>JAKELP010000036.1:2606020-3113331 GCA_029929735.1 Mimosa pudica
GTAAAAATTTGAAAGAAGATGTCCATTTTATCCTCAGAAGTTTTACCTATAAATAGATGTCATTTTTCACTTTCATCTTTTACTTGAATATTTTCACTCGCATCATTTTCTCTGAAAAATCTCTTCATCTTCTCCATCGTGTTCTTCATTTTTCTCTATATACTCCTCGCATTTCATCTCTATTTACCACAACATTCATACAAAAATGGCCGGTTCGCATGAATCCAACCCAGTTACCCAGAAAGCCTCTTCATCCAAGAAACACAAGTCAAAATCTGGGAAATCAAGTCACAAGCACTCTGGTAATTCTGGGCATCATGAAGAACATCGCGATGAACATCATGAACACCGTGAAGTTTCTGGGCAACCACTAGGACAGGATGAGAATATTCAGGGTCAGTCTGGAACTTCTGGTCGAGTAGAACAGTTAGTGGTTTCTGAACAAGAGAGGGATGCTCAGAGAAAAGGAAAGAAGAAGAAGGTTCATTTTGCTGAGGAGCCTTCTTCCAAGAGGCAGAGGGTTGAAGAAGATGATCCCACAGTATATAGAGATGGAGCATTGGAGAGTGTGACCGCCAAATTTGAGACATCCACTCCCATCTTCAACCATGGCCTGTTCATCGATCTGGACAAGATGGATGAACTAGGGTTTCCCCATCTGCGCCCTTACTTGGAGAAGTATATGCCTTGGCTGGGCATCAACCAGGACTACAACGTCAACGTCTTGCGAGTCTTCTGCCAATCCCTCTCTGGCAGGGCCAAGTACAGGAAGGTTGATGGAAAAGAGCAAATCCACAAACTCTCCTTCTCCGCCACAGTAAGGGGAAGAACCTTCAGGTTCACGTGGAAGACGCTGAATGAGTTAATGGGGATAACGGATGAAAGCATGAATGAGTGGCTATATCCAGAGGTGCATAAGTACAGCAAGGAGGATATTGTGACACTATATGGCACCGATGACAAAAAGGTGTCCAAAATGTCTGATTCATACAGACTGCTGTACTATGTTTACTCCCGGATGATGACTCACAAAGGGGGTAACTTCAATGAGTTCGCCAACATTGACAACCCTTGGTTCCCCAGACTTCTCAAACAACAACCTATCAATCCTGGCCAGTTGATCTGCTTAGAGCTTCAGAGATGGTTGACCAATGACAAGTCTGGCCATCTTCCCTATCCCACCATCATTGCCTTCCTCCTTGCGCCGTTGGAATCGTCTCGACGAGATCTACATGTTTATGCATATGGGTGTTCGAAAAAACTTCGAAAATCACAAACCTGGACTCGCGAGAAACATGATTGGCCGGTGAGAAAAAATCGGTGCTTTGACCTTCGAATCCGTTTAAAACTTGTGAAAGTTTGGTTATTCCTCAACGTTTATTACTAACACACAGATTAAATATAAACTGAAAAATAAAAGGGAGATCTGAAATCATGGGATACAGTTTCTGACTAGTTACAGAAAGGTAAAAAGAATCATGTTCTAATAAGGCCCCTTCCATGGTAATTTACTAAGAGAGGAAATTGACATTTCATCATATTTTAAACTATCATCCACATATATGCAAACAAGCAATGGAAATTTGAGTGACATGATGAGGACTCCAAGATCTTCTAATTGAGAGTATCGATCGTCATGAAACAATTTTATTATTATTGCAATCATTGTTTCTATTACCTTCATTGATTTGTTCCAATGTAGTTAAGACCTCAGTCATAGAAGGCCTAGCCTTGGCATCAAATTTAAGACATTGAAGAGCCAAATCAGCTACCATGTAGGCTGCATGTTGAGGATATCGACCACCTAATTTGGTGTCCATGATCCGAAATAATTTTCGTTTGTCATTAAGATATGGTTTTGCCCAATTTACTAGGTTTTGTTCCACAACACCTCTCGTTTTATCATAAGCTCTTCTTCCAGTTAATAGTTCTACCAACACCACTCCAAAGCTATATACATCGCAATTTGCTCTTAATTGACCTGAACATGAATTTAATATATTATGAGATATGCATATTAAGTATTGTTTTAATGTTAAACCAACATGAATGTGCAATATAAGTAGGTACATACTCCTTAGTGTAAAGCCCTTAATACCATCTTTAGAAAAAGTAATGATATAAAATTAATTATTTCATGTATGGTAAAATATCAGAATCGAATGATTTAAGTTAATAAACAAGGAAATTTTATTGTTATTTATTGTTAGAATCTTAGTATTTAATATTTTGATTAGGAGAAATTACTTTTTTGATTGTTGTTTCCTATTTCTGTTGTTTCCTATTTTCATTGTTTCTTATTTTCATCTCCTCTCCTCCCCTATATAATATACTCTTGTCATATTGCAAAATATCAATAATAATTCTCTTCATTTATCCCAATATGGTATTAGAGCTGTGAGAGAGAGAGAGAGAGAGAATTCCGGCGATCAGATCTGAGAGAAAGAGAGAGAGAGAGACGGCCAACCCTAGGGTTTCCGATTGACGGCGCGTGCACACACACCGCCGCCACAGGGAGGATCGGAAGCACCAGATCGGCCGAACCCCGAAATTTGGGGTCAAACGGAGTAGCGCGTGAGTCACACGCGCCGTCGAAGGGAAGCGCGTGAACCCACGCGCCGCCACGCGCCGCCGCCGACCACTTCCAGAATCTCCAGAATCTTCTCTTCTGCCCAGAAAGATGAATCCTCAGGATTTTCCGCCAATTTTTGGGTCTTATTCTTCTAATTCTGACGGCCAAAGTTCACAACCTAAGTCTTATAAGACTGAGAAACTTTCAAAGACGCCGAAAACTGTTCCGGATCCTCAGATGATGGTTATAAACCATAAACTCAATGGCAACAACTATCTCCAATGGTCCCAAAGTGTGTTAAGGTACATCAGGGGACGAAGGAAAGAGAAGTATATCAATGGAGAAGCATCTCAACCAAAGCCAGAGGATTCTCAATTTGATACATGGTTTGCTGAAAATAATCAAGTGATGACTTGGTTATGCAACTCTATGACAGATGAGATTAGTGAAAGTTACCTACTGGCAGACACCGCTAAAGAGATTTGGGATGCAGCCAAAAGAACTTATTCATCGATGAATAATACAGCAGCGTTGCTTCAACTAAAGAGGCAACTTTGGGATCTTCAACAACGTGAGATGACTGTGACCCAATACTATAGTACTTTGCAACGAATCTGGTAGCAACTGGATCTGTTTGAAGTACATCCATGGAAGGATGTTGAAGATGCACAGTACTACAAACAATTGGTGGAGCAAGGAAGGATACATGATTTTCTTCTTGGGCTCAATGATGCTTATGAGGAGATACGAGGTAGAATAATGGGTATAAAACCCTTACCTTCTTTATTTGAAGTATTTAATCAAGTTCAATTTGAGGAAAGCAGGAAGCAGTTGACTCAGAGAAGTCAAGTCCAAACTGAAGGGTCTGCCCTAGTTACTAAAGGAGGAGGGCCTTCAGAGCACAAAGAGAAGAAATGGAACAAGCATTGTAACTACTGCAAAATGAAGGGTCACACCAAGGATGAGTGTTGGAAACTTCACGGAAAACCTCCACATGTCAAATCCAAATCTCAGCAAGAGGGGCGGAGCAATTTTACTGAGACTGAGCAGAATGATGATCAGTTGAGCAAGGAGGAAATGCAACTATTGAGGAAAATCCTCGAGAAACAGAATAAATCTCAGACCACTCCTAATGTAAATCTTGTTCAATCAGGTAATTCTATAGTTGCTCTTAATACTGTGATGACTGCTGATGACACATGGATTGTTGACTCTGGAGCTACAAATCACATGACTGGAAATAGAGGTTTATTCAAAACTCTTAGAATGTGCCATGAAAATCTTAGAGTTAAAGTTGCCAATGGAGTAGTGACTAATGTTGCAGGGATTGGATCTGTTGTGATAACAGAATGCTTAGAAATTCATAATGTTCTCTTTGAACCTGATCTTACTTGTAATTTGATATCTGTAAGCAAACTGATTAAGAGCAAGCAATGTCGAGTATTGTTTAATGACATTGGGTGTGTTTTTCAGGATTTAAACTCGGGGAAGATGATTGGGAGTTCTAAGGAATGAGATGGACTCTACTATCTTGAAGGCTTACATCAGAAGAATTCCGGAGGAAAACGAGCACTTACTAGTTCTAATAATGAAGATGTATTTCTATGGCATCATAGGTTAGGCCATCCTAGTTTTGATTATATGAAGCATGTATTTCCAAAGTTATTCAATAAAGATTCAGTTCCTTTTTCATGTGAAACTTGCCAATTAGCCAAACACAAAAGATCATCCTACTCGAAACAACCATATAAACCTACCACACCATTCACCTTAATCCATAGCGACATTTGGGGGCCTGCTAAGACAAAAAGTCTAACCAGTGCTAGGTGGTTTGTAACATTCACTGATGACCATACTAGAACCACGTGGGTGTACCTAATGAAAGAAAAATCTGAAGTAGACCAAATTTTCCAGAATTTCTACGCCTTTATTAAAAATCAATTCCATGCCTCCATCAAAATCTTAAGGAGTGATAATGCTAAAGAATATTTGAGTGGTTCACTAAAACAATTTCTTACCCAGCAAGGTATCCATCACCAAACCTCTTGTGTTTATACCCCTCAACAGAATGGAGTAGCGGAAAGAAAAAACAGACACCTATTAGAAGTTACTAGAGCTATCCTAATGGGAAGGAATGTGCCTGATATATTTTGGGGGGATGCCATTCTTACTGCCGCATACCTTATCAATCGCATGTCATCCAAAGTCCTTAACTTTTCCACACCTATCCAAAAACTCCTCGAAACTTATCCCAACTCACCTCTAATTAATACTCTTCCTCAAAAGGTTTTTGGATGTGTTGTGTTTGTTCACAAGTATGGTATGGGAAAACTTAGTCCTAAAGCTGATAAATGCATATTTCTTGGCTATTCTCCAAGTCAAAAAGGTTATAAGTGTTATTGTCCAACAACCCGAAAGACCATTGTTTCTCAGGATACTACATTTTATGAACATGAACCTTATTATCCCAAATTACCCATTCAGGGGGAGAATAGTACAGAATGGCTAATTATGAACCTTGAGAGTCCTACCCATCCTCAACCAGAAATACCACCACAACCAGAAATAGCCAATCCCATTGATCCTCAACCAGAAATACCACCACACCAAGATACTACCATCACTGAATCTGATCCTCTTATGGTGGAAAGTAATGCTGAGATCAATATTGGGATGGCCACTGAAGATCAAAATGAGGAGTTACAACCAGGCAATGATGAATCTGATAGTAGAGTCCCTTCTGCTCCAAGGAATAACCATGAATCTGACTCGGGATTAGATCCTGAAGTGATGAGCTGGCCTATAGCTCTGCGAAAGGGGGTAAGATCTTGTACTCAACATCCTATTCAGAGATTTGTTTCTTATGGTAATTTGTCTGCAAAGATGCAGAACTTTGTAATTAATACTGCTCAGGTAAAAATCCCTCACACATTCCAGCAAGCTATGACTGATCCTAATTGGAAGTTAGCTGCAGAAGAAGAGTTAAGAGCTCTCAAAGAGAACAAAACTTGGGAGATTACAAATCTTCCAAGAGGGAAGAAGGTAGTTGGATGCCGGTGGATATTTACTCCGAAGTTTAACCCGGATGGAAGCATCGACAAATATAAGGCCAGACTAGTTGCAAAGGGGTACACTCAGACGTATGGAATTGATTATGAGGAGACTTTTGCTCCAGTTGCCAAATTCAGCACCATCAATATACTTCTTTCTATTGCAGCCAACCTGGATTGGTCATTACACCAATTAGACATTAAAAATGCCTTCTTGAATGGTGACTTAGAGGAAGAAGTGTACATGGAGGTGCCAGAGGGTGTCAACGCCCCTAATAACACTGTGTGCAGGTTAAAGAAGTCGTTGTATGGATTGAAACAGTCTCCAAGAGCCTGGTTTAAAAGATTCTCTAAAGTGCTGAAGAAGATGTCCTTTGTTCAGGGACAAGCAGATCACACTTTGTTCACTAAACACGAGGGTCAAAAAGTGACAATTTTAATTGTTTATGTTGATGATATTGTTATTACAGGGAATGATGAAAGTTCCATAGCTCAGCTGAAACAAGCTTTAGCAACTGAATTCCAAGTGAAAGATCTTGGTCAGATGAGATACTTCCTTGGCATGGAGATAACCAGAAGCAGGAAAGGCATTAATGTGTCTCAACGCAAGTACACCCTAGACTTGCTACATGAGACCGGGATGTTAGGTGCAAAACCGGAGGAGACACCTATGGATGACAACTGCAAGCTGGAAATAAAGGAAAAGGGAGTTCCTGCTAACACTGAGAGATATCGGAGACTTGTAGGAAAATTGATATACTTGACTCACACACGTCCAGATATCAGTTTTGCAGTAGGAATGGTGAGCCAATTCATGCACCAACCACAAAAGGAGCATATGGATGCAGTTATGAGAATACTCGACTACTTGAAGGGAAATCCAGGTCGTGAGTTATTCTTTAAGAAAGGCACAGCTAGGAATTTGGAAATTTATACTGATGCAAGTTTTGCAAGAGACTTAGAAACTGGCAGATCTATAACAGGTTATTGCTCATATTTCTGGGGTAACTTAGTTACTTGGAGAAGTAAGAAGCAGACCATTGTATCGCGAAGCAGTTGTGAAGCTGAGTTAAGAGCTGCATGTCTTGGTGTATGCGAAGGAATCTGGATCATCAGATTACTGCATGAGTTAAGAATTCCCTTTGATGGACCATTACAGATATGGTGTGATAACAAGTCCAGCATTGAAATGACCAGAAATCCTGTTTATCATGATCGAACTAAACATGTCGAGATTGATAGACATTACATTAAGGAGAAAGTAGAGGCGGGGATCATGACATTGACGTATGTCCGTTCTTCTGAGCAGATTGGGGATATGATGACTAAACCACTTGCCAGACCTCTATTTGAAAGATTCCGAAGCAAGCTGGGAATGATCGACATATATTCTCCAGCTTGAGGGGGAGTGTTAGAATCTTAGTATTTAATATTTTGATTAGGAGAAATTACTTTTTTGATTGTTGTTTCCTATTTCTGTTGTTTCCTATTTTCATTGTTTCCTATTTTCATCTCCTCTCCTCCCCTATATAATGTACTCTTGTCATATTGCAAAATATCAATAATAATTCTCTTCATTTATCCCAATATTTATGAAGATAAACCTAGGAAAATTTATGATGTAAACAATTTAATACATATGACTACCTCTAGTCCATAATAAAAACGATAGATGACTGCTTTATGGATATTTATAAATCATTCATGCATATTATTTATAATAAAATAGCTGTTAATTTTTCTAATACCCTCTTGAATAATTTGCATTGGAACCATCCCCTTTAAGGAAATTCTCTTAATATGTACAATCAATATGGAGCCAAATTTTAGTATCCTGTTTAACTCGTATAGTTAATTCCCGAAAAAATAGTAAATAATATAAAATATGATTGATTTTCTTGAAATAAGAAACAAAAAGGGGTAAAATGTTTATTTGTTGAATGTATAATGTGCCAACCTGTGGCGACATACTCAGGAGCTGCATATCCATGAGTGCCCAACACTTGAGTAGACACATGAGTGTTGTTTCCAGAAGGACCCTCCTTTGCTAGGCCGAAATCTGAGAGCTTGGCATTGTACTCCTGAAAACCCATAATCATAATAAGAAAAATCAAGTGTTTAATTTAGTTCAATTCGCAAAGTATGATGATGATTATTATCATCGCTATATATTAAGAAGTATACAAGAAGACTCAATATTGTTGAATCCATATAAGGATTGGGATCATGTGTGATTCAATCATACATAGATAACATCGTATAGTTTATTTATTTTCTATATACAAATAGTTCATTTAAATTTTGGGTTACGGAACAAATTTAGCACCCAACTATTACTAAAATAATAATTTAGAGTCTCAGATCTACCACTCTTCAATTACAAAATGTTATATATGTAGTAACCCCGAATTTTACCAAGTTTGATAGTCAACTTTGACCTGATTAGGCCACATCACCTAATTAGACCACATCACCTGCCACATCACACCGTCATCACCATCTTCGTCATATCATCATCGTCTTCATCTCCCTCTCTTTCTCCTCCTTCAATAATATCCGTAGATGCTACATCTCAACCTTCCCTCCGCCTGGTTCTTGATGCTGGGCGCAACACCTTTATTTTCCAGTTCTCTGTACAAGCGGACTACCTCAAGGTCCTGAGGGGGCGACCCTGGGCTATCCAATCCTTTCTCCTCAACCTGCAGCTCTGGGAGGTTTGTCGTTTCAAGAACCCTCACTTGGTTTTCTTAATGGAGACCAAGCAAAAGAATAAGGTGGTTTCTAAGATCCGAAGAAATTGTGGTTTTGATGAAGAGTGGATGGAAGAACCAGTGGGCCTTAGTGGTGGTATTGCCGTGTGGTGGAAATCCGAGCTTACAGTTAACATCTTGCACTCTTCCAAGAATATAATTCATATGCAGGTAAGTTCCTCTAGTGTTCCAGTTACTGAATTCCTGACTTGTGTCTATAGTCCCCCGGTTGAGAGAGAGCAGCGTCGAGTTTGGGACAAGCTCTCGGCGGTGTCTAAGCAGGTGCATGCCCCCTGGGTGTGTTTGGGGGATTTTAATGATCTTACGTGCCAGAGTGAGAAGTGGGGTGGCCGCCCTCGAGAGGTCCGTCGTATACTGAACTTCCAACGCCAGATTTCAGAGTGCGATCTCCTTGATTTGGGTTACAAGGGGGCTGATTTCACTTGGTGCAACAAGAGGCTAAATGAGGCCCACATCAAGGAGCGCATTGACCGGGTTTTTGCAAACGTTGAGTTCCGGGAGTCTTTCCCCAAAGCCCAGGTATTTCACCTGGATCCGTTGGGATCGGATCATCATATGTGTACATGGACCTGCTCCACCAATCCGTTGTAACCCCATATGCCTTTAAGTTTGAAAATATCTGGGCGGAGCATGCGGAGTTCCCGGGAGTTGTGCAGAGTAGTTGGGCAACTACCAGTGCTGATACGGCGGATAAGATGGCGGACTTCCTGCACCGCCTAGATAAATGCCGCAGGGCTTTGATTTGCTGGAGTAACAAGGTTTTTCCTAACAGTCGCAAGTTAGTGGAGGAGCTTAATAGACAAGTTGCCAAATGCTATGAGGGCGCCCTTACCGAGCAGAAACTCTGCCGCATTGAGGAACTGAATGGTGCCATTGAGCAGGCCTGGGACCGGGAGGAAGCTTATTGGTGGCAGCGGTCACGTGTGGCTTGGCTACGGGGTGGGGACCGAAACTCTAGATTCTTTCATATATCCACAATACAGCGGCGTCGTCGTAATGCCATCCTTCGGATCAAGAACAGTGATGGTAACTGGGTCGAAGGGGACACTGAGATTGGAGCGACTGTTGTTCAGTATTTCTCTGGCCTCTTCCAGGCTTCAGTCCCACGGGATTTTACGGCGGTACTACTTCATGTTGATCCCTGCATTAGCGATGCTGACAACAACATGCTGATGGCCCCGTTGTTTGATGAGGAAATTAAACTGGCCGCTTTCCAACTTGGAAGTTCCAAGGCCCCCGGTCCTGATGGATTTAATGGCAAATTCTATCAGTCATCTTGGGGCACTGTTGGCCCCCAGGTCCGATACATGGCGCAGGAATTCTTCAATGGCCTTGGGAGCTTACACCAGCTCAATGAGAGGAATCTGGTGCTGATTCCCAAAACGGACAAGGCGGAGTTGGTCACTCAGTTTCGACCGATTGGGTTGTGTAATTTCTCCTATAAGGTCATCTCAAAAGTATTGGCCAACCGCATGAAGCCGCTCTTGGACAGCTGTATTTCCTCCAACCAGAGTGCTTTCATCCCGGGTAGGTTAATCCATGATAACATCATCGTGGCACATGAAGCTTTTCACTACCTAAGAAGGAAGAGGAAGGGGCGAAATATGAGTTTGCTTTGAAGATGGATATGAGCAAGGCATACGACCGCATTGAGTGGGATTTCCTCCAAGCCATTATGCTTCGGATGGGTTTTTGTGCTGACTGGGTGGCGAGAATCATGGAGTGTGTAACATCTATCCGACTGAATGTCTGCCTCTCGGGCCATAAAGTTAACTCCATACAGCTGGGTCGGGGGTTGAGACAAGGGGACCCTCTCTCCCCCTATCTTTTCATTATTGTGGCTGAGGTTCTCTCCGCTATGTTAAGAAAGAATGTGGCCACTAAAAAGCTGAAGGGGATTCGGTTAGCCAATAATTGCCCACCGCTGTCACATACGTTCTTCGCTGATGATGCCCTTTTCTTCCTGAATGCTGATCATTCTAATGTTAGGGCCATGGCCACGTTATTGAACTCTTATTGTTTGGCATCGGGTCAGCAGGCCAATCTCAGCAAATCAGGACTGGTTTTCTCGCGAAACACACCACGCGAAGTTCGGGAACATGTGAGCCAAACGCTGGGAATCCCAGTTGATGAGGATCAAGGCAAGTATTTAGGCATTCCCAGTGTTTGGGGAAAATCCAAAAGTCAAGCCCTTGCCTACGTAAAGGAGAGGGTGAGTCAAAAGGTCCAAGGGTGGCGCCGTAACCTCCTCTCTTATGCGGGGCGTGAGGTGATGATTAAGCCTGTTGTTAATGCAATCCCGGTCTACCCGATGATGTGTTTCAAGTTCCCAAAACGGAGCTGTGTAGAGCTGGACAATCTCATTTCCAAATTTTGGTGGGGCGATGGGTTACATTGGAGGGCTTGGGATCACTTGAAACGGACTAAGGCGGATGGCGGTATGGGTTTCAAGGATTTTGAGGTGCTAAACGATGCCTTGTTAGCTAAAACAGCTTGGAGATTGGCCCAAGGTGAAGACTCCCTTTGCTAAAAGATATTGAAAGGCATCTACTTTCCACATACTTCCTTCATGGCTGCTGCGAAGGGTGCCAGGGCCTCTTGGATTTGGTCAAGTATTCTTGTAGGGAGAGAGAAGCTTCACAAGATTGCCAGTGGTTGATTGGAAATGGTACTGCAATCTCCCTATGGACTGATCCCTGTATTCCACAACTTGGTGGTCGCTCTTTGGCTAGCCACTTAAACCTCCCCTTGCACCACGTGACCAATGCTACGGTCGACAGTCTTATTCGGGATGGTATGTGGACTCCTTTTGACCCGCTTTCTGGTATCCCCGCTGACCTATGGAACATGATCCGGGACATTAAATTGGACTTTTTGGGCATCCCTGACAAGCTTATTTGGAAGGGTTCCCGCAATGGGGATTTCACGGTTAAGCTGGGGTATGCGGCCGGCATGGCTAGGATGCAGTGTTCTAAAGGCATCCCCAGTTCTTCCTCCTCCTTGCCGGGTACTCTCTGGATGGGTTTATGGAAAATCAAAGCTTGGCCGAGAATCTTGCAGTTCCTATGGCGCTGCTGCTCAAACTCACTCCCCACAGCCGCTACCCTCTTCAAACGCCACAGTTCCTTGCTGCCGGTATGTCCTGTTTGCTTAGAGGAGAGCGAAACTGTGGAACATCTCTTTTTCTCATGCCCCTGGACCAGATGTATCTGGTTTGGCAGTCCACTCACCATGCGACCAGACTCTCCCCTCTTGCACCATTTCTCTGGCTGGCTGGCCTCTTTGGTTGGGCAGCATAGCAAAGTTGGTGATTGGGCCATGTCCCTAGTTGCCTGGCTACTGTGGTATATCTGGAAAGAGCGCAACGAAGTTGTCTTCTCCCACATCAGCCAAAACCCAACTGGAGTACTCACCCGAGCTCTTCACGCAGCTACAGACTTCTGGCGTGTCTCCGTTGGTGTTCCATCACACACAGATGACCCCCAACTATCTCCATCCAGGGGCGATGTCCGTTGGCAGGCTCCACCACCAGGCTGGCTGAAAATTAACTGTGATGGATCCTTCTCACCGGTCGAACCAGCAGCTGCCTTTGGCCTAGTGTGTCGTGATAGTGCAGGCAACCTTGTTTGGGCGTTTGGGGATAGGGTATCTGCTTCCAGCTCCACAGAGTTACAGGCGGTAAAGCGGGCCATCACCCTTTACTATGAACTTAACCTTGGGCACACCATTATTGAAGTGGACAACGCTGATGTGTTTCACTGTTTGTTGCATCGGAGTACTGACCGGTGTGAATGGCAAAGTGTGCAAACTTTACAGGAGACTTTAAATCAGTTACCCTCACAGTTGGAGTGTACCTTTTCCTTCTCATACCGTGAAGGAAACAAAGCTGCAAACTCACTTGCAGTGGATTTTCGCAAGACGGTGTACCCTCCGGGGTGGGTTTCAATGCCATCACCATCTTTTCTTTCTATCATTAACTGTGAGTTAACCGCCTCAGAGTCCTCTGTGAAGGAGCATGAACTTAATGGAGACCTTAGCGGGGTGAATGAGGAAGTAGGAGTGGGCTAACTTCCAATGCTGCGCGGGGAATACTGAATAAGGCTATGCCAAATCTAACTGTCTATGCTGTTTTGGTTATTTTCTTTGTACTCGCATATTTTCCTATGTTCTTGCTTTCCTCCTTTGTCCTGTTGAGGCAAATCTGTTGCCATGTACTTGGTTTTTCCATTCATTAATGAAAATCATATTTTGAGGTCAAAAAAAAAAAAACCTTCCCTCCTCCTCATCTTCTTCAATCCCCTCCCACCCCAACATTCTTCACTACCAACTTCCTCACCCTAACAATCTCCACCATCAATCCTAAACCCCATAATCACTTTTCAACCAAAAACCCGCTACTAATAAACTATATGTCCTCCATTGTAAGCCCTAGCTCTCCGGTACCACGCTCGCATCGTTGTCATCACCTCCGACAAAGGTGACGTCGTCAATACCATTACCACAGGTAACATTGGCCTCTCCCTCGCTCGCCTTGACTTCTTGATATGGTTGCCAATCGACATGAATGTAGATAATAATGTTGTTCCCCAGATCTCTACAAATGAGTGTTTCTAAAATGCGACAACCTGGCTATAGGATCTGCTAAACTGGCATGAGACATCAAGAAATTCCTACTCGATATAAAGGTCAGATTTTTTCAATGACTTTAGCGACTCCAAAATGTTTAGGTGGCACTATAGCTTGAGTTTTTTTTTTTCATTTTTTACATAAAGGTAAGGTTTTCCTGCAACAAGTTAAGCAAAAAATCGGTTCTCTAGATTTAGATCTGCCACAACAGTTCAAATTTACAAAGTACTCTAAGTAAAATAAATGATGTAGATCAGATTCGGGTGTGATAAAATATCTTGAGATTCTCTGGTAAATCTAGAGAAGATGGTGATGATGATGTGGTGATGTAGTAGGTGATGTGGCCTAATCAAGTCAAAATTAAAGGTTAAATTCGTCAAACTTGACAAGTTGCTACAAATGCACCATTGATGGGTGCTAACTCTGAGACTTGTAATTGTAATTTATGTTTGGTGTGCACTTTTCTAATAGTTGGGTGTTAGATTAACCCTTCAATTTTCAAAGTACCACTATTAATAATCATTACATATATACTCCTTCCTTCTTAAATATAAGACCACTTTTAAATTTCAATTTGTTCCTAAATATAAGACTATTTTGTTCACAACTCTTTCCCAACCCTAATAATGTTTATCCAGCCATAATAAACAAATAAGAGAAGAAGAATGAGGATAAATGTATATGATTATGGTAAATTTGTAATATCATCTGTTAGTAGCTAACTTAACTAACATCTTTAATCAAATTGAACTAGGGAAAATTATCTTATATTTAGGAATGAATGATGTTCTCTTTAGAGTCGTACCCTTAGTATAGGACTATGATTAAGTGTAACATTGGAATAATAATTTTCCTAGTCAACGAAAGATAAATATAGTTAGAGGTAACCATGTCAAAACCGTCTCAATTTCATTTTTAAAATCTAATATCAAAATTTTTAAATGGAAACATAATATAAAATAAAATCTGCATTTTACAAATGAGATCTAGACAATCAAATTATTATATATATGCTTAGCTTTCCATGATTAATTTTTTATGATTAAAGAAACTATAATTTAATAATACATATATTATCTTATAGTTATATTTATATATACAAACTAACACGTATACACGCATCTTAATAAGGTATTCTTCTTACCGCATCAAGTAGGATATTAGAAGATTTAATATCACGAAATATAACTTGCGATTCAGCATTGTGAAGAAAAGAAAGCCCCCTAGCAGCTCCAATAGCCACTTTGATTCTCACAGACCATTGCAAAGGTTCACCTCCTCCTATCAAGCGTCAACAAAGCATAAATCCTTGTATTTTTTTATAAGAAATTCCTTGTAATTTTGACCATGAAAAAGTTTATCAATATTCGAATATTATATCAATTTTTTATTAAGACAAAAATATTATATTTCCTGTAATATTAATAATCGGTAACAAATATTAAGTTATGGCATCAGTAGCAGATAGAAAGAAATTTTTTCAATCTGGTTGAAGAGAATCAGTCACTTATAAATGACAGTTGATAATAAATATACATTAATATAGTAAAGTAAAAAAATAAACCATAATTATATCCCAAATGATCAAGATTCCTGAAATACAGACATAAATAAAGATAATCAGTCACTGTGAAATTTATAATTTTCTTATTTAAGGCTAAATAAAATTTTTAATTCTTAATAAAAAGTAGTGTTCATACTAATAACTTCTATTAAAATAATTATTTGAGGATACATTTGTCACATAACAGTTTAAGATTATTATTTATGTATAGCTTCTTATAATCCCATATATGAATAAGATTTTAAATAGTATAGATTCACTCCATCCCTATATATAAAAGCCCAAATTTTAAATATTTTATCTATTTTTATAAAATAGAATTAATGAGTTTTTTCATACTTTACCTGTGATCGATTATTTTTCTCTATTTACATTCTCTTCTATACTCATTTATAACACTATCTTCATATTTTTTCTCTTATGCATACACCTAATCATAAATAAGGGCAAAATTGAGAAAACAAAATTATTTTAGATATATTTATAATTTAAGCACTTTCTTATTATGCGTATTTGACTTGTAGTTCTAGTCTCCACTTGATCATGAGAGTGCTGGAGAAGGGAGTATACTATACAGTCATATCTATGCTTTATGCATAGAGGCTGATTCAAACCCATGACCTCAGACCCCACGGCAAGCGAGAATATTGTTGAGTAAAGTTGGCCTTTCAAAGATAGGGAGTACTACCTCCGGTCCTAAATATAGGACCTAGATGACTTTTTTTTGGAGAGGTTAAGGTTGCAAAATAGTCTATTAAATAATGACATATTTGATATATTTTTAGATTATCCATTAGTTTATAAGTAAAATAAACTAGTTTAAGGGAAAAAATTAGGTAAATCAATTTATAATTAACTTATTTTGCTTTTTTTTTATGATTTCTCAAAAAAGTCAATTAGGTCTTATATTTAGGACCGGAGGGAGTATATCAAATTAAAAAAATCAACAATTAATTATGGCTTGATAACTTACTTTTTATGAGATGATTCTCTAAGCTGCCTTTGGGCATAAACTGATAGACCAATAATCTGTTCTCTTCTTCCAAACAGTAGCCAATAAGTTTGACTAAGTTAGGATGATGCAGCCGGCCCAGGTATTTCACTTCAGTCTGAACGAGACAGCTCAAAATAACTCTTATTTGTGAGAATAGAGATAGTGAATGAGGCGGGAATAGAGAGGAGAATATATAGGGATTATAAGACATGATTAAGTGAGTATGTACCTAAAAAGTAAAGAACTTGTTGAAATTTTAGACATCCTTTATTGTGCCACTCGAGTCCTATTTATGATTTTTTTTGGCCGAAAAATATATTTATGGTTAAGAGATACCACATTTATTTTGATCATATATTTATAAGTGACATCAGAAATCATAAATAATTTAATATGAATACACAATCATACAGCCATGTTGTATAGTACTGTATTACATATCAAACAGTGGTAAACTCAGAAAATTGTTAGATTTTGGACAAATTTATAATAAGACTTACAATTTTTTGTAAAGTATGTTTAAAACATGTTGAAAGTGATTGTGTACGTCTTTCAAATGGGGCAAACCCAAACTGCATGTTATATATATGAAAAAGGGAGTAGACGACAAATTAAATAATTGCCCATTATTAATCTTAAATACTACCGAAGAGATAGCAGTAGTATTATAACATGAATTCTTTAGTTATTGAGGGGAAAAAAGACTTACAAGCCATTGCTTGTGACCTTGAAAGACTTTAGGCTTAAGCTTCTTGATGGCAACGACGCACCCTGAACCGGGTTTTGAGGCAGTAGAAGTGCGCAAATCAATCCATCCCTTGTAAACAAAGCCAAATCCGCCTTCACCAAGAAGGTTTTCAGTACTAAAATTCTTGGTTGCATTCTTTAGCTCATTGAAGCTGAAGGCCCTAAGATTAGGCGACGACAATATCTCACCCTCAGTCTCTAGAGTTGGCGCCGGAAGAACAATGCTTAATCCGTACACCTTCTTTCCTTCTGATCTGCACGGTTGGACGTGTGACATGGAGCTTGAAGAAGATCGAGGTAATAATGATGCAACATTTTTTGATATTCCACCTGTTACATTAATAAAATTATGTTTTTAAAAAGCTATAAAATAATTGAACAATTTGGTTTGTTTAATCTCAAAGGTGCGAGTTGATGAGCAAAAATGAACCATTTATATTGTTCATTGGCCAAAAGGAGTCATTGTTGGCCAATTTAACCTTTAGAAAATAGTTTATTGGTCATATTGATATTTAAACCTAATTTATTTTTTACCACATGAATAATAATAATAAGGGAAAATTAATTACAGGTCTTCTGTAAGAAAAATAATTAATGTGAGGTCCCACGAGTTGTTATATGAGGTCAATAAGTTGTTATTTCTAACTCTAAAAGTTGTAATCACACTCTTGGAACCTCACATTAATTACGTGTAATTAATTTTTTCTAATAATAATAATAATAGTATAGTAGTGTGAGAATGAAATCCTTCGAGAAGTAGTAATGATAATAATTCAAGAAAAAATATTGTAATTAAAAAGTTACGTACCAGAAATGGTGGATCTGGTGTGTTGATCTAAATTCATTTTCGAAGGATGTATACAGTTACCCATTCTCTCTCCCTCTCTCTTCTGTTCCACCGGATATTGCCTCTAATATCCTATAAATATAAAATAAATATGTCTCTGTGAATCGGGAATTCCGAAATGCTTGTGTATTCTCCTCGTAAGAAGTGAATACAAGAAAAATGAACAGCTAAGAACTTTGCATATTTTAATATTGGTTTTGTCCATGTGTGGCGCTAGATGCTGGTTGAGTTCATAACGACAGAACTAGGAGTTTCCCCTTATCCATCAGTATACTTTAATGCTTGCTGAAAAGGAAAACTACTAAGTTCAGGAGCACGAAGACGCACACACACATGTATTATGTATATGTTGAGAAGTTATACATGCATACATACACCAATGTGTAACTAATTGACTCTATATAATAAACCCTGATCTTGAACTCTTGTAAGATAAGAATTTTTTCTTATCATGTGCAACCATAAATCTAGAAATTTAGAAGAAAAAACCAACAAAAAAGTAGTCCAATTAATAAACAGTTGGCTAATATCTTACAAGATCATAAATTCAAATTCCACTACCAGATGTAAGCGCTCTTAAATTTACAGATATACTCAACCATGATGGCCCCAAAAATACACATAAAAAATTCCATAGACAAAAGAAATCTCAAGATTATGCATTTTCTTGTATTACAAGACAAATAAAATAATTACATTTATCAATTTCATCATTACATTAATGTTTATACAGCGGACAATGAAACTATAATCTTGAAATTAATGTTAAAAAATAAACCTAATGAACTACGTAATTGAACTAAAAAGAACGTAAAAATAACTATATGGGGAAAATTGTGAGGGGACAAAAGACCCTGAATTTGTACAGAGAATAACCTGTTGTTTCAACCTTAACACATATAGACATCAAACTCAAAGTAATGTACATTCAAAGTGTGAAACACTTTTGTCATTTCACAGCTTGTCAATGCATTCTGTCATATGTTGTGAGTACTCCAGCGAAGGAACATGTTCCAATCTGGTCATAGTGGGCATCATATGCAAAATACAAGATGCCACTCCCTTTAAATCCAGCCCAAAGTATTAATAAGATCCATGTGATTGCCAATAAAATCATCTGATCATTATGTTTGCCCTCTCACTAGATGGCAAGTGAAAAAATGAAATTGAAATATTCATGGTGGTACCATAAAAAGGTGGTCGGCTGGCAACACATTCTGACAAGATTATAGGGAAGAAGAGGGAGCCATTAAATTTGTAATTCAATTTGATGATGAAGATTTAGATTGATTAAATCCACTTTCATGGCACATACAGTGTGGGCATGGATAGGTATATATTGAGTCATTGCGTCTTTTTAGCGCAAACCCCTTGTAATCACTATGAGACCTCATGATCCATAGGTGACGTATGAGAGACTTCCATCTGGAAATCAGTCATAGAGAAGAAATTCTTCAAAATTGTCAGTTTCTACAAGGATTAAACAACTGTTATCTTTTATCTTTTCTTAAGAACATTTTTTTATAGGGTAAATGGTCAAATCTAGCACTAAACTATTGCCAAAAGTACACCTCACATAAAAGTGAATCTCGTAGCTCAAATCTAGCACTGATCAAGTACAAATTTGGTCAGATGTAGCAAAACTGTCAATTTTGACGGGTTTGACAGTTAAGTCTGACCCAAGTATGCCACGTCACCTGCCAAGTCACCAAAGCTAACTTGGGTGAAGTTTACCAATACTTGAGTGCTAAATTTGAACCTTAAAGTTTTTCATATATGTGGTGAAGACGTGGCAGGTGACATGGCATAACTTGGGTGATGTGGCAGGTGACATGGCCTAACTTGGGTGTGATAAGCGTGGCTGTCACCCAAGAGGGGGGGGGGTGAATTGGGTGAGGGAATAAATTCTTTTATATCTTCTTTACGAAAGACTGCTTGTGCTTGGTGATAATATATAAAAGTAGTGGTATGCACAAGTCAGTGTGTTATGTGATGCAAAATAGAATGTTTGAGTGTAAATTTAAGCACACATAAATTTATCCTGGTTCGGTCACCCAGACCTACATCCAGTCCCCAGGCTCCACCTGAGATTTTCAATCCACTATTCTTGTTTAAACCGGGCACAAGAGAGGCCTTTACACTTTAGGTTTTACGAGCACGGGTTCACCTAACAACCCACAGGTTTTACAACGGGTTCACCTGCAAACCTTACAAATGCAAGTTTTACGGGCTAACTTGCAACCTATGGAGATTTAGAAAACTTCTAAATGCTCCCCCTTACAAAACGTAAGATTACAATTATGTTCACTCTATGAACTGATTGTGCTAAACACTTAAGCTCAAAACTAACTCTCTCTAAGAGTGGATGATGTTACTCACTTAAGTACAATAAAATTACTCTCTGAAAAATATCACAAATCTGGATCTGAGAGTAGTAGAAAATGTGTAAAATGAAGAGTATGATATATCAGATACTTTGCTCTGTTCTCTCTTTTTCTTCCTTTTCTTCTCTTCTGAATGAATGTCTCTTTTATATTTGGCTTCATAGGCTTCGGTGGCAGGTTGAATATGAACGTTTGAATAAAGTCGTTAATCCTATGTTACCGTTGAGAAGTACATCTTCATTAATGCTTAGCAGGGTTGACTTGCTTTATCTCTGAAAAGTAGTCCTGACACCTCTGCTCTGACAAAAGCATTCTGATTTCTGAGTATGTGATGTTTACTCTTGCACTCTTGCTGACGGATGATCATCATTCATCCGCAAGTGGTAATCTTGCTCTGCAAGTGTTAAGCTCTGAGTCCCAATGTCAAGAGTCTTTCCATCCGGAAGCTCATTTGCATCCGGAAGCGTGACCATGTTCTGCACATACTGGTTAGTCCAACATAGCAATATATATATAAGAATTATACATGCTGTGGGAAGCTTGTTTGCTATGGGGAGTAGTTTACTTAGACTTTGTTCTGATTTGGTCTATGATGTATCCGGAAGCATTTTTACATCCGGAAGTAAAATCACTGGGTGAAGGATTTTTGTTCACTATGACTCGCTCTTGCTTAGTCTATTTCATTCCACCACTCAGCGCTAGTCACTGAGCTATCGGAAGCACTTTTACTTGACGTGGTGAATTCACTGACGCTTAGGGTGAAATCTATTCTATCAGTCTGCGCCAGTCAAGATCTAACAGGAAGCAACTTCACTTGATGTTGCATTTCCACTGACGCTCGGGGTTATATCTAGTTTATCAACCTGCGCCAGTCTAAATCTAATAGGAAGTGCTTTCACTTGGCGAAGTAGACTCACTGACGCTTGGGGTAATATCTATTCTGTCGCTCTGCGCCAGTCTAAGTCTAACAGGAAGCAAATTCGCTTCCGATTGAAACATAGCTTAGTCTTAAGGTTTGTGTACCTAATGTTCATGGACTAAGTTAAATCCCTAGTGATTTACTTGCTGACGCTGGGGGATGAAAAACATTCATCCGCACGCGCAAGTCCTAATCTATCCGGAAGTAAATCCTCATTCGGAAGTACTCTTACTTGGGATCCTATGTTATCCTATTGCTTCCTAGGTACTTGGTCTAATCCTCTATATTTTAGTCTTCATCAAAACTTAAGATTCTAACATTCTCCCCCTTTTTGATGATGACAAACCTAGTTTTATCGATTAAGTTCCTAAGGAAAGATTAGCAAGAGAATAAAAGCAATGGATAAGAACAAGTAACTCAGACAAGCATTATTGACAAGCAGTAGTTTCAAGTCAGAGTTATACAATCAAATAACATATACAAGTAAAGAGTGTATACAAATAAATTTCACTAAGTATGAATGAAAATATGCATGAAAACAAAATCAACAAAAATATTTGGATTGGGGGTTAGAGTTTGTGTTTCCTTTTCCTTTCCCTCTCTTTCTGCCTCTCTTCATTTTCTCTTTGCTGTTGGGCTAGCTCAGCCTCACGCTCATTTTGGTTTATCTGGGCAATGATCTCTTGAAGCTCTTTTTCATCTTTTTCCCTTCTGAGCCTCTCTGATTCAATGGACTCCTCGTATGCCCTTTTCATGTTCTCTACTTCTTCATACCCAGGGAAACCTGTAGCATCATCGAAGTAGGAGATCTCTCCATTGGGATAGTGGACAGCCCGGATTCTCACATTCCATACAGGGAAGTTGGATCTTCCTCAACTTCCTGGACTTTCCTTTTCCCTTTCCCTTTGCTCTTCCTTTTGCTTTTGCTAATTGGAGGAGTGGGCATGGCACTTGCTCTTTCAGCATCGAGGCAAGCCATCTGACCAAAGGATAGCTTGTCAGTGAATCCATACTTCTCAAATTCTTCAGGAGTCATGTCTTCAATTTCCAATTTGACTTCCTTCAGAATTGGAACCGCTTGGACCACTGGATTTTCTTGCACAACTTGAGCAGATGAAGTTCCTTGCTCAGGTAGGTCAGATGGAGTCTCTTCCTCAGACTCATCAGATTCAGTGGTGGCAATTAACTTCCTGGCACGTTTCCTAGCAACGACCTTCTTTCTGGGTGCACTGAATCTGGCTGCTGGCTCAGACGAGGGAGGAGGATCAGAAGATTGCTCAGATGAAGGGATCTCAGACTCTTGCCCAGAGGATGCAGGAACAGGCTTGGCTATCACAATGGGAGGATGGTTGGGTCTCTTCAGTCCCCACTTCATTATGATCTCCTCAACCATCTCTCTACTTGTTTTATTTGGAGGAGGCTCTGATGATGACTCAGATTGTGAGGATTGTTCATTCTGCCCAAACACAACCATCTCCAAATGTGATCCTTGCTCAGCTGTTCTCTTCTGCTCCATGAAACGGAGGGCCTCTCCTCTTATAAGGCTCTCTGCACCACTCAGCCTCTGAGACTCATATGCACGACGCAGGGCGGCCGTGATATCTTCATCAATCCAGAGTGAAGGCTGGCTGAGAACATCCCTTGTGGCCATACTTAGGCGAAGAGTAGACATAACATTTCTCCCCCTTTTGTCATCATCAACAGGGGTGAGTGCCAGGGATGGAGTGGATGTGGAGGAGGATGGAGGTGGTTCAGGGCCAAATTTCTTGGGAGGGGAGGGTGAGAGGGTAGAGGTAGAGGATGTGGGAGAAGATAGGTGTTCAGGAGTTTGAGGAGGGTCGGGGAAGCAACTGGAGGTGACAAAGAGATCCTCATAAGGATGAGTGGAGGAGTATTCTTTGTAGTTGGTGGAGTCAGGGGTAAAGGGTAAATGGTCATCGGAGAGTGGTTGAAGGTGGGGATATTCGCCGTATGGTTGGCTGAGGGGGTGAATGGCTGTTTCAGATCCTATGGGTCTAGGGCTTTGATGGGTAGGGTTGGAGAAGCGGAGTGGAGAGCGTGTAGGGGCACCTGGTCGTGTGGGAATGGGCGAGGATGACGATGAGGAAGGTGAGGATGAGAAGTTTCTAGGAGAATGGCGTGGAGAGTTGTGAGGTGAGTCTTGGGTTTGGTGGTCATGGGTAGGTGAAGGTTGGGATTGTTGGTCATTGTTGGGTGATGGTGGGGCTTGTTGGTCATTTTGTGGTGGAGGCTGAGGTTGTTGAGTGTTGGGCGGAGGAGGAGGTGGTAGTTGAGGGTGGTTAGGAGGAGGGGGGTTTTGAGGAGGAGGAGGAGGTGGTAAGTTACCTTGTGATGAAGGTTGGGGAATTTGTAGGTGCTGGAGGATGAGGTCTAATTTTGCATCCACCCTGGCAAGGTGATTCTCGAGTTGTCCTACTCTGTCCTCAAGCCGTTGGGTTCGCTCCCCTTGGTGGTGGAAGCCAGCTTCACATTCAACACGGAGAGGACCCACCAAGGAATCAGTCAGTCTCAACAGAAGCTCTTCCTTTATGTCCTCGGCAAAGGCCCTAACAGAAGCTGGAACCCTTGCACTACGGCTTGGCCCAGCATGTGAGTCAACTTCCTGATCTCCTGCTCCAGATGCAGAGGGGGCTGAAGTACCAGAAGCACTACTGGCTTGTGAGCGTGAGCGAGTGGGCTTAGGAGGCTTGAAATACTTGATCCCCATCCTTGCCATATTGGTTGCTCCCACAGGCCTACACTGGACATTCTCTTCTTCCACAGCAGATGTAGCCTTGATCAGATGCTTCTCAAGGAGGAAGGCAATGATGGTGGGATAGGGAAGATAACCTGACTTGTCATTGTTTAACCAGCGCTGAAGCTCTAGGCATATCAACTGCCCAGGGTTGAAAGGCTTGCACGAGAGGAGTCTAGGGAACCAAGGGTTGTCCAGCAGTGTGAACTCGTTGAAGTTGCCTCCCTTATGAGTCATTATCCGGGAGTAGACGTAGTACAAGAGCCTGTTAGAATCAGACATCTTGGACACCTTCTTGCTGTTGGTGCCATACAACTCCTCGAGTTCCTCCTTGCTGTACTTGTGAGACTCAGGGTAGATCCATTCATTCATATCCTCTTCTGTGATTCCCATCATCTCATTCAAGGTTCTCCAAGTGAACCTGAAGGTTCTTCCTCTTACAGTGGCAGTGAAGGAGAGTTTGTGGACTTGCTCTTTCCCATCCACCTTCCTGTACTTAGCTCTGCCTGAGAGGGATTGGCAAAAGACTCGCAGGACGTTGACGTTGTAGTCCTGGTTGATGCCCAGCCAAGGCATATACTTTTCCAAGTAAGGGCGCAGATGAGCAAACCCTAGTTCATCCAACTTGTCCAGATTGATGAACAGGCCATGATTGAAGATGGGAATGGATGTCTCAAATTTGGCGGATACACCCTCCAATGCCCCATCTCTATAGACTGTGGGATCATCTTCTTCCTCAACCCTCTGCCTCTTGGAGGAAGGCTCCTCAGAAAATTGAACCTTCTTTTTCTTTCCCTTTCTCTGAGCATCCCTCTCTTGTTCAGAACCCACTGCCTGTTCCACTCTACCAGAGGTTCCAGGCTGACCCTGAACGTTTTCATCCTGTCCCTGTGATTGCCCAGAACCTTCATGGCGTTCATGATGTTCTTCATGGTGCCCAGATTTACCAGAATGCTTGTGAGTGGATTTCCCAGATTTCGACTTGTGTTTCTTGGAAGAAGAGGTTTTCTGGATGACTGGGTTGGATTCATGAGATCCGGCCATTTTTATATGAATGTTGTAGTAATAAAAAGGATGAAATGCGAAAAATGTGTAAAGGAGAAATGAAGAACACAATGGAGAAGATGAAAAGACTTTTTAGAGAAAATGATGCGAGTGAAAAAGATGTAGTAAAAAGTGAAAATGGAAAATGACTTCTATTTATAGGTGAAACTTCTTGAGGATAGAATGGGCATAGTCTTTCAAATTTTCACACATTGGGTAACGTAAGTTTTTAAGTTGGAACGACATACCTGATGACACGTGTTGCTTCAGAGAAGGCACAACGTTTCATAGAGGAAGTTGAAACGTTTTCTGAAGTGATGTGTCCCTTGGTCTGGCACTGGCGCTCTTGATCATATTGAATTATCATCTAGCGCCAGCAAAAGAGTATCCGGAAGTGATTTTGCTTCCGGTTGGGCAGGCGCTCCTGGTTGTCTTAAGTAGTCATTCAGCGTCAGCATGAGAGCATCCGGAAGTAGCTTTGCTTCCGATTGTACTTACTTAAGATTTAACATTGAGGGACTTGTTGATGTTCTCTCTTGTGCATCCACATCGATCAAGCTTTCATAATTAAAGCTATATTTGCGTCAAGTAGTAGTTTGTTTGATCTTGGCATGGTGTTTGAACTTTTCAATTTCAGGAGCGGTAGCACTCGGAGCCCAGTATGAACAACAGCTCATTCAGATTTGATACATTGCTCTGATCAGGTATGATCATGAAAATTGTTGTTCCTTCGGACCTTCTTTCCTACAAAATAGCAAATGATTCCTTTTTCCCATTTTTCAGTCTCCAAACTTGGATCTGACTGGTCAGTTTGTAGGAAGTATGTGATTCTTATGCACTTAAGAATTATTCACTATGAATATAGCATTGCGAATCAATTATGACTATATGCACATGGTTATACATGGTTTCTGATAATGATAGTCATAAATAGCATGTAGAGTATGAACTTTGTGTGAAATATCTTATAAGCCATATCATGTTCATGCTTATGATGCTTAATATAAAATCTCAATAAGTCCATCTAACATTTGCATAGGAGATTTTACTGTTGCATGCTTCAACCTTAAATAATCCCTTGCTTACCCAAGGAGATCTTTTATACTTATCCTTGGCCTGAAGCACTTTCTTAGGAGAGACAGGATTCACAGGTTTTCTCCACGTGAGTTGAGACATCCTCTCTCTTTTGTCCTTCTCAGGATAGTTGAATGGAACTCTGTGATAGCTTATCCCTGAGACAAGGTTTTTGTTCCTTGTGGTACCGCACTGCTTCTTATGATTGAACCAGGTAGTTGCAGCAGTGACATCACCACGAGTTCTCTTCTTTGGGACAAGAGGAACTCTTGATCTTTCCTGCACAAGTAAGGCACTAGAAGGGAGTTTTGGTACCCATTTGTACTTGGGTCCTACATAGTTAGCGCTGGACCTTACTTGTCCTTTGGGGATCCATGTATATTTATTTCTCACATTTAAATTTCTCTTAAAATTGCATGTGTGAGAAATATGACCAGTTCTACCACAATAATGACAGATAATGGGATGATGTTCAGAATCAGATTTCTTATCACTAATATGGTGGTCAGTTTTCTTTTCAAAGACTCTAAGTTTATTAACTTTTGAAATCTCAGGGTCTTTTGAAAAATCTTCTTTTATGAGTGGGACTTTGGACTCCTTGGTTGTAGAAGAGGGAATAAGTTCCTCAAGTTCCCTATTCCTTTTTCTTAAGCCTAGAACTTCTTTTGCAAGTTTACAGAATTCATTATGTAGCTCATTATACATATCTTGCAATTCAGAAGTTTTGAGTTTAGGTACCTCATTTTCTTCAGCTTCTGAATCCTCTAGGCGGAGATCCACACTCTCTTTGCTGATACTAGCTTCCACTACATCACCATCCAGTAGCTCATCAAAAGTGGATTCACAGGGAGCACATAGTGAGCTTTGAACAGCCTTAACTTCAAGAAATTGATTAGAAGCATACATAGTATCAAGAGTGTTCCAAATATCTATAGCCCTAGAGCAATGCTTAATTTTCTGGTAATCATTGTCAGATAAACTTTTGTGCAAAATTTGCATTGCTCTAAGGTTTAAGTAAAATAAACTTTTGTCCTCTTCTGTCCAATTTACTTTTGGTTTGAAATCAGAGTCCTTTTCAAAGACATCCCACATTTTGAAATCAGTGGATAGTATAAAACTTTTCATCTTTCCCTTCCATAAGTAAAAATCAGCATTTTCTAACACAGGTGGGATAGTATGATCAAAACCTTCAAAACACATTTTGTAACCCAAA
This sequence comes from Mimosa pudica, assembly GCA_029929735.1. Classification (NCBI taxonomy): domain Eukaryota; kingdom Viridiplantae; phylum Streptophyta; class Magnoliopsida; order Fabales; family Fabaceae; genus Mimosa; species Mimosa pudica. Next base: position 2,632,581 of record JAKELP010000036.1, read on the forward strand.
TCAGCCTAGGTCTTTGCACTTGAGATCGTTGGATCCTTTAAACAAGTGACCTTGCTCTGATACCAAATGATAAGCGTGGCTGTCACCCAAGAGGGGGGGGGTGAATTGGGTGAGGGAATAAATTCTTTTATATCTTCTTTTCGAAAGACTGCTTGTGCTTGGTGATAATATATAAAAGTAGTGGTATGCACAAGTCAGTGTGTTATGTGATGCAAAATAGAATGTTTGAGTGTAAATTTAAGCACACATAAATTTATCCTGGTTCGGTCACCCAGACCTACATCCAGTCCCCAGGCTCCACCTGAGATTTTCAATCCACTATTCTTGTTTAAACCGGGCACAAGAGAGGCCTTTACACTTTAGGTTTTACGAGCACGGGTTCACCTAACAACCCACAGGTTTTACAACGGGTTCACCTGCAAACCTTACAAATGCAAGTTTTACGGGCTAACTTGCAACCTATGGAGATTTAGAAAACTTCTAAATGCTCCCCCTTACAAAACGTAAGATTACAATTATGTTCACTCTATGAACTGATTGTGCTAAACACTTAAGCTCAAAACTAACTCTCTCTAAGAGTGGATGATGTTACTCACTTAAGTACAATAAAATTACTCTCTGAAAAATATCACAAATCTGGATCTGAGAGTAGTAGAAAATGTGTAAAATGAAGAGTATGATATATCAGATACTTTGCTCTGTTCTCTCTTTTTCTTCCTTTTCTTCTCTTCTGAATGAATGTCTCTTTTATATTTGGCTTCATAGGCTTCGGTGGCAGGTTGAATATGAACGTTTGAATAAAGCCGTTAATCCTATGTTACCGTTGAGAAGTACATCTTCATTAATGCTTAGCAGGGTTGACTTGCTTTATCTCTGAAAAGTAGTCCTGACACCTCTGCTCTGACAAAAGCATTCTGATTTCTGAGTATGTGATGTTTACTCTTGCACTCTTGCTGACGGATGATCATCATTCATCCGCAAGTGGTAATCTTGCTCTGCAAGTGTTAAGCTCTGAGTCCCAATGTCAAGAGTCTTTCCATCCGGAAGCTCATTTGCATCCGGAAGCGTGACCATGTTCTGCACATACTGGTTAGTCCAACATAGCAATATATATATAAGAATTATACATGCTGTGGGAAGCTTGTTTGCTATGGGGAGTAGTTTACTTAGACTTTGTTCTGATTTGGTCTATGATGTATCCGGAAGCATTTTTACATCCGGAAGTAAAATCACTGGGTGAAGGATTTTTGTTCACTATGACTCGCTCTTGCTTAGTCTATTTCATTCCACCACTCAGCGCTAGTCACTGAGCTATCGGAAGCACTTTTACTTGACGTGGTGAATTCACTGACGCTTAGGGTGAAATCTATTCTATCAGTCTGCGCCAGTCAAGATCTAACAGGAAGCAACTTCACTTGATGTTGCATTTCCACTGACGTTCGGGGTTATATCTAGTTTATCAACCTGCGCCAGTCTAAATCTAATAGGAAGTGCTTTCACTTGGCGAAGTAGACTCACTGACGCTTGGGGTAATATCTATTCTGTCGCTCTGCGCCAGTCTAAGTCTAACAGGAAGCAAATTCGCTTCCGATTGAAACATAGCTTAGTCTTAAGGTTTGTGTACCTAATGTTCATGGACTAAGTTAAATCCCTAGTGATTTACTTGCTGACGCTGGGGGATGAAAAACATTCATCCGCACACGCAAGTCCTAATCTATCCGGAAGTAAATCCTCATCCGGAAGTACTCTTACTTGGGATCCTATGTTATCCTATTGCTTCCTAGGTACTTGGTCTAATCCTCTATATTTTAGTCTTCATCAAAACTTAAGATTCTAACAGGGTGACGTGGCATACTCGGATCAAACTTAACTGTCAAACCCGTCAAACTTAACGGTTTTGCTACATCTGACCCAATTTGTACTTGATCAGTGCTAGATTTGAGCTACGAGATTCTTTTTTATGTGGGGTGTACTTTTGCCAATAGTTCAGTGCTAGATTTGACCCTTTACCCTTTTTTATAACCATTCTTAAGAACATTAACAACATGGTATTTGGCAGTCTCAAAGTACCAAAAAAACAGTAAATTAGCTACGGATTTTCGTCGCTAATTTACTGGTAAATAAAAAATTTAGCTACGGAATTTGGCATTTAGCGACGAAATTTTTTAAAATCTGTTGCTAAATGCGAAATTTCTTCGTTAAAATTTTTAGCGAACAACAAATTAGCGACTGAAATCCGTCACAAATCTATCATGAATTTGCTGTTTTTTTGTAGTAACAATTTTGGAAAGGATTTTTACTATGTAATCTCTATTCAATATGTTTGTCAATTATATAAATGAAAAAAAAACTAAACTTACTCTCAAGTACCAACTATTCATGCAGCATAAAAAACTGAACAAAAAAGAAACACAGTGAAGTAGCATGAAGCATACCCAATATTACGATTAGCAAACATTATTGCTAACTTCCGCTTATCAGGCTTAATTGTCCTAGCGTGTCCGCCATATAAGTATCTTCTGTGGCCAATCACTAAATGAGGAAAGTTGCCACCTTGTGACAAACACCTCACTATGAAGACAAACAGTGTAGTCTATAGCAGACATCCTGGAGGAATAATTCTAGAAGTAATTCAAGTCATAATCACAGCCATTAATCAATCATGAAAATGGGTAAAAGAGAAGCAGAAAAATGTACCACAAATGGAGCAAGCTCTTGTTCAGATGCTAAGGTTTCCTTTGTCTGCAAATTGGGAAACATTTCCAGTAGTGGAGCCATATTTTTCTCAGACTTATATATCTTCCCAGATGCCAAAAAGATAGATGTCTGCCTAGCGAAACCCATTCCCCTAAGCATCAATCCAACCTGAAGAAATAAATCAACGATAATTTCGTACCGCATAGTTCCATGGAAAATTAAAATTTGCTATCAGAACGAGATCTGTAGGGACATGAAAGATCCATGTTCATAAGATTAGACATATTTTTATATTTGTTGTTAAGGCTTAACACAACCCTACTCCTTTATCCGGGCTTAGGACCGACTAAAAATATAGGCGGAGTATTCCTTACAGAATGAAGGGACATGAAAGTAACGAAACAAAAAAGTGACTTCCAATAAGCTTTGAAACTCCTAGCAACTAGCAAGACCAAAATACTTCCAAGATGAAGAGAATATTTCACATGAATATCCCTCCTAATCTTGAAGATCAAGATAAAGAGAGTCAAGGAGACTATCACCTCTAAAGGAGTGAGGGGACACCTCCCATTGATCCTGTTAAATTCAGGACGTATAACTAGTCCAGGTTTTGTAAATTTCCCTTTCCAACCTCTTTCTCTTACTGATTGCATGTCACGTTGTTCTTGCTCTCTACCGTCATAAACACAACATGAAAAAGCAACCATATCCTGCAAATGATAAAACATGGAACATCAGTTGCAACAAAAATTTATGATATAGTAATACTTCATAATTAGAGTGACAAAATATTCATATTTGTTCAAATCTAACCTCTTCAAAACGAAGATGCACGGAGATATATTTGCCACCATTCCCTCTACTAATTTCTCTCATCCTTGTCACCAAAGTTTCACCTAAAGATAATATTGGACTAGAAAACCGTAAAGCCTCATAATTTGCTAAGCATCTAAGTCGTTGAACAGCTCGAGGAGCATCATATGACAATCTATTTGCAAAAGGAGAAATCCTTATGACCCTGCATAGTTTGATAGTGAAACTTCTTTAAAAATACTTGTTTCAATTGAATTCATGGTCACTTATTTCATTGCTTAAATTTATCAAGCTATTTTGAATTTAACATTTATCAAGCTATTCATGAGAACTTACTTCATTGTCTAAACTTGTTGAAACTAGCTTTGCCTGGTCTCAAAGCCTCCAAGACCAAGTTACCAAGAGTTCAAACTTCGGTGCACCTCACCTACCTTACTTTTCTTTAAACAAATTACCCCATTCGTTGCTAAATATATGACTTAATTGAGTTTTTTAAAAAAATACCAAGAAAGCTAAATATTGATTTGTTTAGATTTTTTTTACAAACTAATTTGTTTGGCTTATAAGTAAACATCTAATCTAATAATATACATATTGTTATGATTAAGTGGCTTATTTAAATCCCTGTAATTTCTTTAAAATGGTCAACTAAATCTTATATATAAGAAAAAAGAGAGTGTATTTCAACACAAATGTAGCAACTCAATACTTTGTCAACACCTCAAGTCCAAGAGGTTTTCATTTAGGGGAAATATTAGAGGGCATAATAAAAATACTAATTCCTTAACTCAAAATCTCAAGTTTCTAATTTGAAATCTTTTACATAGCCACTAAATATAAATATGCTATAAGGCAAAGATATTTTTTAATAATTATTTTGCTTTCTAGTATGAAATTATCTATTTCATAATTTTCCCAAGTTTTTTTATTATATAATGTTAATAATACTTTACCATAGGCTATCCACACATGTCTAAATATTTTTCAAGTTGGGGGAAACACAATGGCTTTCTTTGTTTCTTTTATCAGCAACACAATGACCTTTCAAGAAGAATAAAATATGAAAAAGAAGCATTGACCTTTTCCTTTCAAGTGGTAAGTAACAGAAACTAGATAGGAGACAATTTATTCCCTGCCTCAAACATGACCTTTTACATCGTTTGACAGTTACAAAGCATTCTACTACCTCCGGTCCTAAATATAGGACATAGATAAATTTGTTTTGGAAAAGTTAAGGTTGCAAAATAGTCAATTAAATCATGACATATTTAATATATTTTTAGATTATCCATTAGTTTATAAGAAAAATAAACTAGTTTAATGGAAAAAATTAGGTAAATCAATTTATAATTAACTTATTTTGCTTTTTTTAGGGCAATGACCCTATTTTATACCCAAAGTAACCACCCTGGACCACCCAGCACCATAAACTAACAGGTGGTACACTCATATACCCAAAGTAACCAAAGTAGTCCAATAATACCCCAAACACACGGTCTTCGACGTTTGACCGTTGAGTGGGTGAGTTGGCGCCGACGTGTCACGTTTTTTTCCACGCGGACCTGTCTAAATGACACGTGGTTGCCCACGTGGAATAAAAAGCATGTTTTCCCCTTGTGTTGGCTAGGGTTTTCGATTTGGGATAAAAGGAGGGGGGCTTCAAGTCTTCAAGTCTTCCATTTTAGCTAGGGCGTGCGATGATTTAGGGCAGAGACGCATAGAGCATTGAAAGCTAGGGCGTGCGATGATTTAAAGAGAGGAGGGCGTGAGAAATTCATTGTGATTCGAAGTGGGAATTCAAATTTTGCGAGCTCGAGCTTTGTATTGAAAGAAGTGAAGATATTCCTCCTCCATTGTCAGCTCGAGCTTTTTGATAAGGTAAGGAATCTTATGCTTTTTCAATGTCACATTTGGGACTGTTGTAGGGCTGATCTGTCATGTTCCCACTTTTGCTAATTTGTCTGCTTGTGCTTTTTAATTCTGCTAATTTTCCCTTTTTACATTTTGTTAGGGTTTTGGTTAAAAATGGGGAGTAAGGGAAACAGTAGTGGTCCAGAGGGTGTGGGGAAAGGTGAGGTCCGTGGGGCCAATGCCTTAGTTCAAAGTGTGCTTGAGTACAGGGCACAAAGGAAGAAAATAATTGCTGAGGGGAGGGCAGAACTGGAGCATGAACAACGTGAGCGCAGGCGTAGGTGGGCTTCTTTGGGTGTTGAAACTTTTAAAGCTGATGCAGTTGATGGTGAACAAGAAGGGGGAGAGGGAGCTGCTGGTGTTAATGAAGAACCAGATTCAGAAGGGGACAGCGAAGAGGTGGTTGATTTAGAAGGTGACGGTGAAGAGGGTGCTGCTGGTGGTAATAAAGAACCGGATTCAGAAGGGGACAGCGAAGAGGTGGTTGATTTAGAAGGTGATGGTGAAGAGGGTGCTGCTGGTGGTAATGAAGAACCCAATTTAGAAAGGGACATTGAAGAAGAGGTGGTGAATATAGAAGGTGATGATGAAGAGCGGGCTGCCAGTGGGAATGAAGAGGCTAATGAAAGGCCAAATTTAGAAGGGCACAATGTAGAAGTGGAGGTGAATTTAGAAGGTCATGAAGAGGTTGATAGAGATGACATTGGGCATGACAATGGAGAGAATGATGGTGTGGTGCTCAGTGAAGATGAGGTTGATGATGAAGCCCAGAAAGATGAAGTTGATGATGGTTGTCACAGTGATTGTGAGACAGAAGAGGAAGATGAAGGAGAGGATTTGGCATTGGCACTTCTGCTGGTCCAAAAGAAGTGAGGGTTCGACCAACTCCTAATGCTTTACTAGGAACTGGATTTTTTGAGTTGGGCAAGGCTTATGCAACCAAGCAGAAGTTGGTTGATGAGGTAAATTCATATGCAATAATGGTTGGAGTAGGCGTGACAATAGCTAGAAGTGAGCCCTGCAAATTCAGGGCACTCTGCCAGGAGGATTGTCCATTTGAGTTATATGCGGCTAAATCTCGGCGCACCCCGGGGCTGGTGGTGAGGACGTTAAACTTGGAGCACACATGTGGCAGGGTGTTCTGCAATGACAGGGCACAAGTGCGGTGGCTGGCATAGCACTTCAAGCAAAAGGTGCAAGAAAGACCAAAATATCGAACCATTGACATGATGCGTGATTTGAAAGATGAGTTCAAGCTGAAGGTGAGTAGGTCCAAATGCAAGAGAGCAAAGAGACAGATTCTTCAGGAAATGCATGGGAGTCACAATGATCAATACAACAAGCTCCAGGCATACATTAATGAGAATATGACTTCAGATAGAGGGACAGATGTATGTCTTCAAATCAGTCAAGAAGCCTTGGAAAAGGAGAAGAAACGAGTTTTCAGCCATTTGTATATATGCTTCAACGCTGCAAAGGTGATCATGTTGTTTAAATGTTTTGACCTGATATTGTGTACTTAGATGAACTTGTGGAAAATCAAACAATCATGCACTTATCATTGTGTACTTAGATGACATTGTGTACTTAGATGTACTTAGGTGATTAGGTGAGCATGTATATTTGATCTTATTATTAGTTTACCATTAGGTGAGCATGTATTTTCATCTTGTTGCTTCATGTGTAATCACAAGTTTTTGCATTATCCTTCACTATAATGGCCGAATGGAAGGGAGAAAGTAATAGGGATTCTTGCTGTATATTAATGTGAAAAGGAATATATATGGTTGTATATATATGGTTGTAAAAAATGTTTAATTTTTTTTGTCCCACCATAATATATGGTTGTATATATATGTGGTTTTCCTCCTTTCCCTCCATGTTCATTAGGCTTAGGTTTGATATGTTGAGCATTTCTTCCAGCACTCCCTCCATGTCCTAATTATTTGTTGTTAGCCTTTTGCTAATTGCTTTGTCCTAATCTGAGTAGCAAGGATGGAAAGCTGGTTGCCGACCCTTGATTGGTGTGGACGACACATTCTTGAGAGGATATGCTAGAGGTATTCTGCTAACAGCAATAGGGATTGATGCAGATGACTCGATGTACCCATTGGCTTTTGCTGTCACTCAAAAGGAGAACACCTTCAACTGGAAGTGGTTCATTGGATGGTTAAAGAACTCCCTTGAATTAGGAGATGGATCTAATTTGACGTTGATGTCCGATATGCAAAAGGTCAGTTTAAGACCTATTTATATTTTAATATATGAAATGGATATGATACTAATGTACATGTTTTTTGTGGCATAGGGGTTAACTGCTGCAGTGCGTGAGTTGCTCCCTGAGGTGGAACTTCGATGGTGTGCGAGGCATATATATGCAAATTGGAGCAAAAAATATTCGGGTGCTGTGTACTGCCAAAAATTCTGGGCATGCTCACGAAGCACATTTGAAGAGCGTTTTAGAGACACTCTTGATTCATTAGGAGAGGCAGACCCGCGAGCAGCTGAAATAGTGCTAACATATCCTCCAGCTGCATGGGTAAGAGCATATTTTAGCACTAGAAGCAAATGCTGGATGCCTGATAACAATTTGTGTGAGTTTTAATTTCTGGATTGGTGAGTTAAGGTATTTGCCTATAATTAGCATGGTAGATGGTATTAGGACAAAGTTAATGCATAAGTGGGCTGAGAGTGAAACAAAGGCTGGGAGATGGAAGGGTATTTTTAGCCCGGCCTGCCAACAGATGTTTGATGACAATAGGATGTTGTCTATGGATTGTGGGGTTGAGTGGAATGGTGAGGATGGTTATGAAGTCACCGAGGGTACTGATAAGCATGTTGTCTTTTTGGAACGTAAAAGTTGCTCATGCAGCATTTGGGACCTGACTGGGATTCCGTGTCAACATGCAATGAGTGCATTGCATCATGCCAAGATAGATCCTACTACCCAGATACATCGGTTTTACCACAAAGAGACATACCTAGCTGGGTACAGGACTAAATTCCAACCTATAAAGGGTGAAGCGTTTTGGCAGCTTGCTAAGTTCAAACCTCTGGAACCAGCCCCTGAGATTAAATTGCCTGGAAGGCCCAACAAAAAAAGGGACAGATCTGCCTACATGGAGAGGTACAGGAAAGCTAAACAACTTGGCCTATGTAGTGCTGCCGATGTCCCGCCAGATGATCCCTCCAAGCCTGTCACAAGAATGTCAAGAAAGCATACCCCTATGACGTGCTCCAAGTGTCATCAAGAGGGCCATAACATTAGAACTTGCACTCAGGTAGCACCAACTCATTTCTAAACTTGATTTAATAGCGTACCTTGCATTATTGTTGTCTTTGGTAATGTAGTTGGATTTTTTATCTCATCTTACAGACGACTGCATCCCAAGGACATGAACCAACTGAAGAGTTTGAAACTGAAGCATTTGAAGCTGCCAATCATGAACATAACCTTGCCGATGAACTTGAAACAGATGGAGCACTCACCCAAGAATCCCATGGCATTCGTGGTGGAAGAGCTACACGCGGTGGAAGAGCCACTCGTGGTGGAAGAGCTACACGCGGTGGAAGAGCCACTCGTGGTGGAAGGGGAGCTGTTGGTGGGAGAGCCACTCGTGGTGGAAGAGCTACACGCGGTGGAAGAGCCACTCGCAGTGATATACGACCTGTTGGCTTTGGGATTGTAATTGATGAAGAAACAGGGAGAACAACTTATCAGGTGACTTAATTTCTTTTTGAATTCAACCATTTAAGACCATATATATGTCACAATATTCACTACTGTTTTCATTGCAGCATACGCCTAATGTATCAGTTGACATGGATACGGGAACCGCTGAAGAGTACCTCAGTCAACATGGAGACCCGGATGTTGAGACAAGATTTCCTGTCCCTAATGAGAGGAGAATAAGGAAACGAAGCATGTCTGATGGGGGAAGTAGCACAAACAATGTTGCAACAAGAGACATTCAATATAGAGGCACCGGGCATGAGGTTTCCCAACCTACCAACCTCCCATTCTCACCTCCTGTGCTGACATGGAGGGGGCACCCTGCACTGACACTATCACAGCTCCAGCGCATGGCCAGCAGGGGTAGAGGGGCTGGCAGGGGAAGAGGAAGACCACCTTCATCTGGGATGTAGCTGCTGAGAAGGAACTTGCTATTTTGTTATTATTTTGATAGCTAAGAAGAAACCTGATATTTTGTAACATGATGGTCACAGCTGGGCTGTAACTTATTATTTTGACAACTGGGCATATACTATTTGTTTTGTAACAACTTGGCATACTTTATTTTTTTGGAAGGCAAGTGATGTTATGTAACAGCTGGGCATACATTTATGTATACATTTTGGCCAAGTAAATGGAATGTTTTGGAGAGCATTATTTGAAGCCTTATGTTTGGCCTTATATTATTTAGTCCTTCTGTTTAGGTTTGGCCTTATAGGGCAGCAGTATATATAATTGCATTCTGTTTGCGGGCATTTTGTCCTTCTGTTTATGTTTGGCAGCATTATGGCCTTGCATTTTAGCAGCATTATGTCCTTATAGGGCAACATTATTTGAAGCCTTATGTTTGGCAGCTTTCTTTTGGCCTTATGTTTGGCCTTGCATTTTGGCCTCAGGTTTGGCCTTATTATTTTGGCCTTATGTTTGGCCTTATGACTTATATTTTGGCAGGGCAGGTGGTTAAATTTTGACCTGCATTATGGCTTATATTTTGGCAGGGCAGGGGGTTAAATTTTGACCTGCATTATGGCTGCATTATGCCCAACTTTTGACAGCATTATGGCTGCATTCTGTCCAAATTTTGACAGCATTATGTTCACAGTTCATGCTATACACAGTTCATGTCATTCCAGATCAATGGCCACCACCAGAACATGATAATATATATAATGGGCAAAGAATCTTTTATACAAAAATAATCGTGTTTGAAAGGCACCCGATAGTCTGTTTTGTATAAAAATAATCTTTCAAAGATAATATATATATATATAGAGGGTGAGAAGGGATTTTACAAAATTTCTAACTAATGTCACCCTCAATGTTATAGCAAGGTTAAGTGTGATTACCTGTCGCCCTTAGCACTCTGTTGCTCTTCCTTACTCTTCCGTACTAGATTCACCTATTATTACATAAAGTAATAATAAAGGTAAACAACATGCTTATATAACTGTATAATGAATAACATCTCTCTCTCTCTCTCTCTCGGTCGTAATATACTACCCATCCCCCTTTTTCTATATATTCCATATTCTAGAAATCTATTTTCAAGCTCAATTGAATTCATCAACCAATAATTAATGAAACCAAAAGAAAGCATATTAAGAAATGGAGAACGAAAGGAAAAGAAAGACATTTTTAATTCACCAAATACTAAAATTAAGCAACAACCAAAGTTTCCCATCAAACAATTCAAATAATTAACAGTCTGTTATCTTCCTTGTCTGTTCCAAGCTGCCAAGTCACCATAGACTAAGAAGAGGTCATTGCACATTGACAATCAATAATAGAATCAGCTTTATATTCTTTTACCACCATTAATAGAATATGTGAGAAAACAAGCTTTACAATCAATAATAGAATCAGCTTTATAATAGAATATTTCTCAACCTGTTACTAATCAAATCTAATAAAACAGTAGCATTACAACTCAATTTTCAGCTTTACTTTATAGATTCTACTTCATTTTAATATTTTGAAGCTTATTTTTCATGACATATAAAACATTAGAATCATGTGAGAAAACAAGGTTACGGATATAGCCAAACTTTCCAACTTACCAAAAATAAGGAATTCTAATCACTTTAACACAACAGTCCATGAAAATCATATAAGAACTTGGATTGATATATTTGACCCTTCACATTCAAAACAACTTGCTAAAAGTAATACCTAATTTGAGACACCACAGATTAGTCAACTTCCTTAAAATTAAAATTCTTCTTCACTTCCCATATACACACCAAAACTCATCAGTCATCAACATAATTCAATAATTCAGCATAGTTCAAATTGTAAACCTCCTTTTATTTCACCCAATCAAAGATCAACCAGAGAAGAAAGAAAAGAACATCAACAACCTTTAGAACCATTAGATTCTTGCAGGCAAAACAGCACAATTAATTAGTATTTCAATCTAAATTAAACTGAATGTACTATGTATGACCAAATAATTATTATCTTGTTTTTTTTATAAATCTTTAATCAAAGTTGAAAACATCTAAATAAAATGTCAAAACCTGAACCACACCTTCAACTTACCACATGCTTAACAAACAAATAATTTTCAATGAACACTTATATCCTGCTAAGCACTTCTTTAAATCCAAATGCCATAAAAGCACACCAAACATACATAATCTCCCTTACTAGTCATGAACCAACAAGCCAGCACATACAAGAGAAAATTTGCAAATGAACATGCCATCAACCAAACAACATTCATATTCTTGTAAGCTTGTAAAATACTGAAATTAATCATACACACAATGTTGATCTATCAAGAACTCAATACTCAAACCAACAATTACTACATTACAACTTAGATAAGCTTCCACAACAACCAAAATATAAGTTTTATACCCAAGCCTATATTGAAATTAGTTCAAAATCCTTACAAACTACAACCCCGAATTCGGAATCCCTCACTCAAGTTCGTTCCAATCAGAAAGGGAAAGGTATAATCAGAAGAAAAATGTTACCTAGACTCATTTTGGACCTCACCATGTCTGGCCGGAGCTTCGCCGTCGCCGGAAACCGTCGAGCTTGCCGGAATCAAAGAGAACAGAGAGAGGGCTCGCAAAGGGATCAAGAGAGATAAAGAAAATATGAGAAATTAACAAAAGAAGAGAAGTTTAGCTCAAAAATGTAGTAAAGGCCAAAGCTTTACCTATTCTCGCCGTCGACCGCCGTGGGCTCACCGGAAAACGAAGAAGATGACGAGAAGGAGATGAAACATGCCGGAGATGAAGAGAAACAGTGGGAACATGAAAGAAAATCAACTTTAAAAGGAAAAGGATCTTGAAGAACAAGAAGAAGATGGCGGAGCTTACTTTCTTCCGCCGCCACTTCGCCGAAAATGACAAGAATCGCCGGAAAAATCAAATGTGAACGGAGGGAACTCGTGAGATGCAGATCGGGCTAGGTTTGCACGGATTTGAGGAGAGGAGAAAAGAAGAAAATGAAATGGGTATGATTTGAAGTGAGAACCAAAGTGGGTGTGTATGTGTGTGGAAGAAAAATGGGAATGGTGAAGAAGAGGGAGGTGGCAGCGAATAATCTTGAAGGAAGGAGGGAGTGTTGTTAAGGTTTTGGGCAAAAATTACAAAAATGCCCTTCTATCTTTATTTATTTACTTTTCCATTTTAAATCTCATCTTAAGGCAAATTATTAAACTATTCAATTTACCAACTTACATATTTTCTTCCATCATAGAATTACCTATGTCATAGAGCATTTTTCATAAAAAGTTTAATTTAGAAGTCAATCTCTAACTATTTTTCTTTAATTTCCGAGGAAAATAGGCATATTATTTTCATAAAAATAAACTTATCATCATTTACATATTTATAATACCGATTAATTTAATAATGGCATCCTAATACCTTAATTAATTCTCATTTATTCCTAATTTAAAATTTGGGATGTTACATCTATCTCCACCATTTCCTGACGAATACATTTGCTCATATTGCTATGCAACAAAGCCTAACAACAATCAATTCAAATAATATTATACAGTACCTTCTGAAGATTTCTTGACACACGGTTTCCACTCACCACCTTTATGGAATTTTCTCCATATTTTTGATATCTGAAATAAAACAAACTAGCCATGTCAATAAACATGACAAATGTGAGCATAAAAACTTGGTACTCACAATTATGAAGAGTATTAAGAACAGAAATAACGCTGGGCTCAAAAAGCTAGTTGTTAGGGGTCAAAGGCTTAAATACCACACCAAGCATCTCTCACTACAGTTGTCATCGCTATTATACAACAGCCCACAGGTGGCATCCTATGAAACGTCCGCCGGTGTCCTCCGCAACGTCCTGAGGTGGCTGTTGCCGGAAATCCAACGTTGGATGCGTCGATGAGAGGAGGGAGAATGGAGGAGAGAAGCTGAACATTATTCATAGGCTATAACAAGATGCAATTTTTATTGCCTAATGACGTGGCAAAATTGTGAGCGTTCAGATCAATTCAAGGGATAGGATTTAGGATTCTGAGGGCCGCTCAGAAATATGCTTCTCACAATATCCACTCCCCCCAAATTCCTTCCATTTGACACTACATCATCTCAATTCTGAACGCAAACATTGATTCCTGAAGGCAAAGAATCAATCCATCGCAGCTTAGGGAAGAAGATGGTGACTGTACCAGATCCTCCTAACTTGAAGAAATACGGCGTTCCTTCTTACGCCGTCGCCTAGGTCCCACCCTCCCAATCCTCCGGCCACCTCCTCGCCGTCGCGATAATTTAAGCCAACAAAAATGGAGCCAAAGTGTAAGCACAACTCTATCCATATCATAATAACCTAGAGAAAATATTGAATCTACCAAGCAAACAAGGGGAGAGATAAAATTTTAAATTAACTACAATAAACAGTTTACTTGGCAATAGATATGTATATATAATCCTTGTTTTCAAAAGTAATATCAGTGAACAACTATGCTAGCTAGTGTTTCTAAACTTACTACTCTCAAAAACTAAAATAGAAAACTAAAATTCAAAGATGAAAAAATAGACAAACCTAGGATCTTTCAATACACTGTGAAATGTGAAGTTTGGGATCAATAATGTAGCATTCAGATAGCCAGCCACTGCAACAGCATTGCATATCTACGAAGCATTGACAGCATTCATGAAAAAACAGTCAAGAGTAGAGCTATCTCAAAAAATCTTCAGGTCCATCTATAGTAACGACTTATCTATGAAACAAGAGATGCAATGAAAAATGTAACTGACCGATGTCCTTTGTTGATTCAAGCCACCGTTGGCCTCTACATAAATGTAACCATTTGATTCTAATGGTAGACCTATAAAACAATATAAGAAACATAATTATAAGTTCAGAATCACTGCATGTTGGAAGAAGATACACTTATACCTTCTAAATATATCAAATACATCAATACTAAAACTTGGTCTATCTGGGGTGTATCACAAAAAAGCAATCAACCACTACCAACAACAACATTGACAACAAGGCATATCATACTAGATGCATGGGAGTAATGTGGCTGTAGTTGAAAAAATAAATTAAAACCAATAAAGCATATATACGAATCAATCGGTGACCAACAAGAGAAGAACCTGGTGCAGATCAAAACCAAGATAGCCTAAAAAGAATAAATGAAGTAGAATAGGGTTCTAAGTCATAAAAGACCACGAATGCTAAAACCATCAACTCCTCCGAGTCTTTTGCATGATACTTCCCATTTCATCCAATGGGGCACAAGTATCACATTTCACAAGTTAGGTGGGTCAGATACCATAAGAAATGTAACAACATGTAGGGTAATTGTGGCTTCCATGTAAAAAGAGGCAAAGAGAGGAACTCAATGAGAGAATTAGCAGTGAGAGAAGCTGCTTTATGCACTCCAAGATAGAATTAAACAGCTAAGCATGAACTTTGTTTGAGTCCATATTTATGTAATCATTGCATCTTATCAAATCACGACAAAGCAAGAACAACTTAACCCCAAGTCTATCTCCACCATTTCCTGACGAATACATTTGCTCATATTGCTATGCAACAAAGCCTAACAACAATCAATTCAAATAATATTATACAGTACCTTCTGAAGATTTCTTGACACACGGTTTCCACTCACCACCTTTATGGAATTTTCTCCATATTTTTGATATCTGAAATAAAACAAACTAGCCATGTCAATAAACATGACAAATGTGAGCATAAAAACTTGGTACTCACAATTATGAAGAGTATTAAGAACAGAAATAACGCTGGGCTCAAAAAGCTAGTTGTTAGGGGTCAAAGGCTTAAATACCACACCAAGCATCTCTCACTACAGTTGTCATCGCTATTATACAACAGCCCACGGGTGGCATCCTCTGAAACGTCCGCCGGTGTCCTCCGCAACGTCCTGAGGTGGCTGTTGCCGGAAATCCAACGTTGGATGCGTCGATGAGAGGAGGGAGAATGGAGGAGAGAAGCTGAACATTATTCATAGGCTATAACAAGATGCAATTTTTATTGCCTAATGACGTGGCAAAATTGTGAGCGTTCAGATCAATTCAAGGGATAGGATTTAGGATTCTGAGGGCCGCTCAGAAATATACTTCTCGCAATATCCACTCCCCCCAAATTCCTTCCATTTGACACTACATCATCTCAATTCTGAACGCAAACATTGATTCCTGAAGGCAAAGAATCAATCCATCGCAGCTTAGGGAAGAAGATGGTGATTGTACCAGATCCTCCTAACTTGAAGAAATACAGCGTTCCTTCCTACGCCGTTGCCTGGGTCCCACCCTCCCAATCCTCCGGCCACCTCCTGGGCCATTCTAAACTTTTCCAACAGTTGATCCACAGGTGACAATCATACCATCAATTATACAACCTTATGGACCCGTTGGAATTATAATATGTATGAATAAAAACTTTTCTATGAATTTGCTTTGATGCAGTTCATAGTAACTTCTTGTCACACTTTTGAGTAGAGTATTTATGGCGACTTGCTTATGGCACAATCAATATTTCATATAGCCTTTTAGAAGCATTACTTCTATTGTGGAAGCTTAAAGCATTATAATGCGGTGTTCATACACTCAAATATATGTGTGTATTTATGAAAGTTCATCTCAAAATTTTGTGGATAATTAAGTATAATTTCGATCTTAACAGTAAATAACATCGTTCCTATGTATTTTACTCTATGTGGAACTTTGCCCATACAAAGTTTCTATTAGACGCATGGCGACATAAAAGCAAAGTTCAAATATAGCCAATTAACAAAATATAAATTCATAAACTTCCCGAGCAAGCTACAATAATGCAACATATGTATTGAGATCTAAATCAACATATCAACGTACATAATCACATGTTGCTTGAATTATCACAATTCAACAAAAACCAAAGCAAAAGAAAGAAAGTAGTAGAAATTAAAAAATTGAAGTGTAAAGCAAATAGGCACCATTGAAGGTAATAATTAATCACAATTAGGTCAATGTAGCTCATTGAGCAGTCAATATCGATTAAAATTTCAAAAAAGTTATCATTAACAACTAATTGAGCTGCATTAACAATTGAATGACTTTTTCAAGACGTGGTTTTTTTATTAATCTCTACCCACCTACTTGCAATTCTCCCAAAATAAAACTTATGAGCCACTCCCTCTTGTTCTAATTATAAGGTCAAGTTAACTTCCCTATAAATTTGTTCATAACCATTTTTTTCAAAACTAATTTGTTTTACTTATAAACTAACATACAATATAATTACACGTAACATACACTACAATTTATTCATCTCATTTGTTTCTTTAACCTAAACAAAAAAAAATTAAACTTAACCATATATTTATCTTTATTTTTTCCTCAAACTAATTTATTTTATTTATAAGCTCCCGTCCCTAAATATATAAAATAAAATTTAGTTAACTTTTTTTTGGAGAATCAGAATCTTAGGAAAAAAGCTCCATAAGTAACTCAAAAATTAATTTTCCTGAATTTTCCTATTAACAATATAATAGAACTTATAAACTAACTATAATCTAATAATATATGTAAAATATGTTAAGACGATTAATTAAGTAAGTCCATTTAGTTTCACCATATTTATATATAGGAAAGGAGAGTATAATATGAAATCAGGTACTATGAAATCAGGTACTACTTGTAGAAAACAATAATAATACGAACCGGAATATAGGAATCATCTCGCGCCATTACATGGCGCAACTTGGCGTACAACTGAGGGCTACGATACACAGAGCTAGGATGATTCCGATGAACGATGAAGGGAACAAGGTCAAGCGACGCCGTGCCGACCAAAAGGAGCAGCACATATATGTGCATGCACGGCGCGACGAGGAGGACACCCTGGCGGCGAAGAAGGAAGGAGAGGAACATCCACGAGAATCTCTCAGCCGTCGAGGACGTCGCGGTGGCCGCCCTCCCGGCCTTCTCCGCCATAGCCACGAGCGGAGAGAAGTGCCGGTCTTTGCGCGGCCACGGCGGAGCCTGGGCGAGGGGAGAGGCGATGGTGGTGGTGATGGTGAGCTTGGGTGGCGATTGTATGGGTGCATTAATATTTGTTGTTGTGAGAAATGGTAATGATAATGATAACGTGGACATTAGATTGAAGGTTGAACAGAATGAGGAATGAATGAATGAATGAAGGAAGGAAGGGAAGGAAGGAGGAGAGAAAAGCTTGGGCCTATTACTAAGGAAGGAGGGACAGAGGAGAAAGATGTGTTTGATTATTTGGCTTGATGGCTATGGTGGATTATGGCTTGACAGTTTATTTTGTGTTATGTGGATTATATTATAGTAGGACTATAAAATGAATATATAAGAGGATGGATTACGTTTTTGCATGCAAGATAAATTTGTCGTTTTATGGTTTCCCCGTCTTGTTCTATTAATATTTGTCATTTTTAAATTTTATTTATTATATTTGTCATTTTTTCTATATATAGATTAGTTTTCTTGCCACTTAAAAGAACTTTCATTCATGCAAAAACCAGTTTAGTTTACGTCAACAATATTCCTCACTGAGATGCGTGTTAGAAAACTAGACCATCGACCAATTTATTAACAAGGCACATGTTTAGTTATGGAATTGAAGGGGATTATTATAAATGTGATATTAATATAGATTTCTATATTTCTAAATTCTAATAACCTATCATTGTTATATTGTCATTAATGTTTTTCGTGTGCTAAATATGTTGTCATTGATGTTGATTGATTATATGTAACATTTTGAGTCATGTTTATAAAAATCTTGAATTGTGTATTTGATGCTGAAAACAACTCTCTTAGCTTCCTCTCCTGATTTGCACCTCATTTTTCTCTACAATTCATAACATAAATCAAGTAAATTAATTAATGAAAAGTCCCGCACACAAATATTTTAAAGTAAGTTGCTTTGCGGACTAAATTTCTTCTGTAAGTCTACTTGACATATTAAAAAGTGAGGATAAGAGAGAGCAAAAGTTTTTTTCCATCTTATTTATTATAGTTATCATTTTTAGATAAATTACTTATTGGACTCAATTTATCATAAAAAATTTATCTTCGGTTGTAAAAAAATTAGAAATTATCTCACTCATAGAGCTATAAATAAATTGTTTACATGAACTACATTAGAATTACCCAATTGATAGCAAAAACAAAGTGTACAAATAACATCAAATTTACAACTCAAGGAGGCACTCCATTGAGCCAATGACAATGACAACTCATGGGGTTACGCATAACAAACATATCTTAATTAGAGGAAAATTGATGATTGTTTTGAATGTAAATGTCATTAATCCTTCTTTACAAAAAAAAGTCATTAATCCCAGTATTTGGGACTTAAGTTGCAATTCTCCCTTGCCCCTTTGGTATGCTAGAATTGAGAAAGATAATTGAATTAGGGAATCAAAATGGTGATTTACATATATCTTGTGACCTATAAGTTTTTTCCTGCACCTACAAACTTTACTTTCTCATCATTACTTAATTTACCTCTACATTTTATCTTTACCCTTATACTCATTTACATTTCCATTTCTATCATCATTCATTCTCTGTCCAACCGTTGAGTCCGTTTACTTAGACGGAAAGTAGATGATGGAAATGGAAATGAGTGTAAGGGGGTAAAGATGAAAAGTAGAGGTAAATTAAGTAATAATGAGAAAATAAAGTTTGTGAAGTTCAGAAAAATGTGAGATGGAGCAAGAAAACAAACTTGTGGGTCCAATTGACTTTTCTCATTTCTTTTTCTCAATTCCTGTATCAATTTCATGACGGAAATACATTCAGGGCTCATCCACATGATTTTCATCCTTTTGCTCATCTCCTCAAACGACAACGTCCTGCCTAAGTGAGGAATTTGTACCACAAATAAAAAAAGAATCTTGACCATAGAATTGATCTAAGGGCCACAACTCATCCCACCAACCCCATCTCTCTTACAGAAAAAACACAAGACCCAGGGCAAAAAGGAGAGATAGAAAGTTGAGAGAGAAAGTTGAGAGAGAATCCCTCCCCACCTGTCATTCCTCTGACCCACCGCGGCGCACTGTCCTCCGCTGCCCACTGCAGCGGAGGAAGCCTCTCCCTTTGACCACTTCCTTCCCCTACCATGGAACACCATACCCTCTCGGTCAAGCTCACCGAGAAGGAGGACAGTGCTCCCCTACCATGGAACACCATACCCTCTCGGTCAAGCATGGACCAATAACGCCTCCCTCTCCCGTGATGATGATAGTGCTCACTTGGAATTGCCAAGGTGCGGCACAGAGTAGCTTCCACTCTGTTCTTAGATCCTTTATTCAAGAGCATAAGCCCGACATTGTCATTCATGTGGAGCCGTGTAACATAGTGTTACTAATTCCCTAATTAATTCAATAATACCCTGACTAACTATGATAGAAAAATGATTTCCATAATATTAATAAATCTATCATAGTTAGAAAAAGGATTTCCTAATAATGATCATTATCCATGATAGAAAAGAATAAACTAATACAACCTGAATACTATCATGGATAATTAATAGCTAACCATGTTAGAAAAGAATCACCTAACATGGTTAAAAAAATAAACAACCTATTGTTCAATAATATCAAATACATATAAATATATGCGGAAACGAATGCAGGCCTATACAAATTGGCAATATACAATTCAAAATAGTCTATATAACTACTACTACCTAATTCCCTTTCCTGATGTTTGTGCCTGTGCATGAGTACCTGCAAAAATGTCAGTAATCGTGGGATGAGACAATTTGTCCCAGTAATCACCGCTTAACTCACTATAACAGTGAGATGTGCGGTAGCGAGAGCGTCTAAAGGGTACCACATTTAAAACCAATAATATATATATATACATGTCAAGTCTTTCATTCATCATTTAAGTCCCTCCGTCTAATCAACTCAAATTCATCATCTCTACTTCCCACATATCACTCAAAACCCTCAGTCATTTCCAAGCCAACTCAACAGATGAAAATAAACGTGATTGACACTGTGCCCAGTCTCAAATCTGAAAGCATGAAAAAGGGAGCACTTTATATAGTGAAAACTTAACTCAATTTTATTTGATTATAACAGTAAAATAGCACAGAATATTGCACCTACACATCCAAAACAGCACCCCAACTAGCCCAATAAGCAGTTAAATTTCAATTTTTATTGATTCAACCCATTATAATTTCAACCAGCAGCAACTATGTTTATATATTTCATCCCTATGAGATTCACATATGCACAACAATTTCAAAATCAAACATCTAAGCAAGGAAACACATCTTAAACTTCAAGGATCACAATACTTAACAGAATTCAACCAACAAACATAGGCACCTCCTTAATATTTTGTTTATCAAGCCACTCTCCAATTGCATACAAGCACAAAACATGCATTTCACACCATTCTTTATGCCCACAATCGACTATGACAGAAAAGGGACCTAGGAAAACTTGAATCCACACACTCCAATCAAGCATACATAGTCATTTTCCATCTCTAATGCACAAACACAATATCAAATCAGCTTCCATTCAGCCAAGAACAACCAAAATTCGCTGCAAATGTTAATCCATTAAGAACTCCACACTCAAGTAAAAAATGCAAAGTCATTTTACAACACATATATACTCCTACAACACACCATTTGAAGATTTCAACTAAGAATTCCCAACAATTTCATGCGCTCAACATGTCCAAATCTGCGGTTTCTATTTAATCTCCTAAAACATCAAGAACTACTCAGATTAGAAATCAAAATACTAAGTAACAAGTTTTAGCTTTGTGTTAGTTCCTTATAATGCTTAGAAATCAAAACCAAATCAAACCCTAACTCTCCAAACAATTTTAATCGTAGAATCAAAAGCTAGAAGAGTGCATAGTATACCCACCAGAACTCAAATCCGGCTTTGAATACTAGCTCAACCACAACCGACCAAGCAGACATAACCAAATACAAGAATGATTCACCTTAAGTCATGGAACCCACAAGTTAAGGTTTTGCACAAACTTCACCAGACTTTAATCAACATTCAATTTAACACCTAGGACACTAAAAGATGAAGCTTTGGCTTAGTTTTAATTCATTTTCATAGCTAAAACTTAAAACCCAAATCGGACTCTCTAATAGCTCGCCAAAAACGAATGGTAAAGGGGTAGGGATCTGAAAAGAAAATTCACCTAAGCTTGATTCCGGTGTTGTATGGAAAGTGGGAGGCCACCGCCGCCGTGCAGCTCGCCGGAAAATCGGCCTCCAAGGTATAGGCCGAAAAGAATCAAAAGGAAAAAGGAAAATATGAGAAAATAAACTTCAAAATGAAAGCATAGCCCGAGATATGTTAGAAAGGTTGAAGCTTTACCTCTTCCACCATCAAATCGCCGAACCCGCCGCCGCTTCGCCGGAAAAATCGAAAAAGGCGACGGAGGAAAGTGAAGTGAGGAAGGAAGAAAGGTGTGATGATGATGCTGATGGTGAGGTGGCCGGCGCCGCCGCGCCTTAGGCCACCAGAGTTCGCGGAAGAAGAAGAAGAAAGTGACGGAGGGAGTGGAGTCGACGGAAGGAGTTCGAGAGAGAGAGAGAGAGAGAAATGAAAAGGAAGGAAGGAGATTGTATATTTATTTATAATTTAGCAAAAATTACAATTAACTACCCTAAGGTTTATTCGTATTTATATTTCTAGCCCAAAAGTTTGTATATATTACTATATCTCCTTCTTTCCATCATAATATTATCTACTATCCCAAATACTTGTTTATGAAAGTTTCTAACTCCAAATAATTATTTTAACTATATTTCCTTAAATTCCAAAAATTAAGATTTACTATTCATAAATTGCCCAGAATATCCTAAAAATTCTCCCTAAAACTCTAAATTTTCCTAAATGAATCATCAATAATTTCTCATTATACTTAATCAAAATTTGGGATGTTACAATTTACCCCACCTTTTAGGAATTTTGTCCCCAAAATTCGCTTGAAATAACGCCTAAAACCAAGAAATGCGTAATTCAGCTCCAACTATATGCAAAGTTCTAACTATTCAACCATATTTATAGCTCTCAACACCATCTTTCATCTTGCATCTTCATTCAACCTATAAATCATCCATCAATCCTCATGCTAATTTCCTTAGCTATCCATGATTTCCCCAAGTGTTTAACAAGAATTCTCTTAAAGTATGAGATTACCATCAAACTGCTATGAACCTATTACAAAATCTACATCTTTAACACTTTACAAACTATCAACAATCCGCATTATACATGGTCTCTAATAGTCCTCAAAAATGTCTCACAACAATGTATGGCCCCTGACGTGTGTCTTTTGGGCAACAACAAATCATGACAAGATAACCACAAGACATAACAATCAAAAGCAATAGAGAATTCCGTTAAATGACAGCATATTTAGCAGGAAAATGCACAGTCCATTGAGAGAATCAGCAACATAACATACAAACATCAGGTTCCAATTAGAACAGCAATGGAACATGGATCACCTTAGTAACTATGACTCCAATGCTAGGTCATACATTAAAGATTATCATGTAATCACATATCTCATCTCCTTTGCATTCTCATTTTAAGCCAATAGGATTTAATACCATTTCATATCATCGAACAATTCAACATGTACAGCTAACACAATCATAACCTATTCATATCCATGTGTTTAATATTGAACACATCGCTTCAAGATAATAACCATTAATCGATCTAAGAGTTCTAAAATTTTGGATTCCAATTATTCCACACTCTAACTGATACATTCTCCAAGTTCCTCCTTAAAGGATTTCAAAGAGGTGAAATCGAGTTAAATGGACCTGTGTATATATAACCTTTGGAACAGGGCTAGAAACTCTACATAAGGAAACTAGAAGTATAACTTAAAATTCTAATCACATCAAATTCAATTCTATGATATTAGCTCTAGTAAATCACATTCTCCACACAAATCACAATTTAAATTCACTTCATGCTTTAACCAAAGCCATATAACCATGACTTCAACAACAATAGTTAAATGCTTTCTCACATATACCTATTCCGATGTACTCTTAGTTAGAATTACCTAGCAAAATAGGACCGCAGTCCAGGATTTGTTCAGATATTTAGAAACTAGTAAAATCTAAAGTTGCATATTTAAAGCTTACATCACTTTATAAACACTCACTAAAGCTCCACTCTAAATCTTCCTCTTAACTACCTACTTAGTACCGTCATGATTGCAACTTCAAGATTTGTCACTACCTTCAATAATCTTAACTTTTTTTTTTCAATAAACTTCTAATAATAACCTATCACCAAAATCTTACTGTTTCCCTACATAACCAAAACATTCTTCTAAGTTCTCATCTATATATTTCAAAACCAAGTAGTAGAACATTTATCTTACACTCAAGGCAAAACAGCCCATTACTACATGAGAAGAAACTAGACATATCACTCAAATCATTATTACCAACTCAGTTTATTTATTACAGAAAGGAACAATGGAGATGTCAAATTATAACCTTTCTTACTTCCATGCAAACATCTACAATTCTCTTCAACTCAAACATAATTCAATCCAAACATTTCAAAGACACATTACCTCATCAAACTTCAATTTTACATCCAAGCATTCCTTTATACCTTCCACTAAATGTTCAAATAACACTCATTAAAAATTTACCTTAATTAGGTTCTCTTTATATTTATAACTCAACTTAGATGCTATTATTTATAATAGAACACTAAACAACTAATGTATTACAATTTAGTATAATTATACTCACATACCAACACCTTAATAACATATACAAATGAAGAATTCATCACTAAGTCATTCAAACATCACTTTCAATTCCTCAAATGCAATATAAGTGGCAGAATTTAATTAGTTATAGAACAAAAGAGATTTTTGAAAACCCGAAATTAGTTTCATCCAATCATAGAGTCATCTCCATTCGACTTCATTTAGTTTTAACATCAACGAGTGTGATAATAAACAGAAAACATTAGTAATGAATTCACAAAAGTCCAAATTAATTCACTATTCAAACAACACATGAGCAGAAATTTAAATTTTTCAACAACTTCATTTACTTTAACTAACCTCACTATCCTTGTTATCCACCAACAAAAATTCACTCCAACTAAAATCAATTCACATTTTTACTAACAATTATTAACTATTATTTCCCATTCACATAGTATTAATAACCAAATTCTTCCAATTACATAATATTGATTGCAAAACTTTAAAATTTTCTACAATTAACCACATAAAAATTCAGTTAAAAATCACTTTTGAACAAAAACTTACCTTTCGAAGACATCCACCCATGAAATAGTGAGGGCTACCAACATCTATTACTAAGGGGGCTGCTTCCAATCACTATATATAGTGAGGAAGCCTCCAGCCGCTTAATATAAATGGGCAACAACCTCTACTATCAATGATGGTGATCTCCAACCAACCAATAGAAAATAATAAAATAAACAGTTCATTTATAATAAGCGTTAGATAGAACAATTTAATCATTAATTAACAAATGTACCACCTATCAACAAAACAAAGCAAATAATACAACTAAATTAAACATTTACATACCCAATCAACAACAAAATAACAATTTTTAATAAAATTTCAATTAAAACAATCAAACAAACAAGTTAGTTCATCAATTAACCGAATAATTCAACAAATAACCAAACAATTACCAAACAAAGTACACAATTCTTATTTCACATTGTATTCCTCATTAATTGTTATTCTCAACTTTCAATAATCCCTTAACCCAATAAGGTATCTCATGATGCCTCGACTATGGTTATGGCTAGCACATAACTATACTCGAGACCCCAGAGAATCATCCTTATTTCGTTATTCTTCCTAAATTCTTATACATATCAATATTATTTCATTATTCTTTCTATGTTCATCTCAATCTCTCCACAATACCTATTCAATTTCTCTTATCACTCTCTCCCCACCACGGGATGAGTGATATTCCTCTCAAAAGGACAAATATTCATGCACCTAAGGAAGGGAATACCAAGTATGTATATTGCCAATCTATATGCAATGCAACACAGTCCAGGGTTATCGTATACCAAATACTGATAACCAAGTTGTAACATAGTGTTACTAATTCCCTAATTAATTCAATAATACCCTGACTAACTATGATAGAAAAATGATTTCCATAATATTAATAAATCTATCATAGTTAGAAAAAGGATTTCCTAATAATGATCATTATCCATGATAGAAAAGAATAAACTAATACAACCTGAATACTATCATGGATAATTAATAGCTAACCATGTTAGAAAAGAATCACCTAACATGGTTAGAAAAATAAACAACCTATTGTTCAATAATATCAAATACATATAAATATATGCGGAAACGAATGCAGGCCTATACAAATTGGCAATATACAATTCAAAATAGTCTATATAACTACTACTACCTAATTCCCTTTCCTGATGTTTGTGCCTGTGCATGAGTACCTGCAAAAATGTCAGTAATCGTGGGATGAGACAATTTGTCCCAGTAATCACCGCTTAACTCACTATAACAGTGAGATGTGCGGTAGCGAGGGCGTCTAAAGGGTACCACATTTAAAACTAATAATATATATATATATATATATATATATATATATATATATATATATATATATATATATATATATACATGTCAAGTCTTTCATTCATCATTTAAGTCCCTCCGTCTAATCAACTCAAATTCATCATCTCTACTTCCCACATATCACTCAAAACCCTCAGTCATTTCCAAGCCAACTCAACAGATGAAAATAAACGTGATTGACACTGTGCCCAGTCTCAAATCTGAAAGCATGAAAAAGGGAGCACTTTATATAGTGAAAACGTCCCTGAAAAAGGGAGCACTATAAACAGTGTAAACATCCCTGGTTCCTTTACAATTCGAGGAACCTGTACAATTAACCTATCGATTTGCGCAAATCGATAGGTTACATCGGCCGACGGTACTAATAATCAGTGTCATGCAATACTCACAATCCCTATTCTATATTCCATCGATATAGCTCTCAACAATCTCAACTCAACATGTACTCTCTTTTCTATCCTCATCACCTCTTAAACCACTGCCCAACACTATCCCTATATATAATTCACGCCATTCCAGATCAATGGCCACCACCAGGCAGGATAATAGGTATACAGAGTTTCAAATTTCTTTATATGAAAATAATCGTGTTTGAAAGGCACCCGATAGCCTATTTTGTATAAAAATACCTTTTAAAGATAGGGCAAAAGTGCTGATCTAATAATTAACTATTTCACTTTGGACAAAAATAATAAATGACTGTTTCGCGGTGCATAAATAATAACCAATTTTGTGACCCGGTGCAAAAATAATAAAACCGGTACTAAATGTTAATTTGTAGTTTTGTGGAACCTTTCTGTTATTATTTTCTAAAGTAAAAATACCTTTTTACCCCCTCACAATTAAAACTCAATCATTCTTCCTTCCACCCTTTATCTTTCCATGCTAACTAGTATCAACAAGGTTTTAATTGGGAGGGGAAAAATGTATTTTTCACTTTGAAAATAATATCAGAAAAGTTCCACATAACTACAAATTAACATCCAAGACCGGTTTTATTAGTTTTGCACCTCATAAAGTTAAATATTATTTATGCACCGCGAAACAGTCATTTATTATTTTTGCCCAAACTGAAATAGTTAATTATTAGATCAGCGCTTTTGCCCTTAAAGATAATATATATATATATAGAGGGTGAGAAGGGATTTAACAAAATCCTAGCTAACATCACCCTCAATGTTATAGTAAGGTTAAGTGTGATTACCTGTCGCCCTTTACCCTCAATCCTAGCTAACAAAATACTTGTTTATGAAAGTTTCTAACTCCAAATAATTATTTTAACTATATTTCCTTAAATTCCAAAATTAAGATTTACTATTCTTAAATTGCCCAGAATATCCTAAAAATTCTCCCTAAAACTCTAAATTTTCCTAAATGAATCATCAATAATTTCTCATTATCCTTAATCAAAATTTGGGATGTTACAAGCCGCGAATCTCCGGCACCACGGCAGACCGAGTAATTCGAAAAAATGGCATGCCACACTCCTATAGAGTCGAAGCAAGCGGCTTTTCGGGTGGCATCTGGGCACTCTGGACCACCAACCTCACCGTTGAAATTATTCAGGACCACTGGCAATTTATCCACATGCATATTGATGATCATAGTAGCGGGAATAAGTTCCTCTTCACTGCCATTTATGCGAGCCCTGACTCTACCATTCGCTCGCATCTCTGGCCCGCCCTCGCCAGCATAGCTCAGACTACCCACGAGCCATGGGCCCTTGCAGGTGACTTCAATGCCTGCCTCAATTCGGCTGAACGGCGCTCCAGCACCGCCATCACTAGATCAGGTTGTCCGGCCTTTCAAGCCTTTGTTGAGGCCTGCAAGCTCATTGATCCTGGCTTCTCTGGACCCAAGTATACTTGGCGCAGAGCCCTTTCTCTTGCTAGGCTTGATCAAATGCTTATTAACCAACACTGGGCCCACCAATTTTCCCATACCATAGTCCACCACCTGCCCAAACTCAAATCTGACCATAGGCCACTCAAGCTAAACTTCGGCCCAACCCAACATCAGTATAGCCCACCACCGTTTCGCTTTCTAGCTGCTTGGCTAACCCACCCCAATTTCTGCGACCTTGTCCGCCGTGCCTGGGCCTCAAATCGCAGCCTGTTTGAGAACATAACCAAATTCCAAGAGGAAGCCACCACCTGGAACAAGACCGTGTTTGGCCACATTGGGGCTAGGAAATGTAGAACGGCTCGCCACCTACTTGGGGTCCAGAAGGCCATCGAAGACCAACCCCTCTCATCCTTCCTCACTAATCTTGAGCTGAAGTTACAGGTGTTAGAATCTTAAGTTTTGATGAAGACTAAAATATGAAAGAACAAGCCAAACTTAGAGAATATTAGGTTAATATTAGGTCTAAGAGCATTAGTATATAAAATCCTTGAGACCAAGTTAGGAAGCTTCCGGATGTAGATTTGCTTCCGATTATATCTAGACTAGCGCTGGCTGTTGGTAGGGGTGGGCATTCGGTTTTTCGGTTCATAACCGAACCGAAACCGAAAATAACCGATAACCGAATTGTCTATAAATCGTAAACCGAAACCGAAACCGAATAACCAATAACCATAACCTAAAAACCGAATTAATTTCGGTTTGGTTATGGTTATTTTTGGACTTTTTTGTTTTATGGACCAAATGAATTTTTTTACGATTGGTCATGCATTTAAAGTTTCCTCCACACCTAATTATACTTTCAACACAATCTATACAATTTTTTCTCACAAAATAAGAGCAACTAAAATTCAAAGTATCAACCATACCAAAAATTACATTCAAATAGCAAGCATTTTTATGACAACAACCAACAAAAATAAAAGAGCCACCCAATTTGTCCTAATCTTGGATAGAGGATGACAAACTCAACATAAACATCAAATTCATTGTTTACTAAAGATCCTCCAAAAGCACATAGTCAGCATGTAATTTTTTACTTCAACCAAAGCAAAACTTTTATCCTTTACAAGTTTAGACTGAACAAATGAAAATTACAAAATGTTAAAAGTCGTCCAACATTAGTAATTTCCTCTTAATATGGAACTATCTATTGAACTCATTAAAAGAAATTTGAGGCAAACTTAGAGTATACTCTTAGACATTGAATGAGCAGAAAAATAATAAGAGGAAAAATTGAAATATGGAGAGGTTGAAAAAGGAAAAGGAACATGTTGAATGAGCCGAAAAAGCAACGAATTCCTCTTCTGAAACATATGGGTATTTTTTGGTTTTAACCAAATACATTTTATTATTGATATTGATTTATTAGGTTTTTTTAAAGCATATTGAATTTTTCGGTTTTTTCGGTTAACCAATTATTTTTTTAAAGAAACCGAAACCGAACCGATAACCGAAATGAGAACCATATGAAAACCGAAACCGAAACCGAAAACCGAAAAACCGATAAGCATTTGGTTCGGTTTGGTTTTCGATTTTCGGTTTGTTTTGCCCACCCCTAGCTGTTGGTGTGGATAACACTGAGCGCCAGTGACCATAACCCAACGTCTAGTGGATTTACTTCCGAATGCCTAGTGACTAGCGCTGGCTGTTCGTATAGATAACACTGAGCGCCAGTGACCATAACCCAATGTCTAGTGGATTTACTTCCGAATGCCTAGTGACTAGCGCTGGCTATTGGTATAGATAACACTGAGCGTCAGTAAGGAAAATGTGAACATAAACCAACGTCCAGTGAAAGTGCTTCCGGATGGAAAAGAACTCCCTTAGACTAAGGAAACTCCCACTGCATGTGAGTATGTGCCTTTATTGTTAAGACTAACGTTCAAATGCAGTACACTGAGTAAAGTTGCTTCCGGATGTGGACTTGCTTCCGCAAGCAATCAGAATGTCAGAACGTTCAGAAGTGCAGTATCAGAATGCTTTTGTCAGAGCAGAGTTGTAAGAACTACTTTTCAGAGATAAAGCAAGTCAACCCTGCTATGCATTGATGAAGCATTAATTGGGCAAACGGTAACATGGGAAAAACGACCATATTCAAACGACTATCCCACCTACCAAGAGTAAGAATGTTTGAAGACTATATAAAGGAGCTCACCTTCATTTATGAAGACATCTAATATCTTTGACATCTTGAAGAAAGCTAGAGAGAGAAATCGAGAAATCCTTCAAGCATTCAAAGCTGCCCAGAAAAGAGAAAGAGCATTTAACTCATTGAGTGATCTTTTCATCTACTTATCTTGTACTCTTTGTAGTTAAGTCTCTTCTTGTATTAAGAGCATTCATTGTACTTAAGTGTGTATCATTATCTGTTCTTAAAGAGAACTTAGTGAGAAAATCCTTTATTTGTAAAGGTTGAACCCTTGCTGGTTGTAAGGGGGAGCTAGTTAGAAAGGTTGCAAGTAAGCCTTGAGTAAAACTTGTGGTTGTAAGGTTGCAAGTGATCCCGTTCAAAACTTGTGGTTGTAAAGGTTCTAGGTGCACCCGTTGTAAAACCTGGGGATAGTGGAACTCGGCTTGGGTGGTTGAGAACTGGACGTAGGTCAGAAAGACCGAACCAGTATAAACTCTTGTGTCGATTTTACTTGAGCTTTTATTTTGTAGCACAATTCACCCCCCCTCTTGTGCATCCATTACTTTCAACAGGGAGCGCCTATGAGCAAGCGTGCCTCGAGGAAGAACTCCTTTGGCTTCAAAAATCTAGAGCCGATTGGATCAACCTCAGGGACAGCAACACCCATTACTACCATACCAAAGCTAAGATTCGTCGAATCAAGCACCGCATCACCTCTTTGAAGGATGATCATGGCCACTGGGTGTCGGATGATCAACAACTTGCCGATATGAGCAGGGATTTCTTCATGCACCTCTACTCCACCCCTTCCACAGTCGCGGAGTGCAGCACTAGAGGTATGTTTTCCCTTATACCCCATGAGCAGCTAGCTATGCTTGATGCTGATATCTCCATGGAGGAAGTGCGTGCTGCATTATTTGAAATGCACCCATTGAAAGCGCCAGGGGATGATGGACTTCACGCCCTATTTTTCCAAAGCCATTGGGATATTGTTGGGGATTCTCTCTATACCTTTGTCCGCGATCTCTTTAATGGGGGAGGACTTGATCCCAAGCTCAATAACACTCTCATCACCCTGATCCCGAAAGTGGAACACCCTACTTCGGTGAAGGAATTTCGCCCAATCAGTCTATGCTCTTTGGTCTACAAATTGGTCACTAAAGTGGCGGCTAACAGAATCAGGAAAGTAATGCCCCTCTTAACCCTTCCCTTCCAATCGAGATTTGTGGCGGGCAGAAGCATAACCGATAATATCCTCATCACCCAGGAAGTTATTCACTCCATGCGCAAAAAAAACAATTCCAAGAAGTGGATGGCGATCAAAGTTGATCTAGAAAAGGCATTCGATAAGCTCAATTGGAGTTTCACTATGGACACCCTTGAAGATGCTAATCTTCCCCTGCGGCTGGTTAACTTAATCATGCTCTGCGTTACAACCACCTCTATGCAGCTCCTGTGGAATGGTAGGCCAACCGCTACGTTCAAGCCGACTCGGGGGATCCGTCAAGGGGATCCTATCTCCCCCTACTTGTTTGTTCTATGCATGGAGCGGCTCTCGCAAGCTATCACCAAAGAAGTGCATAGTGGAAATTGGGAAACTATAAGACTGGGAAGGAAGGGCCCACCGCTCTCCCACTTGTTTTTTGCCGATGACCTCATTCTCTTCAGCGGTACTTCCGACAACCAACTCAGTTTCATCCAGAATATCCTGCAGGAATTTTGCTCCGCCTCTGGGCAGGTGGTCAGTCAATCTAAGACCCGAATCCATTTCTCCAGGAATGTCACACAGCCAGAGTCCAGCCATGTGTGCCACCTGCTCAATTTTCAGAAAACGGATCAACTTGGGAAATATTTAGGGGTGCCCTTACTCCACACCAGAGTCACCAAGGATGTATACCACCACTTAGTAGAGAAGGTACGAGCTCGGCTGCCCTCTTGGAAAGCCACCACCCTCTCCTTAGCTGGCAGAATGACGCTTGCAAAATCTGTCCTCAGCGCCATTCCCTATTATACTATGCAAACCACTAAACTGCCGATTGGAATTTGTGATGCAATTGAGAAAATCATCCGCTCTTTCATCTAGGGGACAAATGACGAAAAGCGGAAGCCAAGCCTCCTTCGGTGGGACACCCTATGTACACCCACGGCCCACGGGGGAGGGGGGTTCAAATCCCTCCAACACCAAAACAATGTCTTCCTCTCCAAGCTTGCCTTCCTACTGGCCTACCAGCCGGACACTCTTTGGGTGCAAGTTTTGCGCACCATATACAACTGGTCAAGCCACACAAACTACAAGTTCAAGCCTCAAGGTGCTTCACATGTTTGGCGTAGTATCTCCAAAGTCTGGAATGATACCAAGTTGAATATTCACTGGAATGTGGGCAATGGCGAAACCATTAGATTCTGGGAAGATGCATGGGTGGGAGACCTTGGGCCCTTGAAACTCCTCGCTTATGCTGACATCCCTGCACCAGACTTGCACAGGAAATTGAGTAACTTTGTAGATGGGGACGCCATTGGGATTGGCACCGCTTTACTCACCTTCTTCCCCCAGGCACCCTCGAGTTGATAGCTCTGTCCACTCCTCCAAGCCGCCATGGCCCTAGCGACTCTTGCAACTGGACCCTCATTGCTAATGGTTCATTTAGTATTGTATCAGCCTATAGCGCTCTCCGCGACGAGGACTGGGGCGCTAACCCCAAGCATTGGCAATGGATTTGGAAATGGCCAGGTCTGCAACGGATCAGAGTCTTCCTTTGGCTCACCCTCCATGGGCGGCTTCTCACTAACTCTGAGAGACAATGGCGGGGTATGTCTAGTGATGCCACTTGCGGCCGTTGCCAAGCCCCCGATCGAAGATCTCGACCACATCTTTCGACACTGCCCCTTCGCGCAGGCGCGCTGGGCTCAGATCATACCCTCTCACCACCTGCTCGCCTTCTACTCGACACCTTTTGACGAGTGGCTTCTTGGCAACCTTGACCCACGAGGCCATGGTAAGAGCTGGAGAACCTTTTTTGGAACCATGCATGCTATGGAAACTTTGGAGCTGCAAAAATAGGAACATTTTCTCCCTAGAACAAATACAGCCTGAAAATGTCCTTATTTCCGTTTGCACTTTGCCTGGGTCCCACCCTCCCAATCCTCCGGCCACCTCCTCGCCATCGCCGGCGGCGGCGGCGAAGGCAGCAGCGACATTCCCAACGCCGTCTTGCTTTCACACTTCGATCTCCAATCTAATTCCCTCTCCGATCAACCCGTATCTATCTATCTATCTACCTATCTTTTCCAATTTCATTTTTGCTACATTATGATTTTACTCATCCAATTAGGGTTCATGATCCATTATTACTGGTGTGCAAATAAGTTTAGTTTAGTGTTTTATGTCTGCCATTGTTGTACGGTCGTGTTTATTTTTCAGAAATTCCAAATTAGCATCTGTGTTTTTGCTTACATGTTTGTCATCATTCATTACGCGTAGTGTTGAATTTGCCTGTGATGATAGGTGATAGCTGGTGTGTTAGTGCTAGTGCTATATCCTTGAGAGAAGAATGTTGTTTAGATATTATGGATTTTTCACAGATGGATAAGCTTGGGAATAAGTCTGAGTTGCCTTATAGAATGGCACTTCACCCAGGTGGTGATGGTGTAATTTGTGCCATGCAAAATAGTTGCAGGTACTTTGATTTTCATTATTCTTGTTTGCTCAAGTTGTTTCCTTTTTGAGTATATAGGCTTGTAGCGTAATGCATTAAGGAGTTTGATCATAATGCACACTAGGTAGGATATTGTTTTGTTGTTTTGTATTACCTTAGTGGGGACTGAGGTAATAGTGATGCATAGAAGGGCTGACATGGCTCAACGGTAAACTTGCTTTCCGTGGGGTATGAGGTTGCGGGTTCATATCAGCCTCTCTGCATAAAGCAAAGGTTAGGTTACATAGTATGTTCCCTTCTCTAGGACCTTCATAAATTGGACTAGAACTAGTTTGGCCCTTTGTTCACCTTAGTGAAGCTTCACTATCTCCACTATCAAAACATTATAACATGAAATTGTGAAATGTTCATGCAGATGGTTTGAATGGAACAAAAACACGATTGAGGAAAATAATAGTATAGGGTTGAAGGTTTCTGAGAAGGTGTTCAGTGAGTTGGAGGATGTTGGGCAGCAGTTAGCTCTGGCATTTGACAACGATGGCACTATGCTGGCCGTTGGTGGGGAGGTAAAGTTACTAGTTATGACATTTTCATTATGAAAATGATGCTCTTTAGAACCAAGGATCTTGTTTGAAGCTTCATTAGAAAAACAAACATTAAAATCGAGAGAATCTGTTTTGATGAAGGAGTTGCATGCTACATGATTTTCTGATTTTGGTGCAGTACAGGATGGCAATCTGAGGGTTTACAAGTGGCCTAGCATGGAAAAGATTTTTAATGATTTTAAAGCCTATTCGACAGTAAAAGACTTACATTTCAGGTCTGTTGTTTAGCATTGTTATTGAGATTTCACTTTTTATTTGAACATCACAAAGAAAAAAAGGAAAGGTTTTTGAAAGAAAGTAAAATGGAGTTCTGTTTACCCATTTTCCTTTTGATTCAGGCTTCCTTTATAGTCTTGGTTTTATTGTCTTGCAGCTCTGATGGTAAGCTTCTTGTCTCATTGGGGAGTGGTAAGCCATGCAGAGTTTGGGACATTTCTTCATCAACTGTCTTAGCTTCCTTATCAAATAGAAATGTGAGCAAGTGATTGTCACTTACATTGTGCATGTTAAGTTGATTACAGAGTTAAGTCATTGGATATGCTATGAACTGTAAATTACTGTTGACAGAATAAATTCTGAAATATGGAATCTATAAATTAAACACTGATGGGCTGGATAAGTTTTGAGGCAAGGTTTATCAGTAACTGGCCGAATTAGGAAATAAAGGCCCACAAGAGGTTAGCGGCCAAGAGGAAATAGTCATGAGGCAGAATGGGAATGAGAAAGCTGAGGTAACAACCTCTGACAGATTTTGAGTATTTGAGGAAGGAGAGCGCACCCTGCAGGACACTTTTGGGCTGAGAGTATCTTTCGGGAGTGAGGGGCTGGTCACTCGAAAACTAGTCCAATAGTGTCCTTTTGTTTGTTATCTTTTTCAATTCCCTAAACTCCACTGTAAACCCTTTCCATTCTGGGAAGGAGCTGAGCATTTGTGAGCTAATATAATTATCTTATTCATTCTTGTCTTGTCCAATTATTCTGGTTGTGGAAGCTATTTTTACAGGGTCCTAACATCTTGGTATCAGAGTAGTGTGACGTGGTATGGTGAACACGTGCATGGAGGGAAGAGTTGAAACGTTGGAAAGAGTGATGGAGGAGATGCAGAGGGTGCGAGCGCTGGATTCAGAGAGACTGAACCGAATGGAAAATACCTTGCAGAACGAGACTAATGAAAGGTTGGCCAGGATCGATGAGGTTATGACTGGTGTCCTGGAACAACTATGGAGAGGAAGGGTTAACGAGGATGATACGATTCATGACCACGGCGGAGGAGGCGACGACCATCATGAAGGAGGAGGAGAAGGGGGTGGACAGCCTGAGATTGGGAAGCATCGGAAATTGGAGATGCCCTTGTTCGAATGTGAGGACCCTCTGGGCTGGAGTTTTAGAGTGGAACGGTATTTCGCCGTAAATGGGGTTGTTGAAGCCGAGAAGTTGGACGAGGCGGTGGTTAGTTTGGAAGGCAAGGCCTTATCGTGGTTTCAGTGGCTGGATACTAGGACACCGGTGCGTACATGGCCGGAGTTCAAGGCTGAAGTTACCGAACGGTTTCATTGTAAACAAGCTGGAGATGAGTATGAGCAACTGATGGCTCTCCGGCAGACGGGGACAGTATCGGAATACAGAGAGAGGTTCGAAGCCTTATTGGTGCCGCTGGGAGGTGCGACAGAGGAAATGTTACAAGGGGCTTTCATGAATGGGTTGAAGGTTGAGCTACGGTGCGATGTGAAGCTAATGCACCCTAGCAACCTTAAGGAGTTTATGAATTATGCGGGGCAAGTAGAGGACCGTAACCAGGCTAGAGATAAGTTACAAGAGAGAAGGGAGTACAAGGCCGCGAAGAACGCTACTGGGTCGAGGTGGAGCGACTTCAAAACCACCCTTCCCCGCTACAGTTTGCCAGAACCCGCTAAAACGGCGGGGAGTTCCCTCTCGTCCAAGGCGGCCGGAGCAAGTAAGGGCCAGGAGGAAAGCCCTACCAGAGCGTACCCTGAAAAAAGTCAAACGGTCAACCACCCAGGTGGAAGTAGTGTGAGCACCCAGTATTCACGGCGGCGAATGTCCGACGCCAAGTATAACCAAAGGCGGGAAATATAGCCCAAATCACAGATGCAAAAACAAACAGCTAAGGGTGATATTGATGGAAGAAGAGGATGACGAGGCCCAAGAAGAGAACAAAGCCCAAGAAGAAGTTGGGTCCGAAGATGAGCCCACGCTGGCAGTCATGGAACTCTCTCAAGTCACAGCAACTGGGTTGATGGGAAATAAGACCCTCAAAATGTTGGGCCAGCTGCAAGGGGCCCAAGTAGTGGTATTAGTGGACTGTGGGGCGACCCATAACCTTGTGTCCATGAAGTTGGTAGAAAAACTGTCCCTACCCAAGAAAAAGGTCCGCTAGTATGCTATAACCCTAGGGGATGGGCGACGTGTGATGTCCAATTACCAGTGCCCTGATGTTGCACTGGAGATACAGGGTTTGGAGATGCGACAAACTCTTTACCCATTTCACTTGGGAAATGTGGATGTGGTCCTCGGAATCGAATGGTTGGCGACGCTATGGGAGACTCGGATGAACTGGCACGAGCTGTACATGAAGGTAAAAGTAGGGAACCAGTGGAAATGATTGAAAGGTGACCCAACCTTGACTCAATCCCCCGCCTCCTTGAAGGCTATTTGCAAGTCCATATGGGGGGGAGGACAAGGGTACCTGATTGAATTAAGAGTTCTTGGAGTTGATAGTGAGAGCTTGGGAGAGGAAGGGGAGATGTGGGCTGTACTGAGTGAGTTTCCGAGGTATGTGAGCCACTACAAGAACTTCCTTCTCGGCGGAGACAAGATCACGCCATCACCATTCGCGATGGGGCTCAGCCGGCGAACACGCGACCCTATAGATATGGGTATGCTCAAAAGGCAGAGATCGAGAGGCTAGTGGCAGAGATGCTTCAAGCAGGGCTCATCCAACCGAGTGTCAGCCCATATTCAAGCCCAGTGTTGTTGGTGAAGAAGAAGGATGGGAGTTGGAGATTCTGTGTAGATTACCGGGCTCTGAACAGCATTACCGTTCCCGATAAGTATCCCATACCCGCTATTGATGAGTTACTTGATGAACTGGGAGGAGCTACCATTTTCTTCAAGCTGGACCTCAAGGCCGGATACCATCAAATCAGAGTCAAGGAGGGCGGTGAGCCTAAGACCGCCTTTAGGGCGCACGATGGACACTACGAATTCAAGGTAATGCCTTTCGGCTTGACTAACGCCCCTTCCACCTTCCAATCGCTGATGAATGATGTGTTTAGAGAGCACTTGAGGAAGTTCATACTCATGTTCTTTGATGACATATTGATCTATAGAAAGGATAAGGAGCAGCACATGGAACACCTCAGGGTGACATTGACCATTCTTAGGCAAAACAAACTGGTTATCAACCCTAAGAAATGTGCACTGGGGCATAGGCAAGTGGAATACTTGGGTCATATCATCTCTGATCAAGGGGTGAAGGCTGACCCCTCCAAGATTTCCGCCATGCAGCAATGGCCGACTCCGACAAACTTGAAAGGATTGAGAGGATTCCTTGGACTGACCGGTTACTATAGGAAGTTTGTGCAAGGTTACAGTAAAATTGCTTTTCCCCTCACACAGTTGTTAAAGAAGGATTCATTCTTGTGGGGAAACGAAGCTCAGTAGGCCTTCAAAGCTCTAAAAAAAGCCATGACTACTCTTCCGGTGTTAGCAATGCCTGACTTCTCATTACCCTTTGAAATTGAAGCTGATGCATCGGGTAAGGGCATTGGGGCAGTACTTATGCAACGAGGAAGGCCCATCACTTTCTACAGCCAAAAGTTATCTGACTGCCGCCAGCAGAGTTTTGTGTACGAACGAGAGTTAATGGCCATTGTGATGGCAGTGAAAAAATGGCAACATTATCTCTCTAGCCGGTCATTTACCATTAAAACGGATCAGCGAGCTCTCAAATACTTGCTCAGACAGCGAATACTAGCCCCTGATCAAAAGAAATGGGTCTCAAAGCTGATGGGATACCAATTTGAAATACAGTATAAACCCAGAAGAGAAAACTGAGTGACGGATGCCCTTTCGCGAAGGGATGCTGATTTGGAATTAATGGCAGTATCGGCTTGGCAGTTTGAGGGCATCGAGGAGTTAGAGGAAGATGTTCAGAGGGATGAGAAATTGAGGGGCATCTTGCAGCAAGTTGTAACAAGAAGTGGGGACACCAAGGGGTACCATTTAAGGAAGAGAATCTTGTTGTATGAGGGCCGGGTGGTGATTCCGAGAGCGTCCCCTAGGACGGAGGCCCTCATCAAGGAGTTCATGACTTTCCCATGGGCGGACATTCAGGGTATCTTCGCACTTACAAAAGAATGGCGGCCATAGTATACTGGGCAGGGATGAGGAAGGATATTCAGGATTATGTAGCCCGCTTTGACACGTGTCAGAGGAACAAGTACGCAGCTATGAACCCCGCTGGCCTGTTGCAACCCCTTCCCATACCGCAAGATACTTAGGATGATATCAGCATGGACTTCGTTGGGGGGTTACCAAAGAGTGGAAGATAGACACTATTTCGGTCAATAGCTGAAATTTACCAAGTTTGCTCACTTCATACCCACCTTTCACCCTTATGATGCCAAGTCAATAGCTGAAATTTTCGTAAGAGAAGTTGTTAGGCTCCACGGGTTTCCGAAATCCATTGTGTCAGACTGGGAACGAACTTTCACAAGTCAATTTTGGAGGGAATTATTTCGGATGGCAGGCACAACTCTCCGACTCAGTTCCGCCTATCACCCTGAAACTGATGGGCAGACGGAGGTTGTTAATCGGAGCCTTGAGACCTATCTACGGTGTTTTGCAGGACAGAAGCCATCCACGTGGTCTAAAGTACTACCCTGGGCAGAGTATTGGTACAATACCACGTACCATGGGGCCACGGGATGTACTCCTTTCAAGGCCTTATACGGGCGTGATCCTCCGACATTGCTGCGATGGGCAGATTTACTTTCAAGGGTGCAAGGGGTGGATGGAAAGGAATTTACTCTTGGATGAATTGAAGGAACACTTGCAGCAAGCTCAGGAGAGAATGAGGGTACAGGCTAATAAGCACCGAAGAGAGAAGGAATTTAAGAAGGGGGATCTCGTCTATTTGAAACTCAAACCGTATCGCTTTAGAAGCTTAGCTAGGCGGCCAAATGAGAAGTTGGCTCCTCGTTATTATGGCCCTTACTCTGTGGAAGAGAAGATTGGAACTGTGGCATATTGGCTTAACCTTCCCCCCACAGCTCGTATACATAATGTTTTCCATGTGTCACAGCTAAAAGAGGCGCTCAAGCCAACTATGGTGGTGCAGCCTTTGCCTAAGGGGTTGACTGAGGAAGGGGAACTTAAGGTAGAGCCAGAGTGCATTCTGTTCGCAAGAAAAAGCAGAAATGGTGAGCTACAATTGCTGGTTAACTGGAAGGGATTACCAGAATGTGAAAATACATGGGAGGATGCGGTAGTTTTTCAACAACAATTTCCATCTTTTCACCTTGAGGACAAGGTGATACTTGAAGGGGTGGGAGATGATGGGCTGGATAAGTTTTGGGGCAAGGTTTATCAGAAACGGGCCGGATCAGGAAATAAAGGCCCACAAGAGGTTTCTGGCCAAGAGGAAATAGTCCAGGGGCAGAATGGGAATGAGATAGCTGAGGTAACAACCTCTGACAGATTCTGAGTATTTGAGGAAGGAGAGCCCACCTTGCAGGACACTTTTAGGCTGAGAGTATCTTTTGGGAGTGAGGGGCTGGTCACTCGAAAACTAGTCCAATAGTGTCCTTTTGTTTGTTATCTTTTTCAATTCCCTAAACTCCACTGTAAACCCTTTCCATTCTGGGAAGGAGCTGAGCATTTGTGAGCTAATATAATTATCTTATTTATTCTTGTCTTGTCCTATTATTTTGGTTGTGGAAGCTATTTTTACAGGGTCCTAACAAACACCAAATAATATAAAAGTGCAAACATGTGCAGTCTCTGCTTATTGAAGGCTGGAAAATATATATACCTTGAAATTGTTTATTATAAAGCTTTATAATTGTTGTTAGTAATGTTAATTTGTATATTGTTTTCTCATATTTTCTTATTGAGCATCATTGTGATCTAGTGTCTACTAATTGATTGGTAGATAAACTTACAAGGTAAACTTGGAGATGATGATCTTTTATAGTTGTCTTCTCCTAACTAATTGCATCAGATGGAGGTGATTTTTACATGTACACATTTATAATTTATAAAGGTCTGGTGTTTGAATCAAAATTTTTCAATAGCCTTGTCTGATTGGCATTTTCTCTGTAGCTATGCTTAGGTTACATATACTTGTTAGCTTAGGGAGAGTGTAACATCCTGAAAATTTAATACAGGATTAAAGAGTGTTTTGGAAATGATAAATGGAGAAATTAGGAAATTTTGGGAATTTTTGGAGATTTTTGAGAATATTTTGGAAATATTAAAATAATTAATGTGCATATAATTAATTAAGAAATGAAGAGTTTGAAATATGAGGAAATGGTAAAGTTAAAAATATTTTGAAGATTCAGAAGATTGGAGACTGGTTTGAATGGTTTTAAGTTAAAAAGTGTACACTATGGCAAGCTTGGGCTATAAAGTATCATAAACCACCTTATTTCCCCTCAACCAAACAGACCCTCCCTCCTTTCCATATCAAATAGTTGAACTCCCTCCTCCTTTTTGCGGACTCGCACGCGGCACCTTTCCCCCCCCTTTCACCATTTTCTCCATTTTCTTCCTCCTCACACCTCACCATTCGGCCCCCATGCACCAAAAAGCTTGCTCATTTCGGTTTATATCTCTCTCTTCTCCATAGAACAAAGAAGCTCGCGGCCGATCTGTGTGTGTGTAAGTGATTTTCAAAATTTTTCTCCTTCTCCGGCGGCGGCCATGTTTTCCGGCGAACTGGTAGTTTGAGGTAAAAAGGGGGTGGATTTTCTGGTTGTCTTTCCTTTTCAACTTCATGATATCTTTTCTTAAGCTTCTCCTCCCTTTTCAGTCCGGCCGGCGATCTCCGGCGACTTTTCCGGCGACAACAAATATTCCGGCGAAGGGAGTGTGTTGGAGGTAGGAGATGGTTCTTTGGTTCTTTTCGTGATTTTCTTGAATCCTTGAAGCTTGTGCTTGATCTGCGACTCCGGCGGCTTTTCCGGCGGCGGCTTTGACTTTTCCGGCGGCGGCTTCCGGCGGGTGAGGAAAAGTTTGGATTTTTCTTGTAGTTCCTCATATTGTTTTCCTTCCTTCAACTTCACAACACCTTTTTCTTAGCTTTCCCTTGCTCTTTCAGTTCGGCCGGCGGTCTAGGGGTGTTTTCCGGCGAGGTTTTCCGGCGGCCAACGGTGGGGAAAACTTCTCTTCCTTCACTCTTGCATTTTGTAAGTCTCTAGCCTCTTGTGAAGTTGATTTTTAGAATAAAGTTTCCTCTTTTAAGTTGGGGTTTGCCATTGGTTAATTAGTGATGCTTTAACCAAGGATTTGAGCATAGATAAGTAGTAAAGTAAAGATTTTTGTGAAGTATGTTAGCCATTAAAGTTGGAAGTTGAGTTTAGATGTTAGCCATTGTTTATTGAGAGATGGATGTATCTGTACTGTATATATGTGTATATATTATGTGGTTATGCAGGTTTTGAAAACTGTGGTACCCTGTACACGCTCCACTACCCCATTTCTGAGTTTCACAGTGAGTTAGGAGGTGATTACTGAGACATGGTTTTTGTCTCACCCCATTCCCTTTATCTTTTTCAGGTGATCATGCCCAGGGGGAGGCGCAGAGGAAGGGGAAGGGGCCGTCTGGCCCATACTGAGTTAGTAAGTAGGCCAGAGGTGATTCCTATAGGGATTTATATCGCCATTTCGCTAGGCTGCACCAGCTTCTGCATTATTGAATGTTATTTTGATTGAATTGTAATAGTTGAATGTCGTAGTACTTATTATTCGACATATTATGTGAAGTGTTGTGATATTAAATATTGATACTGTTATTATGATAGTTCAGGGATTATTATGACTGCAATGACAGTTGTACTCTATCAGTATGCTGATGACTTATTGTTATAGGTGGTTGTTTGATGGATCGTGGTTAGGGAGTACTTTTACCTAACTCGAGTAGGTGGTTTATTGAATGTTTATTGTATGATTTTATGTGTCCTTGTATGTGATCATATTAGATGGGCCCCGCTCTAATATGGTTTATTCTTAGGTAGTTTGGTTAGTTCTTTTTCTAACCATGTTAGGTGATTCTTTTCTAACATGGTTAGATTTAGGTTATTGTATTGTATGTATGATTTATTAGGATGATGATGGTTCTTTTGCTAACAATGTTAGAAGATTCTCTTTTCTAACATAGTTAGATGTGTAATCTCTTATTGATAGAGAAATTCTTTTGCTAACTATGTTAGGTGAATCTTTTCCTAACATAGTTAGATTCCATTGTTTGGATTGTTTTGATTAGCATTGTGTTAGGTTAAGATTAATATTATATTAGTAGGAGGTACGTTTCAACTTGGTATCAGTTTTATGGTTAACGAGACCTTGCCTGTTGCATTGCATATAGAATGGCGATATATTAATCCCTTATTTCCCTTCCTCACTATTATGATCACTAACCCTCTTTTATCATTATTATCATTATTCCCTAGGTGGGTGGAGAGGATGATTCAAGTCAATTCCAAGATTCACAACAATCTATTCCGGCACAAAACTTCGGGTCGGAGTTTGTGAATCAGTTGAGGGATGTGATTTTGGAGACAATGGAAGAAAGGTTACAGAAATTTAAACAGGATATGGGCCATCAGCATCAAAGTGAAGGAGAGTTTGGATTTGGCCATGAGAGTGAAACTCATGGGACCCAGCAAGAAGTTACTCAAGAGGACCGTACTGTTAATAAGGTTTGGAAAGATGTGTCTAGCCACAATCCTGGTACTTTTGAAGGGGGTCGCCAACCTGAAATAGCGGAGGAATGGATCGATAGATTAGAAACAATTTTCCAAGCAGTTGCCTGTAATGAGTACCAGAAAGCCAGGGTTGCTATCTTGCTGTTGACTGGTGATGCCAAGAGATGGTGGAAGTCAGCCGGGGGTATGGATGATTCCATGACTGTGTGGCCAGAATTTAAAGGAAAATTCCTTGAGCATTACTTTCCCATTACAATCAGACATGAGAAAGAACTTGAATTTAATAAATTGGTGCAAGGCAATATGCACGAGGATGAATTTGTTGCTACTTTCAATGAGTTATCACGTTATGTGACTTACTTGCAATATAGGGATGATCCCGAGTGGAAGCATACTCAGTTAATTCAGAAGGCTCGACCTGTGTTGCGGCCATATCTGTATGCTAGACCGTTTGTTAGTTTTGAGGATTCTTGCGAGATCTTTGTCTTGTGGCCAGAAACTTGAGAAGTTCAGGTGCTTTGGGTCGTGTTGACAACCAGTTTAAACCTCCTAACTACTTAGGGCCTTCAGGAGGCATCTCTAAGAGTCACAGTGCTGGCACGAGTACCTCCGGTAGTTCTGGGAGAAGATCTCAAGGGCGAGGTTTTTCGCAAGGGTATAACTAGAGAGGTAGTTTTCGTAGTCAACACCAGGGAAGATCTGGGCACAGGAGTCAGTTCAGGGGTAGCAGAACCCAATCTTTAGGTGCTAGGAGTCGAGCAGGTGCTAGTCAGGGGTCTCATCAGGAGTCAGCTGTCTCAGCATCTAGCGTGGGAAGTCCTTGTGGTAGATGTGGGAATTTTCATGCTGGAAATTGTTGGAGGTGTTATTACTGTAATGAGTTGGGCCATACTATTAGGTATTGCCCTAAGCGGGAGCAGCAGATTCAGGCGAGTCAGAGCAGTCGCCCCGTAGCCCCTGGACGTGTTTATGTTACCACGAGGGAGGAGGCCGGAGCGTCTCCTAATGTGATTCAAGGTATGGTTTCCATCTGAGGTCATAGTGTTGAAGTGTTATTTGATTCTGGTGTGACCCATTCTTTCATTTCCTATGATTGTGCTCGGAAACTTGGCTTTACCCTATCTGCATTACCTTATGATTTGAAAGTAACTACCCCTAGTGGAGATGTGTTTAAAACTGCTCA
Organism: Mimosa pudica; assembly: GCA_029929735.1. Lineage (NCBI taxonomy): Eukaryota > Viridiplantae > Streptophyta > Magnoliopsida > Fabales > Fabaceae > Mimosa > Mimosa pudica. The sequence goes on from JAKELP010000036.1 coordinate 2,677,298, forward strand.
AGTATGTAAAGGCTTGGACCTTCGGTATGAAGGTCGAGACTCTGTAATTGACCTTGTGTGTCTACCCCTTAAAGGAATAGAGGTGATTATTGGCATGGATTGGTTGATAGCCAATAATGTCATTTTGCTTTGCAAAGAACGGGCTGTGAGATATGCAGTGAATTCTTTGTCTGTGGAGGGTTCCAGTGGTTCCTTGTTGTTGTCCGCCACACAAGCTGAGAAGTGTGTGCGGAGGGGTTGTCAGGTGTTTGCTGTCTTCTTCTCAATTAAATCTGAGGAGGAGATTTGTATTGATACTATCGATGTGGTCGGGGACTATCCTGAAGTTTTTGCTGATATCCAGGGTCTTCCACCTGAGCGAGAAGTGGAGTTCACCATTGATTTGGAACCAGGTGCTAGTACGATTTCTAAGGCACCATATAGGATGGCCCCGGTAGAATTAGCTGAGTTGAAGAAGCAGATTGAAGAATTGCTTGAAAAAGGTTTTATTCGACCTAGTGTGTCACCGTGGGGAGCTCCAGTTTTGTTTGTTAAGAAAAAGGATGGTAGCATGAGGTTGTGCATAGACTACCGTCAGCTGAATAAAGTCACAATAAAGAATAAGTACCCGTTGCCCAGGATAGATGACTTGTTGGATCAGTTAGTTGGAGCTTCCGTATTTTCTAAGATTGATTTGAGGTCGGGATATCATCAGTTGAGAGTTCGGGTAGAGGATGTTCCCAAGACGGCCTTTTGAACCCGTTATGGTCACTACGAGTTCTTGGTTATGCCTTTTGGTTTGACCAATGCTCCTGCTGTGTTCATGGATTATATGAACCGAATTTTCAGACCGTATTTAGATAAATTCATTGTAGTGTTCATTGATGACATTCTGATTTATTCTAAAAGTGAAAAAGAGCATCGTGAGCATTTGGCCATTGCTTTGAGAGTTCTGAGGGATCATCAGCTCTATGCTAAACTGTCGAAGTGTGAATTTTGGCTGAACGAAGTAAAGTTTTTGGGGCATGTGGTTTCTTCTGAAGGTGTTGCGGTGGATCCTAGTAAAGTTGAGGCAGTTTTGCAGTGGGAATCTTCAAAATCAGTAACTGAAGTACGAAGTTTTGTAGGATTAGCTGGTTATTATCGGAGATTTATTCGTGGTTTTTCGCAGATTGCCCGTCCTTTGACAAATTTGACCAAGAAAGATCGCCCTTTTGTATTGACGGAGCAGTGTGAAGCAGCATTTCAGGAGTTAAAGACTCTTTTGACTACCGCTCCAGTGTTGGTTTTGCCAGATTCATCTCAACCTTATGAGGTGTATACTGATGCATCGTTGATGGGTTTGGGTTGTGTGTTGATGCAGAATGGCAAAGTGATAGCTTATGCTTCAAGACAGTTAAGGCCACATGAAGTGAACTACCCAACTCATGATTTGAAGTTGTGTGCAGTGGTGTTTGCCTTGAAAATCTGGCGCCATTATCTTTTTGGGGCTCAGTGTAACATATCGTTACTAATTCCCTGATTAATCCAATATTACCTTCACTAACTATGATAGAAAAATGATTTCCATAATATCAATAAATCTATCATAGTTAGAAAAGAATTCCCTATTAATAATCATTATCCATGATAGAAAAGAATTTTCTAATATAACCTAAATACTATCATGGATAATTAAATAGCTAACCATGTTAGAAAAGAATCACCTAACATGGTTAGGAAAAAGGAATAACCTAGTACATTCACCTGATTAACCAATATTATCAATACAAATAAAAATATGCGGAAGCGAATGCAGACCTATACATTTTTGGCAATATACATGTCTAAATAAGTAAAACAACCTTTTTAACTCAATTCCCTTTCCTGTTACTCGCGCCTGTGCATGATCACCTGCAAAAATGTAAGTAATCGTGGGGTGAGACAACTTGTCTCAGTAATCTACTGCTTAACTCACTATAACAGTGAGATGTGTGGTAGTGAGGGCGTCTAAAGGGTACCACAATTTTAGAAACAGTATATATATATATAACCCAAGTCTTCTTTCATATAACAATCCATTCCCTATGTCACGTCCCATTCAAATCAAGTTTATCATCTCTACTTTTCAAATATCACCTGGAATCCTTCAATCAATTTTCCACATCAACCAAACTTCACCATCCAATCCTCAATCCATACTTTCCTTACTATAATTCTCAATCATGCCTTTCTCAAATCCCATTTCTCGGCTCACACGCATGTACAATCTCTGGTGCTCTGCTCATGCCATCCCGGAGGCACTACACTCGAGCGCTATATATATATATTCTACATGAGTTGACACTGTGCCCCTCTCAAAAGTGAGGGGGCAATTTCCCTCTCTGGTAACCCCATGAGAGGGAAACCTCAATCTGTCTCCAATCAGAAAGGGAGCAGTTCCTGTCTCCAATCAGAAAACTGCTGGTCACAGTCTCCAATCTGTTGACCAATGGTCACAGTCTCCAATCTGTCGACCCGTACAAATAACCGTTGATTGGCCTATCAACCGGTTATCATCGCGCGATGGTACCTATATCTCAGTGTCATGCAATGATCACAATACTTTACAATATACCAATCCCTTTCAATATTTCAATATCACATCAACGTCCAGCACTCTCACAATTTCCTTCAATATCTCAATGTCAACATTTAATCTTCTTATATCTACATAACCTTTCCAATACCACTATCAGAACACTCCACATGTGTAAATGTCACATCATTCTAGGATTTTTACCACAACTAAACAGGATACAACATATATGTGTCAAATTCTTTATACGAAAATAATCGTGTTTAAAAGGCACCCGATAGCCTATTTTGTATAAAAATAGCTTTTAAAGATTTTGAGGGCTAGAAAGGATTTGAAATTCCCAACTAACATCACCCTCAATGTTATAGCAAGGTAAGAGTGATTACCTGACCCCCAACAGCTATCCATTAATCCGTTTTTCTTTCTTGATGCCACAAAAACTACATCGCATCCAATCCTATAATAATATAATACAGAATGATAAATTAATATCATCTCTATTTCATACTATTTAACGTCTCTCTCGAATCCTAATATGCTACCCAATCCTTTCTTAACTTAATTTTAATGCATTAACTGATTCAAATCATAAATCACTCGAATGTCACAATCAACAGTTTCAATAAAAAGAAGCACACCAATCATATGCAAACACATCACAATCAAACATTTTATTTATGAACTCAAAAGTAATTAAAACTATTTCCAATCATTTCCCATGAATTTTGTCACAGATCATGAGAAACGAAGAACCAAATTCTGTTATAACATGTCCACTCATACACTTCCACAAGTTATTGACAACTTCATACCAAAATCTCAATCTCCAATCATTCATGAAACTAACAGATTGCCTTTTCAATCACAGTCATAACAATTTCAGCCGCATAAGTAACCTACAAATCCATACACTTGATCTAACCTCTTTCAATTAACATTTAATTTACTCAAAGCCCCCTTTCATTTCATTGAACTCAAACCAAACTCAAACCAACAGAGGGAGCATAGAAAATTCTTAAACTTCCCAAAACACAGAAAATTCATGACAGTACATATCAAAATCAAAGGAGAATTTAAGGGAACAAAGTTCAGAGAACCATTCAAATAACAAATTAAGTAATCAATCTCCATAATCAACTTTAATCCATGTTGAAAACCAATAATAAATACTTCATTCTCCTTACCTAACCAAACAGAATTCAACTACACATTCTAAGTATATGGAGAAAATTTTGTAAAATCAACTAAACAAAACACCAAAGCACACATCATCAAGCATTAATTCTATTACACTTCTCTTGTACATAGAATCAAAATAATCAGAGTAATAGTGCAGAATTTTGAATTACACAAATCAGCAACCACAAATGAAATACAATAACCTTATACATTTATTCTTAAACGAATCTTGACATACAACAGCAACCACTGATATATACTTCATAGTTATGAGATCACATATGCACAACAACATTCAAAATCAAGCATTCCAACAAGAAAATCACATAGAACATCTTTAAGAGTCACATACATGACCAAATTCAACCAACCAACATAACACATCGACATTCTTAACCCGTCGGATTTGAAAACGCCCAACTTCAAGGTTTTCCCACTTTCACAAAACATCAAAGTTAATATATGAGCTTTGCTTTAAAACTAATTTATTGAGCCCTAAAAGTTCAATTTCATAACCCAATTCATTAATCTTCCCATAAATTCAACTTATACTTGGAAAAAAAATGACTTAGTTGCAAAAATCTGAACACTAACCATCACGACCTCAATTCAGCCATAACAAAATAGAAATCAAAGGGAATCAACATGCTTGAGTCTCAACTTTCCTACTACTCACACACCAAAGACACAAACAAGAGCAAAGCAGAGATATAAGGGACCAACTTCAAAAACCACTATATATAAATCAAGCAAGAACCAGAAACTTTAGGCAAATACAAAATATATAATCTAGTTTAATTGGTTCATCAACATACACCATAAACCAAAGTTCAGTCACCCTCTTAGTAAATTTCTAACCCAAAATCTAAATCAAACCCTAATCATTCTCTCTTCCAAACTCGCAGAGAAAGTAAAGAAAATGTGAAGAAATGGAAAGAGAAGCTTACCCCAGTTTGAAGACGGGCTGGTGTTCGCCGGCGACGAACTTCTTTGCCGGATTCGCCGCCGCTGGTTCGCTGGGATCGAAGGGAATGAAGGGAAGAGAGGAACGAAGAGTGTAGTTAGGCAAATGAGGAAGGAATTGAAAAAGGGAAGGACATACGTCCACCCATGCCGGCGAGTCGACGCCGACGGTGGCTGTGGCCGCCGTTCCTCACCTGGAAGAAGAGGAACGGAGAAAAAGAAGAAGGAGAAGAAGAAGGATGGAGGGAGATCGGGTGGTTGAAGAAGGAAAAGAAGAAGGTGTGTTGGTGGAGGGGGCCGCCGCCGCGCCGGAGGCTGCCGGAAATCGCAGGGGGGCGGAGGAGAGGACGAACGAAGAAGAAGGAGACGAAAATGAGGAGGGAGGGCGCAGGTTATTTATATAAAAGGGGAGGGGCGTGTTTGGTTTTCTGGAATTAGGGGATTCTCCAATGATTTGTAGCCCAAACTTGCCATAGTGTACTCTTTTAATTCTAAAACCATTTAAACCAGCCTCCAATTTCCTTAAACTTCAAAATATTTTTAGCTTTACCACTCCCTCATATTTCAAACTCTTCATTTCTTAATTAATTATATGCATATTAATTATTCAAAATTTCCAAAAATATCCCAAAAATTCCTAAAAATTCCAAAATTTCCCAAAACACTCCCTAATCCCGAATTAAATTTTTCAGGATGTTACACTCAGTTTGAAGTGTTCAGTGATCACAAAAGTCTCAAGTATTTGATGGATCAGAAAGAGTTGAACGGTAGGCAACGTCGTTGGATGGAGTTGCTAAGTGATTATAAGTTTGAGATCAAGTATCACCCTGGGAAAGCCAATGTGGTTGCTGACGCTTTAAGTAGGAAATCAGCTCATGTCTTTGCAATGAGCCTTGAAGAGCAGGATTGGTTGGAAACGTTGCGTGATATGAAAGTCGTTCCTGGAGTGGAGCAGTCTAATCTGAGAGCAGTGGTAGTTGATTTCGACTTGTATAAAGAATTACGGGTGGCACAGGAGAAGGATGACAAGTTTAGTAAGATTCGAAAAGAATTGGAGGATGGTTCAGTCTTAGATTTTGAGATTGATTAGCATGGGATTTTACGGTTTAAGCATCGTATTTGTGTTCCTGATTGTGCTGAGTTGAAGCAGACTATTTTGGAAGAGGCTCACAGGAGTAAATATGCTATGCATCCGGGAATCACCAAGATGTATAACGATTTGAAGCGAGGGTTTTGGTGGCCAGGGATGAAGAAGGATGTGACACAGTTTGTACTTAAGTGCTTGACTTGCCAGAAAGTCAAGATTCAGCACCAAAAGCCTGGCGGATTGCTGCAGAGTATTGAGGTGCCTCAGTGGAAGTGGGATGATATATCTATGGATTTCATTGTAGGGTTACCGCGTACTCAGTCAGGTCATGATTCTATCTGGGTGATTGTGGATCGGTTGACTAAGTCGGCACACTTTTTGCCAGTTCAGATTTCTAGTCCAATGGAAAAGTTGGCTCAGTTGTATGTTGATGAGATTGTGCGGTTGCATGGGATACCAAAGAGTATTATTTCAGATAGAGATCAGCGTTATAGATCAGGTTATTGGATGTCATTGCAGGCTGCCTTAGGCAGTAAGCTTAAGTTCAGTACTGCGTATCATCCACAGACAGATGGTCAGATTGAGAGGGTTAATCAAATCCTTGAGGATATGTTGCGGGCATGTGCTATTGAGTTGCCTGGTAGTTGGGATAAGCATCTTCCACTAGCAGAATTTGCTTATAACAATAGTTACCAGTCGAGTATTGGTATGGCTCCTTATGAGGCTTTGTATGGTAGAAAGTGTCGATCGCCAATCTGTTGGACGGAAGTTAGTGAAAGGGCCGTTATTGGCCCGGATATTGTGGATGAGATGACCCAGAAGATTGAGATGATTCGGGAGAAATTGTTGACGGCCCAGAGTAGACAGAAAAGTTATGCAGATAAGCGACGACGACCATTAGAGTTTGAAGAGGGTGATCATGTGTTTTTGAAAGTGTCGCCGATGACAGGTGTTGGCAGATCAATTCGGGCTAAGAAGTTGTCTCCTCGATATATGGGTCCATATGATGTGATTGAGAAGATTGGTGATGTTTCTTATCGGATAGCTCTTCCGCCACAGTTATCGAGACTACACAATGTGTTTCATGTGTCACAGTTGAAGAAGTATCACCCTGATCCTTCTCACGTTATTGAGCCTGAAGAAGTAGAGTTGGAGGATAATTTGACTTATCAAGTGGAGTCTGAAAGGATTTTGGATGTAAAAGATAAGCAGTTGAGAAATAAGACCATTCGTCTAGTAAAAGTATTTTGGAGAGGTATGTCCCCAGGAGATGCGACTTGGGAGACTGAGGATCGGATGCGTGAAAAGTATCCACAGCTATTTTTAGGTACGTTTTACCTCTTCCTCTATTATTTTCATATGGTAAAGATGTGGTGGTAGTGAATTTTGAGGGCAAAATTCCTAAAAGGTGGGGAGAATTGTAACATCCTGAAAATTTAATACAGGATTAAAGAGTGTTTTGGAAATGATAAATGGAGAAATTAGGAATTTTGGGAATTTTTGGAGATTTTTGAGAATATTTTGGAAATATTAAAATAATTAATGTGCATATAATTAATTAAGAAATGAAGAGTTTGAAATATGAGGGAATGGTAAAGTTAAAAATATTTTGAAGATTCAGAAGATTGGAGACTGGTTTGAGTGGTTTTAAGTTAAAAAGTGTACACTATGGCAAGCTTGGGCTATAAAGTATCATAAACCACCTTATTTCCCCTCAACCAAACACACCCTCCCTCCTTTCCTTATCAAATAGTTGAACTCCCTCCTCTTTTTTGCGGACTCGTGCGCGACACCTCCCCCCGCCCCTTTCACCATTTTCTCCATTTTCTTCCTCCTCACACCTCACCATTCGACCCCCATGCACCAAAAAGCTTGCTCATTTCGGTTTATATCTCTCTCTTCTCCATAAAACAAAGAAGCTCGCGGCCGATCTGTGTGTGTGTAAGTGATTTTCAAAATTTTTCTCCTTCTCCGGCGGCGGCCATGTTTTCCGGCGAACGGGTAGTTTGAGGTAAAAAGGGGATGGATTTTCTGGTTGTCTTTCCTTTTCAACTTCATGATATCTTTTCTTAAGCTTCTCCTCCCTTTTCAGTCCGGCCGGCGATCTCCGGCCACTTTTCGGCGACAACAAATATTCCGGCGAAGAGAGTGTGTTGGAGGTAGGAGATGGTTCTTTGGTTCTTTTCGTGATTTTCTTGAATCCTTGAAGCTTGTGCTTGATCTGCGACTCCGGCGGCTTTTCCGGCGGCGGCTTTGACTTTTCCGGTGGCGGCTTCCGGCGGGTGAGGAAAAGTTTGGATTTTTCTTGTAGTTCCTCATATTGTTTTCCTTCCTTAAACTTCACAACACCTTTTTCTTAGCTTTCCCTTGCTCTTTCAGTTCGGCCGGCTGTCTAGGGGTGTTTTCCGGCGGCCAACGGTGGGGAAAACTTCTCTTCCTTCACTCTTGCATTTTGTAAGCCTCTAGCCTCTTGTGAAGTTGATTTTTAGCATAAAGTTTCCTCTTTTAAGTTGGGGTTTGCCATTGGTTAATTAGTGATTCTTTAACCAAGGATTTGAGCATAGATAAGTAGTAAAGTAAAGATTTTTGGGAAGTATGTTAGCCATTAAAGTTGGAAGTTGAGTTTAGATGTTATTGGCTAATTGTTTTGACTCTTTAAGTAAGGGTTAGCTTAAGGAGGAGGCTTTGGACTAAATTAGTGATTATGTAGTGTTAGTTAAGGTTGTTTATTGTAATTGGAATGTGAGTGTTGGCTAGAATGGTTTTTGGGAGAAAGTTGGATAGATAAAGCGTTGATATGAAGTAATTTTTGGTAGGTTAAAGGTTGTTGGGTTTGGAAGAGTGTTTGGGTGTTATGGAGGTCATTGTGAGTAACTTATTTAAGGTCAATGCGGCGTTATAATGGGTGGTTAATAAAGTGGATAAATCTTCAAGGTTTCTAAGAAATGGTGAGGATTAATGATCTAGAAGTTATAAAGTGATGTATGGTAATGGAAGTAAATTATTACTTCAATATTGTTTTTGTTATTGGTGAAAAGTATAACTTAAGTCACATGAAGGTGTCTTAACCATTTTTAAATGGTGACATTGTTGTAGACGGTGATCCTCCAGGCGGAGTTTGAGGGCAACGGTTATCTGCGTATATCTTCTGCAGTGCAGTTTAGCAGGTAATCACGCTTAACTGGCTGTGATACTGAGGGTGACGGTAGTTGAGGAATTCTAAAAATCCTCTTCTACTTATATATACGTATATATATAAAAATGAAATGGATTCATATTACCTTATGTTTAAACGTAGGCTATAGGGTGCCTTTCAACTGAACTGTACTTTATATATCTCTATACAAATCTTTTGTATTGTTGCATGACACTGACTATTAGTACCGTCGGCCGATGTAACCATCGATTTGCGCAAATCGATAGGTTAATTGTACGGGTTCCTCGGATTGTGAAGGAACCAGGGATATTTTTCACATTTTAGAGTGGTCCCTTTTTATGCTTTCAGATTTGAGACTGGGCACAGTGTCAATCACGTTTATTTTTGTTTATTGAGAGATGGATGTATCTGTACTGTATATATGTGTATATATTATGTGGTTATGCAGGTTTTGAAAACTGTGGTACCCTGTAGACGCTCCACTACCCCATTTCTGAGTTTCACAGTGAGTTAGGAGGTGATTACTGAGACATGGTTTTTGTCTCACCCCATTCCCTTTATCTTTTTCAGGTGATCATGCCCAGGGGGAGGGGCAGAGGAAGGGGAAGGGGCCGTCTGGCCCTTACTGAGTTAGTAAGTAGGCCAGAGGTGATTCCTATAGGGATTTATATCGCCATTTCGTTAGGCTGCACCAGCTGCTGCATTATTGAATGTTATTTTGATTGAATTGTAATAGTTGAATGTCGTAGTACTTATTATGCGACATATTATGTGAAGTGTTGTGATATTAAATATTGATACTGTTATTATGATAGTTCAGGGATTATTATGACTGCAATGACAGTTGTACTCTATCAGTATGCTGATGACTTATTGTTATAGGTGGTTGTTTGATGGATCGTGGTTAGGGAGTACTTTTACCTAACTCGAGTAGGTGGTTTATTGAATGTTTTTTGTATGATTTTATGTGTCCTTGTATGTGATCATATTAGATGGGCCCCGCTCTAATATGGTTTATTCTTAGGTAGTTTGGTTAGTTCTTTTCTAACTATGTTAGAAGATTCTCTTTTCTAACATAGTTAGATGTGTAATCTCTTATTGATAGAGAAATTCTTTTGCTAACTATGTTAGGTGAATCTTTTCCTAACATAGTTAGATTCCATTGTTTGGATTGTTTTGATTAGCAATGTGTTAGGTTAAGATTAATATTATATTAGTAGGAGGTACGTTTCAGAGAGAGTGAGGAATTCCTGATTTTCTTTTGGGGTTCTTTCTAATGACCTTACTTCTTGGGATATTTTTAAAATCTTCTTTTGATTTGGACCTATAAATAGGGGTTCCTATCTGCTCATTCGTCAGTTCTGGATTTCTGTTGCTTATATACGTGTATATATATATGACTAGACTTGTTAGTTAATAACTATTAGTGAAGTGTTATGGAATATCCTAGGTGTATCTGCACAAAAATTATAGTTGTGATGATCAACATCTGGCCAAACTGTACTTTAAGGTTTCATTTTTTTCCATTGTTACACTGTTCAAGTTGGTAGTGTTCTGAATTGCAATTGTTGATCATAAGATAATATAGTGCTGTTGATAATCTTTCTCATAACCTTTTTGCTTCACTAATCATTTAACTTGACTGTCTCGTTGACTATTTGTTGTAGACTAACCATATTTGTTTTGACTATCATGCAGGGTGAGGTGTTTAGCTCTTGCAGATTTTCTCAAATGAATGATGGGACCCATGTCTTGTATAGTGCTGCCATGACAGGTAAATGCAACTCGATTAGAAGTATTCTAAGGGTAACTATATTTTATTTAATTGAAAATTGTTTTGTTTTCTAGATTTAGACAAAGGAGGAAGCATTCTGACATGGGATGCAAAAACTGGGGCAAGGATTGGATCAAAGCATGTTATCCGTGATGCAATCTCTGCATTCAATGTCTCAGGTGATGGAAAGTTAGTTGCATGGTAAGCGATCTTATACTCCCTCCATCCCTTCTAATAAAATCCAAATTTTTGAATTGGTCCGTTCCCTTTTATAAAATCCATTTTGGTTTTATCGGAACATGTAATGTACTTTTATCCATTTTACTTTTACTTAATAAACTCTCATTATAATAGTCCTATACATTCTCTAATGTTTTTTTTATCTCATCTACCCACTTATAAGGGCATATTTGAAAAAACAAAATCACATTTCTTACATATTTATACTTTTAACCAACGTCAACAGTTTTCATGAATTAAGACATTTAGTGATTTGGATCTCATAATAAGGGAGGGCCACAATACATCTTTTCAATTGGTCAGTAAAAATATATTAGAAGGATAAGAGGAGAGAAATACTTTCATGCGTCAAGGTCAAGGTAGCGACTTCTCAAGAACTTATTTATTCTGTTTTGATGGTTTGATATGCAGTGGAACACCTTCAGGAGATATTGTGATTGTGAATTCAACAAATATGCGTATTTTGTCTATGATTAAAAAAGCTCACCTTGGCATTGTAACTGCGTTAGCTTTCTCCCATGATTCAAGGTTTGAAGCCAGTATATTGTTACTGATTTTACCAAGAGCTAAGTTTTTGTATCAAAATTCGGAAGTTAGTGATAGTGTTGACTCTTGAACACAGGGCGCTGGCCTCTGTATCCTTTGATTCAAGTACAAGGGTTACCATAATTAAGGAGAAGCAGAAAAGTGGTATGTGCATATTTCTTAAATTACTGTCAATGGGTGTCATAGTGCACTGTGCATATTTCAATTTCTTCAATGAATTAGATCTTTTATTAAGAACCAGAGGGAGTATTTGTTTAGAATGCCCTTATCCAATAGAGCTGTTGAGACTTTGATGACCATTATTAATATGCATGTTAATTTATGTTCAGGGGGTTCGAACTTATGGATTGCTATTCTCTTCATCATACTTGCAATAGCTGTCTACTATCTGAAACTTCAAGACATTGACAAGTTATCGGTCAGAAAAGAAATTGACAAGTTGAAGTCATTTTTTCTTCAAAATTAACATGTAATGCTAGCTGCAAAGTTTTGTGAGTGTAACAGCTTAATCTGTATAAATGTTTGATTTTTGGGGCTGTAGATGTCTTAAAGTTATCATCATATTGAGTGAGGTACTTCAGAACTCTTATTTTGTTAATAGGTAATAACACTATCTGAATTATTACTCACTTGTTAAATTCAGCAAAGACTAAGTTGTATTTTCAATAAGAATAAAAAAAAAATTAGAGATTTCAGTGATAATTTTGATCTTTCACAAAAATTATGTTGCATTTTTTTTATCACAATAAGCAAGTCAAATTGTGGATCGCCATTTAAATCTTATCCATACCAAAAAATGTCACAAATATTATGAAGCATCTAATGGTAAGATCAAAAGAAAAAAAATTGTGACCCCAAAAATTAGATTTTCGAGGGAAATGGAGAGGAGAGAAATAGAGAGGCTCCTCCCCCATATATTCAATGTGTTCATAAGTTCCACTTTTTTGTCGAAGTAATGAAATTACTCTTTACAAAGTTATTCTCTTTTTAACCGTTGTAGGTAATATTCCAATCTTATCTTTTATGACAAATAGTTATTTCAGATTCAATAATTCATGTGCTTAATTGCAATTTAAATTCACAAATTTGTAAAATGACAAATGAGGTATTGTTCCTTATTTGGGATAAAGAAGTTTAACATAATTAATTACATTTGAAACGTGAATAGCTACTCTCATAGCATGGTTACAACTTATGTTTTTCTTCACTTGGAAAGAATGTTGTTTCTATGAAACTATATCAACTATTGTTAGAATCTTAAGTTTTGATGAAAACTAAAATATGAAAGAACAAGTTAAACACTTAGACAAAATCAGGTTAATATAGAACCCCAAGTAAGAGTACAACCGGATGTGGATTTACTTCCGGATGGACTAGGACTAGCGCTCGTGGATGAATGTCTCATCCCCCAGCGGAAGCAAGTAATACACTAAGTCATAACTCAGTCTAGGAGCATTAGTTGTACAAAACCCTTGAGACTAAGTTAAGTTACAACCGGATGTGGATTTACTTCCGGATGGACTAGGACTAGCGCTTGTGGATAATGTCTCATCCCCCAGTTGAAGCAAGTAATACACTAAGTCATAACTCAGTCTAGGAGCATTAGTTGTACAAAACCCTTGAGACTAAGTTAAATTGCAACCGGATGTGGATTTGCTTCCGGTTGCTTAGTGACTAGCGCTGGCTGTTGATTTGGATAACGCTGAGTGTCAGTAAGTATAACACAAAGCCACACTCAACGTCTAGTAGGAGTACTTCCGGTTGTGGAATTGCTTCCGGAAGTAAGAGAGCTTCCTTAGACAATTGAAGTCCCACTGCATGTGATTATGTGTTGTTATACTATCACATCTCATAGCAAGAGTAAATGACACACTAAGTCACTTAGGAAGAATTAGACTAAAATCAAATCCTAAGTTAGAATACAACCGGATGCAGAATCGCTTCCGGAAGACTTAGAGTAAAATAACGAGACTTACGCTAACTATTGGAATAGACATCCCCTAGGGTCAGTAGACAATACACTAAGTCAGAACATAGTCTGAGTAAAATTGCTTCCCATAGCAAACAAGCTTCCCACAGCATGTATAGTTCTCACTGCACTTGATTATATATAATACTCTGTTGGACTAACAAGTATGTGCAGAACTTAGTTTTACTTCCGGATGCAATTGAGCTTCCGGATGCAAATACTCTTGGCACTGGGACTCAAAGACTAACACTTGCAGAGCAAGATTGCCACTTCCGGATGAATGATGATCATCCGTCAGCAAGAGTACAAGAGTCAACGTCACATACTCAGAGGTCAGAATGCTTTTGTCAGAGCAGAGTTGTTAGAGCTGCTTTTCAGAGATAAAGCAAGTCAACCCTGCTAAGCATTAATGAAGATGTACCTCTCAACGGTAACATGGGATTAACGGCTATATTCAAACGGATATATTCCATCTGCCGCCCAAGTCTGAATGTTTTGAAGACGAGTATAAAAGGAGCATCTACATTCAGAAGAGACGTGGGATGAACAGAGCCTATTGTCTGAGATATTGTATTCTACATTCCTCTCATCTTCTACTCTCTGATATTAGATTTGTAACATTCTTAGAGAGTAATTCATTTGTACTTAAGTGAGTAACATCATCTATTCTTAGAGAGAATCATTTGTACTTAAGTGTTTATCACAATCAGTTCATAGAGTGAACATATTATCAAATCCTCTAATTGATAGAGGCTGTTTTAAAGCTTGTGCTTGAAGAACAGAATTGTTATCTTACAAAAGTGAGGGGGAGCATTTAGAGGTTTTCCAAATCTCCATAGGTTGCAAGTTAGCCAGCAAAACTTGTGGTTGAAAGGTTGCAGGTGATCCCGTTGTAAAACCTGTGCTTGTAAAGGTTAGCAGGTGAGCCCGTTGCAAAACCTGTAGGTTGTTAGGTGAACCCGTGCTCGTAAAACCTAAAGTGTAAAGGCTTTCTTGTGCCTGGTTCAAACAAGAAGTTTAGTGGATTGAAAATCTCAGGTGGAGCCTGGGGACTGGATGTAGGTCTGGAAGTGACTGAACCAGGATAAATTTGTGTGTGCTTATTCTGTTTGTTTAATCTCCACATCAAGCACCACACCACTAGATACTTACTTGTGCTTGGGGTGATACATTGTCACTCTCATCAAGCACAAGCAGTCAGCTTGTTTCAACTATTTCAATAATAACAAAAACTAATACTTGTGGAGCATGAATAACTACCATTCTTATTGTGTGTTTAGCTACTTCTGTTTTATAACTATTTAGAAGGGGTTTATTGTACTACTTCAACAAAGCAAATAATTACTCGTAGATTGCGAATAACTAGCGCATTTATCCCAAATAAGAAACAATATCTCTTTTGTCTTTTTTACAAATTTGTGACCCTTTTTATCCTTTTAATATTCAATTGTTATGTTATTGGAATTTCGCTAAAATATAATACTCATTTTGTTCCTAAATATATGATCTTATAAACTTTTTTCTATAGAGTTTAAGAAGTAAATCAGACCATTATATTTTAACATATGCCACATGCATTGAAACTAAACGTTAGTTTAAAAATAAAATGAATTATTTTTCAGGAAAAAATGATAATTGAAGTGATTAATTTTGTATTGTTAAAGTCAATCTTACAATAAAGAGAGAGTTATGATCTTTCCAATTATTTGAGTGTAGGAATCAGTAGGATGCGACGAGTAATACTTTTTTGCTACACAGTTGTTCATATTAATTGATAATTACGGATCAAAGTTGAAGTTGGCAGAACCCACCGACGAGACGAAGATCTTGTGAATTTCCTTTTCTACCCTTCTCGATATTACCACAATGTACCTTACTTAAGCTTAGTAACAACATTTTCTCAATTTCCTAATCTCTTTTCTTCTTCCTTCCACTTCTCTCTGTGAACAATGGATTCTTCTTCTGCTCTGTTCAACCAGCTCAAGGTTTGAACTCATAATATACTATACCTCATTAATCAAATCTTATGTTGTTATTTTAATTAATTAATGATGTTTTTTTTTTCAATTGTTGAATTTCGTTTGCTTTTGATTTGATTATTACAGTCATCGAGTCCTTTCTTTTTACTTGCTGGTCCAAATGTGATTGAATCTGAGCACCACATTCTCAATATGGCTAACCACATAAAGTGTATCACATCAAAGTACGTTTTTTTTTCATTTTACTATAACTCACTTCTTTGTAGGCTACTGGCAATATAATTAAGAGGAGGTCCTATGCAGTTGTAAATACTAGCTCTGTTCCTAAATATAAGATCATTTTCCTAATTTGATTAGATTAAGGATGTTAGTTAAGTTAGTTATTGGCACGTGATATTACCGATTTATTCCAGCTATAAACATTTATCCTCACTTTCCCTCTCTTGCTTGTTATTATAGATAAGCATTATTAGGATTAATTTGGGAGGAAAGTTGAGAACAATTAGAAAGTGATTTATATTTAGGAACAAATTGAAATTCGAAAGTGGTCTTATAGTTAGGAATGGAGGGAGTAACTTTTTTTGATCTGATGATAACAACTTGTGACCAGGTGATTACAATTCCGTGGGACATTATCTTTATTACTCACTCCGTTCTTAAATATGAGATTGTTTTCCCTAATTTGATAAGATTAAGGATGTTAGTTAAGTTAGGTATTGACACATGATATTATCAATTCACCCTAACCATATATTTTTATTCTCACTCTTCAGCTTTTGCTTGTTTATTATAAATAAGCATTATTAGGGTTAATTTGGGAAAAAGTTGGGAAAATTACAAAAGTCTTATATTTGAGGACAAATTGAAATTTGAAAGTGATCCTATATTTAGGAATAGGGGGACTGTGTTTTTACTATGGGACTTGATATTAATTTTCCCTTTTTTATATGTTTTTTGAGCCATTTAGTTTATCTGGCATTGTTATACTGATATTTGTGTGCCCCATCAGATGAATGAGTTTAAATTGTGCTACAACTTGTATATAGCTTGAATTTATTTGGAATGTCCTATACTCTTATCTGCTTTTTTCAGCTTGCAATTTTAGTCATGAGAAAATTAATTTTGCTGAAATCAGAAGATAAATAGCAGTTAGCATGAAGTATGGTTTTGTATGTGTTGGCGTCTAACATAGTCTAGAGCATATGACTATCAGAGTTGGAATACCATTGGTTTTCAAGTCAAGCTTTGACAAAGCCAATAGAGCATATGACTATCAGAGTTGGAATACCATTGGTTTTCAAGTCAAGCTTTGACAAAGCCAATAGGACGTCGTCAAAATCGTTCCGTGGCCCGGGCATGGCTGAAGGACTGAAGGTTCAGAGCCCTACTACTTTTAATTTCAATGCTGTTGTTTTGTTTCTTTAGGAAGCATGAAGTTTTAGATCTTTTAGGATTCTGGAGTTTTAATCAAAACAGTTAAAACATTAATGATAGTTATGTAAGAAGGAAGCAATCGTTGATATTTGTGCCAGATAATTTTGGCTGGATGTTGCTATGGCAGACCTTGTGGCATGACTTGTGTAGTCTTATCTCAGCCCCTCGTAGGGCTCAGAAAGATATGCCATGAAAGTGCTGATCTGGGTCTGATATCCTATCTTGCGTTGTTAACCACATTTCTAGCCAAAGGAAAAAGTTACTGTACTCATGCTGGCAAGATGTTGGACAATTCTTCTTTTGGAATTTGTTATGATAAAGTATTTAATTCTAAAAAAATTTGGATGATCTTCATTTTCGTTTTGATAACATGTTTACATAAAGTAGAATCATTACTTTGAATATCTACTACCACAACTATTATGATATAGCTGGAGCAGCATTTTCCTTTGATATGAAAACTGCATCAGGATATTAAATTTGTCAAAATTACAGAATTTTGATCTTGATGAAGGTAAGTTCTACTTATGCTAGATCAACTTGGTGCACTAATTTTGCTATTTTTTTCTAGTCAACCCAAAAAATTGATTGTCTACATTTCTCATTATTTTCTGCAGATACTTGAGAAGGTCAAAATAGCCTATGACATCCCTATTGTGACAGATGTGCATGAGGCTATCCAGGTAATGCATGTGCTTATGTTTAAATACACCCATAAGGCTTTCTGTGCATTGAATTATTTGGAATAGACTTCAAATTTCTAAATATTTTGCTTTGATTAAATCTCTAGCTCTAGATTTCTATTGTGATGAAGTTCATTCAAATTATCTGCTAGTTTTATTTAGCATCTCATGCATTACGGGTGATGCCGATCACAATTCATGGATTGATATAAATATAGTCATTGTGTTGAATTTACGATTTTAATTTTGGGAGATAAGGGTTTACATCTTTAGATCTTTACAAAATTGCAACAGATTCAATCAGTAATTTGCAAATTCGTTATTCAGTTACATCTTCTGCAAAACCAAAACATTTAAAAACATCATAGATGGCCATGATCTATGGCTGGAACAGTAGATTTTGGGTTTAATTTGTTCAGGCCACCAGAACTCAGTTTAATTATCATCATTGTTAAATGGTGGGAAAAAGATCAATTGCAATTCAAGTGGTGCTTACCTAGATACAATAAATAACTACTTGATTGAACGTGGAAACAAAATTTGGCTAGTGTTTTTGTGATTGTAATGTTGTCCTTGTAGATATCTAATTAACAGATGTTGTTTTGGCAGACTCCAATTGGCTTTCCTGCGTTATTGCTCATGATTTTTTTGGTTGTTGAGTGCTCCTGTGTATTGCATATTTGTGGTACTTTGTGCATGTGTCTAGATGACCAAAGAAATCGATCAATCTCAATTTATAGATTATAAAATTATTTATGTTAGAGTAACTTTTGGGTCCAGATTACGTCTTGTTCTTGATTTGATTTTGCTAACTTTCCCTTTGTGTCTGGCTTTACCCCTCCAAACTTGTGAGTTAAATTGGCTAGCAATTTTTATTGTCAAATTCATGATTATTTTTTCTTTAATTTGTTGAATTCTATTTCTTTAGCTTTTATTTCTTTATCGTCAAATTTATGATATATCATGTCTTCAATTAATTGAACAATCGACTTGGCTCAGCGGTAAGCTCGCTTCCGTGGGGTTTGAGGTCATTGATTCAAATCAGCTTCTGCTTAAAAAAGAAGAGATAAGGCTGCCAATTTTACTGATTTTATTAAATGGAAGCTTCTGATATGTCATTGTAAGAGGTGCATTTTAATGAAGTTTAGACTTCTGATATCTGTACTAACTCTCGCCCATCATCTTTTATTTTGCTAGTGTGAACCAGTTGGCAGGGTTGCAGATATTATTCAGATTCCAGCATTCTTATGTCGTCAAATACTAAATTTATTCCCCATTCTTATTCAGATTCCAGCATTCTTATGTCGTCAAGTACTATATTCATACTTGTTTCTACTTTGTTCCCTCTTATGACAGACAGATCTTCTAGTAGCAGCAGCCAAGACGGGAAAAATTATTAACATCAAGAAAGGCCAGTTCTGTGCTCCTTCTGTAAGTATATTGTTCGATCTGATGTGTTGAAATTCTATGTGATGTTTCATTGTAGTTTTTGTTTTTGTTCTTTGTGTGCTGATTTATTGTAGTTTCATTGTAGTTTTGTGCTTACTGAAAATTCAAATTCAAGTCTTATTCCAATTCTCCTGCTCTCCTACCTGTTCTTTCTTCTGCAACCATGATTATATACTTGAAATTTAGTTTTGCCTTAAGCAAAGTTACATACTGGTTGTTTATTTTAAAACATAAAATGGATTAATCCTTGGCTTTGTTTTTGTAGATGATTTGATTGTTGATCCACGAAACTTTGAGTGGATGAGAGAAGCCGATTGTCCTGTTGTAAGTTAATAATTCCAGTATGGTTCTCTTTATAGTTTGAAATTCAGAATGTAGATTTTTATAAATCTGTTATGAAGAATCCAGAATATAGATTTTCATTTTCTTTTCTATTAAAATGTGACTTTAATCCTTTTACTTTTTCTTAGAGGTACTATTATATTGTTGTTGTCTTTCTAGTTAAATTTTAACTCTGTTGTTATTTCTTGATGCTGCTGGTTGAATAACAAAAATGCCAGATGAAGAATGTAGACATGAAGTGAGGTTATTAGTCGAGAGAGGACAAATGAAAGTGGATTTCAATGTAGACAGACATAAATTGTTCAAATGATCTCTTGATCCTACCTAATTGATCAAATATGAATGCATCAGTCCCCCACTTTGTCCATGAACCCTTCTATGTCTCATTAAATTAATCGTTTAAATATTTTTCAGGTAGCTGATATCACACAATCATTACAACAGCCTGCTGGGAAAAAGGTATGCTTTGTATTATAATTCACTCTATTGTCTTGTACTGAATATGGTTCTGCCTCTTTTTATTTTCTTAATTGTATAGTATATTATGCAGCAGTTCCTTCTAGCATGTAGTCCTGTTGACAATTTTGTAGAGATAAATATATAAAATAGGGCCAACCCAGTCCCCACTTGGTGAGGGTGCTGGAGAAGGCTGTCTACATGTAGAGATAAATGTATGTTGCATATTTTTTTATTTGAACAAGCCATTCCATACATTGTTATACAGTCTAGCATGTTTCACTATTACGGGAAAACATAATCTTGGTTTCACAACATTCATGGTGCAAATAGTTCTTGTTCTACTTCCAGTAACTGCTGGACTAATATCATCTGGTCTCTTGTGAGCATTTTCTGTCACTATAATTCTCAATCTGGCAAGTCATTTTTATAAACACTTCCCAAAGGCACTATTTCTCAAGAGTTATGTGTCTGTTGTCAAACTGGCCTTTCTTCAATTCTTTACCTATCAGTATGCTTTTTCTAGATCTGACCATCAGATCTTATATCCATTTTCTCACTTTTACCTAACATATAAAAAGATTCTTTCGGATCTTTACAAGACATTTTTATCCTACCTCTGCATTAAAAAACGTTTTTCAAATCTTTATCAGTCATTCCAATTCTTCATGCAGTTGGAAGGCGGAGGCGTCGCAAGTGGAGGCCTTCGAGAATTGATACCATGCATTGGAAGGACAGCAGTTGCTGTTGGAGTGGATGGGATTTTCATGGAGGTACATAGAATATGCTAAAGTCAATGCTGATATCAGTTATACCATAAAATAATTGTTACCAAAAGATGTGGTTTGACTTTGAGAACTCTCTTACTTTTTCTGGTGTAGTTTACAAAACTTTCATATGATTGAGATACTGCTTTGATAGCATATAACTCTTTTTTCGACTAACTTCTTGTGGACATGGAGTATGTCAGGGTTACCTGACCAATTTAGTTTGTCTATCATTGTGATTCTAATTTTCTCTCTCTGGCCTGCAGGTACATGATGATCCCCGTAATGCACCCGTTGATGGTCCAACACAGTGGGTGAGTTTGGTTCTTATCATAATGATTTAATTCCGTAAACTTTCCCTCAATGTTAATTTTTCTTTGCCTGCTCTATACAAATATACAATCATATTTGAAAGATTGTTTGATGATTTATTTTAAAACACCCTCATATTACAGCCTTTACGCCATTTGGAGGAGCTGTTGGAAGAACTTGTTGCTATCTCTGTAAGTCTCAGTTAAAACACCCTCATATTACAGCCTTTACAGCCTTTATGTTCCCTGAGTCTTTGTCTTAGGTTTTTCTTCCTCTTTTCATTGGATTCCATGTTGTTTGGTTCACTTTCTTCACTGGTGCATCTATTAGCTTTCTTTGGATATGTCCAAACCACCTCAAACAATTTTCTACCATTTTCTCAGTGATGGGAGGCACTCCAATTGTTTTACCGACTATTTCCACCTTTATAGCCATTTTCTCAGTAGCATGGCTATAGATATCTTGCTTGCTCTGATTTTTATTGTGTAATTGAATTATATATGAAATCAGATAATTTGACCAATCTTTACATAAATCACTCAGTAATTTGATTGGAAGCTTATTAAAATGATTGGACTTCAGCTATGCTTTATTTGAAATTTGTGACTCTCCAGATATCTTGCCATCCCTGTTTTGATGAATGAATTATTTTCATGATTAATTAAAAGAACAATAGCGATTAAGTTCTATGAATTGGATGTTCTCATAATACCCCCAATCGTATAATTGTACTGTTCATATCTCATGTCGCTCTTTTCAATATGAAATAACTATTTTTACTATTAACATTGGTAGTTTTGAATCCATATAATTGAATTTTTTATTTGTTCTGTACTGTATTTTAGAGGGTGAGCAAAGGGAAACAAAAATTCAACATTGATCTCACGCCATACCGTGAATAGAATGGTAGGCAATGCTTTAATTATTTTCTATCTATATACTGATGATAGTTTCTGTTTATGCATTTAATTTTCTACTAATTTTTATGATAAAACTCAGATTATAATTAACCGTGTAAATTTTTAATTGATTGCTCTGTGATGTAAAATTCAATTTCAGGTAAAAATGGCATTTCTAATCATGTTGAAGATGATTTCCAAAGCATTGTGTAACTATTACTGTTCAAGGTTCAGGGCTCAATATGACCCTTTGATTCGTGTTATTTTTGAAGGTGGAATTGTCATGTAGTGAGAAGAATATTATTTGATGGTTCATGATTGTTTCTTTCAGGGCAATAGGTCTCTAATTGAAAATTATATATGTTTTAAGTTTGCATTTGTCGTTGATATGGCAAACGGTTTTAGTAACTGAACAAATGGTTTTAGTTTAAAAATATCCTTTGATATTTTACTATATTCTAAAGTAATTTTCATTTAATTTTATTCGTAAGTGTTTCCTTAATAGAAAGGAGTACTTATCAGATACTGATATTACTATAAAACAAATGTTCGACATGAAGAGTTCATTGAAAGATTACGCAAGAAAATTGGGTGTTGTAGCCTGCAAGTGCAAAGAAACTCGAGGATGTTAAATGCAACTTGTTGATCTTAAAATGTTAGCACATCTTATTTTTTACACTGTTCTTTTGAAGTGGAATTAGCGGAAGGTTTCTCATACTAAAATACGATAATTAATTAGAGGCTGCCTCAAGTCCTGGAGAATGATAGTTGGAAGATTAATTAATGACGTAATAATTGATATTAAGCTGCACACAATAAAAATTGAGAGGGCTGCAATCCAAAAAAAAAATTGAGAGGGCAAAAACAACACAGTAACGGATTAAGTATATAATTTACAAAAGCCTTTTACAGCACAATGTAACTCGCGCTCCCATACAAATTATTTACACAGAAATAGCTTCTGTAAGGGATTAGTGACTTTTGTTAGCTTCTATGATGAACTTGCCACTTCCTTTGAGCTGACAAGTGAGGCAAAAATGAACTTGCCACTTCTAAAACTTTCAAGCCCCGTATTGTATTCATTGACGATCAAGATAAAGAGATTCAAGGAGACTATCACCTCTAAAGGAGTGAGGGGACACCTCCCATTGATCATGTTAAATTCGGGACGTATAATTAGTCCAGGTTTTGTGAATTTCCCTTTCCAACCTCTTTCTCTTGCTGATTGCATGTCACGTTGTTCTTGCTCTCCACCGTCATAAACACAACATGAAAAAGCAACCATATCCTAGACATGATTAAACAGGGTACATCAATTGCAACAAAAATTTATGCTATAGTAATACTTCATAAGTAGAGTGACAAAATTTTCATATTTGTTCAAATCTAACCTCTTCAAAACGAAGATGCACGGAGATATATTTGCCACCATTCCCTCTACTAATTTCTCTCATCCTTGTCACCAAAGTTTCACCTAAAGATAATATTGGACTAGAAAACCGTAAAGCCTCATAATTTGCTAAGCATCTAAGTCGTTGATTAGCTCGAGGAGCATCATATGACAATCTATTTGCAAAAGGAGAAATCCTTATGACCCTGCATAGTTTGATAGTGAAACTTCTTTAAAAATACTTGTTTCAAATGAATTCATGGTCACTTATTTCATTGCTTAAATTTATCAAGCTATTTTGAATTTAACATTTATCAAGCTATTCATGAGAACTTACTTCATTGTCTTATTTTTCAATTGAAACTAGCTTTGCATGGTCTCAAAGCCTCCAAAACCAAGTGACCAAGAGTTCAAACTTCATTACACCTCACCAACCTTACTTTCCTATAAACAAATTACCCCATTCATTGCTAACAATATGAGCTAGTTGATTTTAAAAAAAAAACTGAGAAAGTTAAATAAGTTACTTATAAATTGATTTGTCTAGCTTTTTTTTACAAACTAGTTTGTTTGACTTATAAGTTGACATATAATCTAATAATATACAACATATTGTTATGACTAAGTGGCTTATTTAAATCCCTTAATTTCTTTACAAAAGGTCAGTTAGATCTTACATTTAAGAAGAAAGAGAATGTATTTCAACACTAATGTGGCAACTCAATACTTTGTCACACCTCAAGTCCAAAAGGTTTTCATTTAGGGGAGATGGGGAGATGTTAGAAGGCATAATTAAGGTTTTCATATTCCTTAACTCAAGAGCTCAAGTTTCGAAATTGAAATGGTCTTTTGCATAGCCACTGAATATAAATATGCTATAAGACAAAGATATCTTTTTATAATTTTTCTGCTTTCTAGTATGAAAGTATCTATTGCATAATTTTCCCAAGTTGAATCGATTATAAGGGAAAGAAATTTTAATAATACCTTCCCATAGGTTATTCAAACAAGTCAAATATTTTTCAAGTTGGGGAAAACACAATGACTTTCTTTCTTTCTTTTATCAGCAACACAATGACCTTTCAAGAAAAATAAAATATGAAAAAGAAGCATTGACCTTTTCCTTTCAAGTTGTAAGTAACAGAAACTAGATAGGAGACAATTTATTCCCCTGCCTCTAACATGACCTTTTACATCGTTTGACAGTTACAAAGCATTCTATTATATTTTGCAAATAGAAAATTTTCGCACAGTGATCATATACTTACTTTTCTTCAAATAACTTCGGGAGTACTACATTTCTGTAGTAATTTATAGAAGCCAATGGCTTTAATTTGAAATTGTAAATGTTTGAGAGGTTGTAACCAAATCTTTCCATCACGAACTCAGGAATTTCACGGACCACCCGAACATCATTTTCCAAGATATCGGCAAAGTATTCTTCATCATATATGTCCCTAAATTTGCTGAACACAAAATGTAATACGTTAATTCTAATTTCGGAAAAAACTTCGCTAACAAAAACAAAGACAAAACAAACCTCACAATATATTTTTTTTTCAGCTTTATATATTCTTTATAAAATTAATATCAATCCTAAAAGTTGTCTAGGATTGCATAATCCCAAAACATGAATATTATAAATTTCCAAAACCTATAACTTCAAGTTTAAATACAGTTATTTATAATAGTTTGCATGATATGAAGATGTATGTTGATATGGATGTTTGACCATAAATGAAAGGATAAATTCCTAATGGTCATATATACGTGAACAAGTTGAAGTGACACTTTTGGTGAGAAAATCATTTGAAGCCGTTTGGATACGTCAAATAGTCCCATTGGATGCATTAGTGAGGAGGGTAGGTGAAGTTTTATGGAGCCATCAAAGTTAGAGAGAGACCAAAGCGAAAACTCAATGAGGTTAAATGACAAGATCTTTTAGTGAATAATATATCCAAAGATTTGGTCATTGATAGAACATGATCGCGTCATAAGATCCATATATATATATATATATATATATATATATATATATATATATATATATATATATATAGTCAACCCTATCTAATGATAATATTTTGTTGTTTTTGTGTATCGGTTGCTTGAATGTAACTCAAAGTTCAAATTATTAAACCAGGTAATTCAAGCCAACAAAAATTGAGCCAAAGTGTAAGCGCAACTCTATCCATATCATAATAACCTAGAGAAAATGGTGAATCTACCAAGCAAAAAAGGGGAGTGACAAAATTTTAAAATAATTGCAATAAACAGTTCACTTGGCAATAGATATTTATATATAATCCTTGTTTTCAAAAGTAACATCAGTGAACAACTATGCTAGCTAGTGTTTCTAAACTTACTACTCTCAAAAACTAAAATAGAAAACTAAAATTCAAAGATGAAAAAATAGACAAACCTAGGATCTTTCCATACATTGTGAAATGTGAAGTTTGGGATCAATAATGTAGCATTGAGATAGCCAGCCACTGCAACAACATTGCATATCTATGAAGCATTGACAGCATTCATGAAAAAACAGTCAAAGAGTAGAGCTATCTAAAAAAAAAACTTCAGGTCCATCTATACTAACAATTTATTTGTGAAACAAGAGATGCAATGAAAAATGTAATTGACCGATGTCCTTTGTTGATTCAAGCCACCATTGGCCTCTACATAAATGTAACCATTTGATTCTAATGGTAGACCTATCAAACAATATGAGAAACATAATTATAAGTTCATAATCACTACATGTTGAAAGAAGATACACTTATACTTTTATAAATATTAAATACTCCCTCCGTTCCTAAATATAAGAGCACTTTGACTTTTTTGGAGAATACTAAGAAAGCAAAACATGGTAATTAAAAATTGATTTTCCCAAATTTTTTCACTAAACTAGTATATTTGACTTATAAACTTACATATGATCTAATAATATTTAAAATATGTTATGATTAAATTGTTCATTTTGCTTTTTTAGGATTCTCCAAAAAAGTCAAAGTGCTCTTATATTTAGGAACGGAGGGAGTACATCAATACTAAAATTTGGTCTATTTGGGGTGTATCACAAAAAAGAAATCAATCACTGACAACAACAACATTGACAACAAGCCATATCATAATAGGTGGGAGTAATGTGGTTGTAGTTGAAAAAATAAATTAAAACCAATGAAACATATATACGAAGTTATTGGTGACCCAATCAACAAGAGGAACCTGGTGCGGATCAAAACCAAGATAGCTTAAAAAGAATAAATGAAGTATAATAGGGTTCTAAGTCATAAAGACCAGGCGGAATGCTAATAACCATAATAAGCTCCTTCAAATCTTTTGCATGATACTCCTCTTTTCACCCAATGGGGCACAAGTATCACATTTCACATGCAAGGTGGGTCAGACACCATAAAAATGTAACAGCACACAGGGTAATTGTAGCTTCCATGTAAAAAGAGGCAAAGAGAGGAACTCAATGAGAGAATTAGCAAAGAGAAGCTGCTTTATGCACTCCAAGATAAAATAAACAGCTAAGCATGAACTTTGTTTGAGTCCATATTTATGTCATCATTGCATCTTATCAAATCATGACAAAGCAAGAACAAATGAACAAGAAACAACATAGGTCCCCAAGTCTCCAACATTTTCGGACATATTTGCTCACACTATTGAAGTGTAAAGCAAATAGGCACCATTGAAGGTAATTAATCACATTTAGGTCAATGTAGCTCATTGAGCAGTCAATATCGATTAAAATTTCAAAAAAGTTATCATTAACAACTAATTGAGCTGCATTAACAATTGAATGACTTTTTCAAGACGTGGTTTTTTTATTAATCTCTTCCCATCTACTTGCAATTCTCCCAAAATAAAACTTATGAGCCACTCCCTCTTGTTCTAATTATAAGGTCAAGTTAACTTCCCTATAAATTTGTTCATAACCATTTTTTCAAAACTAATTTATTTTTCCTATAAACTAACATACAATATAATTACACGTAACATACACTTTAATTTATTTGTCTCATTTGTTTCTTTAACCTAAACAAAAAAAATTAAACTTAACCATATATTTATCTTTATTTTTTTCTCAAACTAATTTATTTTATTTATAAGCTCCCGTCCCTAAATATACAAAATAAAATTTAGTTAACTTTTTTTTCGGAGAATCAGAATCTTAAGAAAAAAGCTCCATAAGTAACTCAAAAATTTATTTTCATGAATTTTCCTATTAACAAGTTAATAGAACTTATAAACTAACTATAATCTAATAATATATGTAAAATATGTTAAGACGATTAATTAAGTAAGTCCATTTAGTTTCTCTATATTTATATATAGGAAAGGAGAGTATAATATGAAATCAGGTACTACCTGTAGAAAACAATAATAATACGAACCGGAATGTAGGAATCATCTTGCGCCATTACATGGCGCAACTTGGCGTACAACTGAGGGCTACGATACACAGAGCCAGGATGATTCCGATGAACGATGAAGGGAACAAGGTCAAGCGACGCCGTGGCGACCAAAAGGAGCAGCACATATATGTGCATGCACAGCGCGACGAGGAGGACAACCTGGCGGCGGAGAAGGAAGGAGAGGAACATCCACGAGAATCTCTCAGCCGTCGAGGACGTCGCGGTGGCCGCCCTCCCGGCCTTCTCCGCCATAGCCACGAGCGGAGAGAAGTGGCCGGTCTTTGCGCGGCCACGGCGGAGCCTGGGCGAGGGGAAAGGCGATGGTGGTGGTGATGGTGAGCTTGGGTGGCGATTGTATGGGTGCATTAATATTTGTTGTTGTGAGAAATGGTAATGATAATGATAACGTGGACATTAGATTGAAGGTTGAACAGAATGAGGAGAGAGAGAATGAATGAATGAATGAATGAATGAATGAATGAATGAAGGAAGGAAGGTAAGGAAGGAGGAGAGAAAAGCTTGGGCCTATTACTAAGGAAGGAGGGACAGAGGAGAGAGATGTGTTTGATTATTTGGCTTGATGGCTATGGTGGATTATGGCTTGACAGGTTATTTTGTGTTATGTGGATTATATTATAGTTGGACTATAAAAAGAATATATAAGAGGATGGATTACGTTTTTGCATGCATGATAAATTTGTCGTTACTCCGTCCTGTTCTATTAGTGTTTGTCATTTTTTTTATTTTATTTACAATTATATTTGTCATTTTTCTATATATAGATTAATTTTCATGCTATAGAAAGAGCTTTTATTCATGTAAAGGGTAAAATATTAAATCACCCCCGGAAGCTTTCCCTGAGGAGCATCCTCACACCGGAAGTTTTTTAGGAGCAATTAAGGTTCAGATGTTTTTTAAGAGTAATTAAGACCTGAAGGTTTATTTTAGAAGCAATCTCACCAAATCTAACTTGTGTCGTGACTCAATAATTACTCCTAAGTGTTATTAATTTTTGGGTGAGATTGCTCCTAAAAAAACTTCCGTTGATTATGGTGGATTATGGCTTGACAGGTTATTTTTGTCCTATGTGGATTATATTATAGTAGGACTATAAAAAGAATGTATAAGGGGATGGATTACACTTGTGCATGCATGATAAATTTGTAGTTTTGTAGTTACTCCGTCTTGTTCTATTAATATTTGTCAAATTCTTTTGTATGTATTTTAGATTTTAATTTCTGGATCTTCTTATGTGTTTCATTACATTGAACCCTCAAAGTTTAAATTTTTATTGTGAAATCAAAGCAAAAACTACCTTTTGGATGTGCCTGAGTCATTTTGTGGGTATAAAAATTGTGGGTATTGATTTTTGAGTTGTGGGGTTTCACAAAGGAAGAAATAGAAGATGGGGTTTATTATGGAGTTTGCTGAGAATTTGATTCTGAAACTGATGGAAGATCCGAAGGAAAGGGATAGGAAATTTTGGGAGCACATGTATTCTATAAAGGACAGGTGTGAGAAGACGAAGGAGATGTGGAGTTACCCTTTGAGGCCATATGGGTTTTGGACATTTGAACGCCATAATTCTCAGCTTGCTTGGGATGCTCATATTAGTCAAACTCTAGGTAGAAGGGACCCTTATGATGATGCCCTCCAGAAAAATGTTGGTGATTCCTTTTCTAAATGAGGTATTGTTCTTAGTCTGCACTTCATTACCTATGGAATTTCTGTTGTTTCTGAAGTTTGATGTGTTGATTGGTGATTTAGGTTGATGTTAAGAAACAAGGGCATTGTTGGTTGTTGTGGATATAGGATGGATTTCTGGTGGGTTAGGGGGTATGATGATTACTTGAATTAAGTATATCTTTTTCAGTCTGCAATTTCTCTTAACATTTTTGTTGTTGGCATTTACTAGGATATCATTGAATAAATGGGTAATTTAACTGCCTAAGCGATTGTAAAGACATTTTATGGACCTTTTGATAAAAGAAAAAAAATTAAAAACTTATGTGTTGAAATGTTTTTATTAGTGTAAAGATGATACCCACATGAGTCAAGATGAGATTTGTCTTAAGTTGTCTACGGTGGTTTGAAGTATAGAAATGGATTGAATGATGTCTATCTTTTTCAGTTTGCAATTACTCTAGCATTTGTGTTGTTGGCATTCACTTATTTATTAATGGGAATGGGAATATAACTGCCTAAGCGATTGGAAAGACATTTTATGGATGTTTTGATAAAAGAAAAAAAATCAAGAACTTTTGTGTTGAATCTACACTTATCATTAAAGGTCAAAAAAAAATCTACACTTATCATTCATTAAAGAGTATTCCCAATTCTTTATGGCATGAAAAGTTTTGTCGAAAAAGAATATATGACTAAGTTTATCTATATATACTTTCATGTATACATATTATGAAGAGATTTCAACCTTTGAGTATTTTATATTTCTCAATATACATTAGTTTCAAATATATCATGTTGTTTATTCTTGTATATATCATGTACTTTATCATTATGCTTTGAATGTCAATATTCCTTTGAGGCAGGAATGTGATGCGATGGAAATGAACTTGGACGTGAAAGAGAAGGATCTGACTGTGTGGAAAGAGAAAATCAATTATACAGAAAAAGTATGTTAATTTATTTAAACTTTTTCAATGTGAAATTTTAGAGGCGGTTGATGATTGTCCTTTATAAATTGTTAAGTGAACTTTGTAGCTATTTTAAAAGTTTTGGTCATTAAAAAGTTAGTTGTGTCTTGTCTCCAAAGTCTCAACTCATTTGTTGTAAATGAAAATGAAATGACTTTGTAATCTTTAATAAGAATAACTTAGTTGTTGGAGTGGTTGACGATCTTTCCAACAGTGGTGCCACAACATTGTTATCTTCATTATCAGATGATTTGGATAAGGAAGGAGTTAATTGCTTACTTGAGCAAAGGATCTGCCAACGGTGTGGTGGTTTTTCCCAATATTTGTTCTTTGCTTGTAATGTATCATTGCCCTTTATATCGTCTTTCTCTTCACTTCTTCACTTCTAGGCCTTCTATGTTATTGTTTTATACATATTTCCATTCCTACTTGTTAACCCCTTTGCTATTTATATTTCCTTTTGTGTTGCCTCATAATGTGTTACTTTTATAAATTAAACGCCTCCCGGGCATCGCTGGACCTTGTAGGTTGCAGGTAAATGTTTCGAAATTCAAAAGGTCTCTTTCTTTGTCTCTATCCCTCCTTATGTAGGTTTTGCTTATTTACTCCTCTTGCCTTTCATCTTCTGCATCAGATCTAGCTACTTTAGCTTTCCAAAAGACTCAGGTGAGTGGTATTCCTCTCGGCATTGAACAGCTCGTGGAAGGTAAGTGCGAAGCTGCTCTGTTGTTCAAGGTTGATAGGGTTTCTTTCCACATGTTGTGCACTATGTTCATGGTGGTAAGCAACTGAAGCAAATGATGTCAGTGGATTTGGTGGTCTTCGATAGATCTGTGAGTGTTTTTCTTGCTGTGAATGAGCTATTATTTTGTTTTTTTGCTCCGATTTTGGTTCTATTTGAGTGATTTGTCAATATTTGTTTTTGCTAGGGTTCTCACATCTTACTCATGATAGAAGATGATGCTTCTATCTATGTACATGCGAGGATGTTCCTTGAGGATAGATGCTATCGCATAACTAATTTTGTGGTGAGGTGAAACAGGAAAGGATTTCACAAACTCTTCCACATTGTCCTCCTGAAGACGTCCCTTGTGGAAAGGGCATGAGAACTTCTTCCGACCCATTCCTTTAGTCTAATAACTGCTTTTGAGTTTGCTAGCGGATATCCATGGGATTTTGGAACATTGGTTAGCTAATCCCTGTAGCTTATTTATTATGAAATAAATAAATTCATGGTCATTAATCTTAGTGACTGATATTTTTTATATTTTGGCTTAGATTTATGTGGGACAATAGTGACAATGTATGAGTCTGGGGTTGAAGATTTGGATGGTGTTTATGGAAGGACAGTCTGTATCACACTGAAAGATTAGAAGCTACATGATGTTTGGTAAGTTGTTTGTTATTATGTTTAGGGTGTGATTATTAACAGATTTGTTATATTTTATTATTTTATGTTATGATTAAATCTGTAATTAATTTGTCAATTGGATAACTTTTCAGGGGATCTGAGGTTGTTACATGTTATTTACATGTTCAATGTGTTGGAGAAACTTTAAGGGCACATGAGTGTCTAAGCGAGGTTGAGGATATGTTTGTGATTATCCAATATGTGCGCCCTTCATTTGATGTTAAAGTCTTGTGTGCTTGCTATGGTAGTTTCTTCATACGTCTGTTATATGTCTATGATATGAAGCTGTTTTTTCTGGTCTTTTAATGTGCTTTTATGCAAATTGGTTTTCAATCTTTTGGTTTTCTTCAACATCAATAGTTGATGCTTATTAGAGTTAGAACTTAGAACTATTGACGGATTGAAAATTTATCTTCCATTTGATACTAATATTTAGTTTGCAACAACACAAAATATTGTTTACCGATAAGTAGTTTGAGCATCTGTCGACAATGACTTATTAGATATATTGATCGATAAGGTTTTGGTCCCGGGCGATGCCCGGGGGAGTACTATCTAGTTAAGTAATAATGAGAAAATAAAGTTTGTGAAGTTCAGAAAAGTGTGAGATGGAGCAAGAAAACTTGTGGGTCCCATGATATATGTAATTGACTTTTCTCATTTCTACTCCCTCTGTTCCTAAACATAAGATCACTTTGAAGAGTTGGATAAGTTCCTAAATATAAGATCACTTTCTATTTTTTCTTAAATTTTGCCCAAATTACCCCTAAACTCCTTTTACAAGAAAATTACTCCTTCCCTCCCTCTTTTTCTTTTTTTTCTTTTTTTCAATGAATGCCTTCCCTTCTTTTTTCTTCTAATATGACGTCAACGAAGCTCCATTTATCCATTTATCCTGCCACACTTTTCTTCACTCATCTTCATATTCCTCTTCTTCGACAACTTTTCTTCACGCGCTGGATCTGCAATGGTGTGTGTAAAATGGACATGGCACTTAATCTTCATCTTCTTCAATCTTCCTCTTCCTCTTAGCTTTGATTTCTTTCTTTGACAACTTCCATCTTCATCTTCCTCTTCTTCGAAGAGCAAATTACAGCCACGTTTCTGCCGCGCTGACTCCGCCTTCCTCTTCTATTCCTCTGCGACGACAATTTGTGAGTTCAGATCTGATTTTTGTTTTTTTTAACTGAACAGATCTGATTTTTGTTGGTTGAGGCTTTTTTGGGAAAATGTTGAACTTTGAGGGGTATTTTGGGAAGATCATATCATCCTAATTAATTGGAACGTCTTGCTTAATCTCTTGAAATGGAGGGAGTATTTCTCAATAGACCTTACTTACCTCATGTTCTTTTCTCCAGGTTCTCAAGTTCTTTTAATATGGGAGTGACATGTGTCCTTTTATAACAATTATCCATTCAATCTAATGGCCTATATTGAAAGAACCTGAGAACCTGGAGAAAGGAACATGATGTAAGTTCTTCCCTTTCTGAATTCCTGTATCAATTTTATGACAACCAAACAGGCTTATTTCTATTCCCCCAAATTCCTTCCATTTGACACTACATCTCAATTCTGAACGCAGAGATTGATTCCTGAAGGCAAAGAATCAATCCATCGGAGCTTAGGGAAGAAGATGGTGACTGTACCAGATCCTCCTAACTTGAAGAAATACGGCGTTCCTTCCTACGCCGTCGCCTGGGTCCCACCCTCCCAATCCCCTGACCACCTCCTCGCCATCGCCGGCGGCGGCGGCGAAGGCAGCGGCGGCATTCCCAACGCCCTCCTCCTCTCTCATTTCGATCTCCCATCCAATTCTCTCTCCAATCAACCCGTATGTATCAATCTATCTAAATATGCTTTTGAATTTCATTCTATTTGATTTTCTCTCGCTCCAATTCAGTTTCTTACATTATCATTTTAGCTCTTACTCTATTC
Source organism: Mimosa pudica (assembly GCA_029929735.1). Lineage (NCBI taxonomy): Eukaryota > Viridiplantae > Streptophyta > Magnoliopsida > Fabales > Fabaceae > Mimosa > Mimosa pudica. Next base: position 2,710,884 of record JAKELP010000036.1, read on the forward strand.
AATTAGGGTTCACTTTATTTTCCACTTGTCTGTCAAATCACCTCTGTTTCTTACATTTTTTGTCAACATTAAACGTAATGTTAAATTTGCTCTTAACAAAAGAGAGTGTTGTTTTGATATCATGATTTTTTTATAGGTGAGCAAGCTTGGGACTAAGTCTGAGTTGCCTTATAGAATGGCACTCCACCCGGGTGGTGATGGTGTAATTTGTGCCATGCAAAATAGTTGCAGGCACTTTGATTTTCATTATCCTTGTTTGTTGAAGTTGTTTCCTCTCTGAACATATTAACTTATATTATATTATGTTCTTTCTAATGACCTTACTTCTTGGGATATTTTGTAAATCTTCTTTTGATTTGGACCTATAAATAGGGGTTCCTATCTGCTCATTCCTCAGTTCTGGATTTCTGTTGCTTATATACGTGTATATATATGACTAGACTTATAAGTTAATAACTATTAGTGAAGTGTTATGGAATATCCTAGATGTATCTTCACAAAAATTATAGTTTAACATCTGGCCAAGCTGTACTATGAGGTTTCATTTTTTTCCATTGTTACACTGTTCAAGTGGGTAGTGTTCTGAATTGCAATTGTTGATAATAAGATAATATAGTGCTGTTGATAATCTTTCTCATAACCACTTTGCTTCACTAATCATTTAACTTGACTGTCTCGTTCACTATTCGTTGTAGACTAACCATATTTGTTTTAGACTATCATGCAGGGTGAGGTGTTTAGCTCTTGCAGATTTTCTCAAATGAATGATGGGACCCATTTCTTGTATATTGCTGCCATGACAGGTATATACAACTCGAATAGAAGTATTTTAAGGGTAACTATATTTTATTTAATTGACAATTGTTTTGTTTTCTGGATTTAGACAAAGGAGGAAGCATTCTGACATGGGATGCAAAAACTAGGGCAAGGATTGGATCAAAGCATGTTATCCGTGATGCAATCTCTGCATTCAATGTCTCAGGTGATGGAAAGTTAGTTGCATGGTAAGTGATCTTATACTCCCTCCATCCCTTCTAATAAAATCCAAATTTCTGAATCGGTCCGTTCCCTTTTATAAAATCCATTTTGGTTTTATCAGAACATGTAAGTGATGCATAATAACTTCTGGATCAATCCCAGTCATATCAGAATGTGTCCATGCAAAACAATCTTTATGCTGGAGTAAGAAGTTCAGGATTTGTTTCTTGAGTTCAGGGTCTAGACCTGCCCCAATGAGTACTCGCCGATCTGGAAATTGAGGATCAAGGACTTCTGGCGTGAGGTCCTCTACCTGTTCCCCCCAGGAAAGGTGTTCCCGGGGAGTTTTCTGTGATTGCTATGCAGGTTGTTGGGTGGTTGCCTTCAAGGAAGCTTGAGAGCATTCTCGGGAGGTACGTTGCTGACCATGTATAGTTTTAACTCCCCAATGGGTATTGAACTTGATACATTGGTGCAGTGTGGAAGGGACAACTTTCATTTTGTGGATGAAAGGCCTCCCTAGGATGGCATTATATGAAGATGGACAGTTCATGACGTGATAGGTGAATTTCACATTCATACATGCTACTGTGGTTGTCAGGTTAATGATTGCCTTAGACTGGTCAGCAGCTCCGTTCCCAAACACTAAGGTTGTGGGATAATAAGACATCTCGCCCTCTAGGTTCATTTCTTTCACAATGTCTCTATACAGGATGTTAACTGAACTTCCAGGATCAATCAGGATTCTCTTTACCTGGTAGTCAGCTATTTTGAGGGTAATGACTAGTGCATCATCATGAATTCCAGGTACTATTTCTTCATCTGAGAAAGTTATTGGTCCAGGTATGGTTTCCCCTTCAGCCAAGTGGAGCTCCTGAGGCTCCATCGGGAGTTCTCTGGTGTGCCTCTTGGCTGCAGAATACGTTACACCACTGATATCTGATCCTCCTGCAATGAAATTGATGGTTTTTACTCCGGATTGTGGTGCTTGCGGCTGTTTTGAGGGACCTAGCTGAAAATTATCTGGAGGTTTTTTATCAGGTTTTTTCAGTAAATCAGTTAGGTATCCTCTTTTCAGGAGTTCTGCTATTTGAATTCTGAGAGATATGCAATCTTCAGTGCGATGACCAAAATCTTCGTGAAACTCACAATATTTAGTCTTGTCTCGCTGATCTGGGCTAGTCAGCATTCTAGATGGCCACCTGACTGCGTCCCCGAGTTTGTAGGGGCCTTTAACAAGCTGGGTTGCAGACACGTTGAATCCTCTTTGTGCAAAAGTTGGAGGTAAGTCCTTTTTGGGCTTCCCTGCCTGCTGAGTATCATTAGATTCACCCCTGTCGGCTGTGGGATATGGTTCAGCTCTCCAGTTCCTTTTATTCTTCTTCTTCGCACTTTTACGAGAACCTGAACCATTATCCTTGCCTTCATCATCAGGTTCATAATTAGAATATCTGGCTGCATAATCTTCTTCCCAACGCATCTGGTCTTCAGCATTTCGCATAACCCCAGCGTAGGTATCACATGGGTGCTTTGTCAATTCTTTGTAGAGGTCTAGGTCTACAAAGATTCCTTTACGAAAAGCGTTGATTGAGGTCTCCTCATCAGGTTTGTCAATAGTGAGCCTCTCTGTATTGAAACGGGTAACCCAGCTGCGGGTGGTTTTCCCTCGATACATGTGCATCCGGTATAAATCAGCTGAGGTTTTCTGCATCCTACGGCTGCTAGAAAACTGTTGGGTAAATTGTTCTTGCAACTAAGCAAAGGATGATATGGATCTGACAGGCAGTTTAATGAACCACTTCAGTGCTGGACCTGTTAAGCTCATACCAAATCCTTTGCACATGCAAGCCTCTCTGGCTGAGTCTGATATAGGAGCTGCTAGCATCCTTTGTTTGAAGTGAGCCATATGCTCATCTGGGTCACCAGTCCTGTCATATTGATTCATTGAGGGATAGGTGAATCTCTTTAGTAGTTGAGTTTCTGTGATCCACCTCGCAAAAGGTGAGTCAACATAACTCGTCTGGGCATATTTAGGAGTTGGTTTTGGTATGCTCCTGGAACCTGTTGAATTATCTTTTTCAACTCCTCAATTTCACGTTCCATTCTGATCATTTCAGGATCTTTCTGATCATGAGCACCACCTGAACTTCGGGATTTGGAACCTGAGTTGGAAGTGCTGCCACTGCTGGAGCCTTGGCTCTCCCCAGGGTTTGCCTTAAATTTCTCATATTGTTTTTGAGAACGTCTATGTTGGTCACGAGGAATTTTAGCTTTGTGCTTCTGGTATCCTCCTTCCTTGTGTCCCATAGTTTCTTGCTTTCTTTGATGACGTTGGAACCCTGTTTGATGAGGGATTTTTGTTCGTGGACTCTGGAAAAGGCGAGTTTTACAACTACCTTTATTGTTATGATTTGGGTCTTGAGCTGTGTGAGCGACATAATCGCGTATGTCTTTGTTCAGGGACTCGATCAAGCGGGTGAGATAAGCTTGTTTCTCATACAACATACGCACGTTTTGCGCTGGGTCATTTTCATGATCGAGGTTTTGCTAGTCATGATCTTCCTCACGACCTTCTTCATGATCATCTTGATGGTGATCTTGATGATCCTCTTGATGATCATCTTGGTGATCCTCCGCGAGTTCTCTCCCTCACCCCCTTGATGTTCAGGTGGTGTCTCAGGTTCAGGGATTCACTTTTGGTGATCTTCAGGAATTGTCTGCTCATGATTGCACTACAAAAAAAGAAGGCCTTATCGGCGTTTTAAAACCCTACGTTTCGGCGTTTTTTACCGGCGAAACAGCTCTACGGCGTTTTACACAATCGCCGCTGATTTAATGTGGAAAAGTTTTTTTCCGGCGTTTTCTGAAACGCCGTAGAGAACCAGGAAACGCCGCAAAGCAGGTTCCATATATTATTATAATATTCAAGCACACCGGCGTTTGTGAGTCGCGCCGGTGTGCAAAAATAATAAAATATTCACGCGTACCGGCGTTTGCACCACAAGCCAGAAAACGCCGGTATGTTATTCGTTAAAGCAAAAAACATACCGGCGCTTCATACAAACGCCGGAAAGCGATAATAAAATGTAATAAAACACACCGGCGTTTACGTCAAACGCCGGTGTGTGTTATTATATTTTATTATCTTACCGGCGTTTGTTAAAACGCCGGAAAGCAAATAAAACTGATTAAAAAAAAACGGCCCAATTTGAAATCAAATTGGGACGGAAATTTAATATTATGGATATCATAATATATAAAAAATATTATCACACATAAAAAGAAAATAACAAGAATAATAATCTAGAGCATTTGAATGATTGATAAACAGAGTAAACAGAGAGAGAATAACAATAGTTCAAAATTGTATTATATTGAATAATGAAATAAACTGTATTACAATGAATAATTAAATAACTGAACTTAAGCAAAAAAAAATATAAACAAAGAAAATATAAATAACCAGAGACAAAGGAAGAAACGATGAAGAAGAAAGAAATAGTGAGAAGGCAGAACGAATGGGAAGCCAAAGTGGGGGGAGTACCGCTATTTATAGGAGTATGGGAACACACCGGCGTTTCTACACCAAGCGCCGGTAAGTATAATAAAATAATGCATACCGGCGCAACAGTGGAAACGCCGGTATGTTATTTTATTATTTGTATGCATATCGGCGTTGTGGGAAACGCCGATATGCATATAAAAAAATAATTGCACATATCGGCGTTCCGCGAAACGCCGATATGTATATTAACTTATATAATATTGCACACCGGCGTTCCTCGAAACGCCGATATGCGATATTTTATTATTACTTTAATTAGAGGCGATTCCTAAAACGCCGGTAAGCCTAAACATCTAACGAAAAACTTTCTGGGCAGTGTTGGCTTTGGTGAACGCGTAAAGGTTAGGGATTATCGGAGATATGTCAAGTTGAAGATAACTCGAACTATGTCAATCCCATCTCTGACATGTTGTTTCCCCCCATTGGAAAGCCAGTAGGAGCAGCGCACTTCCACCAGCTGAGTCCCACCGAGATGTTGCAAGCACACAGACATGTCCTTACACGTTGCACTGCCGTGGACTCCTATCGCGAGTGCGTTTATATTTATTATATTACATTACATTTTAATTAAATATATGTTTACCGATAATTTGTGTTTTTAGGGATTATCGGAGATATGTCAAGTGGGAGAATCGAGGACGCTCGGGGATCACTGCAGCTGTGATTGATACAATGGTCCACCGGGGCTTCGCTGATTGGTTCACGAAAAGAATACGCAACGAACCAAATCCGCCACCATCACTAGTTGATCTAGCACATGGGCCTTTTGAGTATGCGCAGAGATACTCTGCCTACAATGTCAACGGCTTTCACTTCCGCACTGTTGCGCGCGATGGCTCTCGTCTAACACAAAACTCCGGTGTGTTTGGCTCATTTGGAACAAGGAGTTATGTTAGTAGAGACGATCCTCAAGCGCGTTTAGGGGAGGTTCAATATTATGGGAAACTTGTTGATATACTTGTGCTCAACTACAACGGTGCATTTCCCGTTCCGCTATTCAAGTGCGATTGGGCAGACACTAGGGGAAAAAGAGGCAAGAAAGTTGACGTTCTCGGTATTACCTCCGTGAATTTCTCGAGACTCTTCCACACAGGGGCATTACCTGACGACGAGCCATACATCATTGCAGACGAAGCGCAGCAGGTTTATTATGTTCCCGATCCTAAAAACAAAGATTGGCAAATGGTGATTCAGGTAAAACCTCGCGATGTATACGACATGGGGGACGAGAATTTAGACGCGACAACTGAAACTGTTCAACTGGTTGCTCCTAATAATTCCGACTACCTAATGCCCGAAGGAGATGAACCGGTACCGTCTGTTAGAGACCGTGAAGATGGTGATGATGAATGAAACGATTGTTGTTTGTAAGGAATGAAACGATTGTTGTTTGTAAGGAATGAAGCGAATGTATGTACATATAAATAAATATTCGCAGTTTTTATCGTATTTAGTTCTGTTTTCTTGTAATATTTAGTTCAATATAATTACATATAAAACGGTTGGCAATAATAAAATTGTATTTACAAAAATATAAAAATGTACAATGATTAAAATAAAAGTACAAAACAAAAGTACAGTAAACAAAGTCCAATCAAATAAAAAAACTAATCTACACGATCCTCATCCTCATCCTCATCTTCATCCTCTGGAGAGCGTCGGCGTCGGCGACGAACACGTGATGAGGAGGCTTGACCGCGTTCCTCCCACCTCTGCTCCTGCGCCCTAAAGAACTCCTCTTGTTGGCGCTTAAACTCCGCGCGCCAGTTAGCGACCTCTTGCTCATGCGCCTGCCGCCGGGCTTCATACTCGCGCGCCAGCCTATCCTCATATGCCTTCAACCGGGCTTCACGCTCTGCGAGCTCCAGCTCGCGCGCCCGCAGCCTGTCCTCTTGCTGCCGCGCATGTTGAGTCGCCCCAGAGGATGCAGGTGAGTAGCCCTGGGTCCCGCGACTTCCGGAAGAAGTGAAGAGCTGAGTGGGTCTGGCTCCAAAGCCAAGACCTGGCACGCGTCCGGCAGGATCCGGAGTCCCAATCTCCGCGTGGATAGCAGCGACCTCGGCAAAGGGACTCGGGCTCACGCTCTCCCCCTCTTGAGATTCGGGGGTCGCCCTGGCTTCCACGGTCGCCTGTGCCTTCGCGACTTTCTTGATATGCTCGGCAGCCTTCTGGGAAACAGGTTTCCCATCCTTCCGGCTGCGCACCTGAACGATATAGTCGCGGTAGACGCCCTTCTTGACGCCCTTTTTCTTGGCCTCCTGCAACTGAAATATTTGAAACGTCAAAAAATAATCGTTATAATATATAGTTAATAATTAAAAATCAAAGACTAGTAGATATTAATATTACCATCTCGTCATAGCCGACAATCATGGGTCTGCTCCCAGTCGTATGAGAAACCTGTTGTTGTGCCCGCGCCTTCTTGCCCCGCTCTGACCTCGCCTGACCCAGGTCGGACATCCTCCAGCCGATGTACCGCCTCCACTGTTCAGGGTCGACTCCATCGGGCACCATATTCTCCACCTCCTCCCTAGACCTCGCCCCCCCTCGGCCCTATCTTTGTACAACTTGAGTCTCTCGTCCTTCCAAGAATCCCCGATCAGAGATATCGTGAATTTCTTTAGCTTCTTGCTTTCGGGGATCCACCACTTCCTCTGCAATAGGAAATTTTGACAATTAATAACATTAACACTAAATAAATATATTATTTCACGTAATTATAAAATAATTTGGAAATTCAAATTACCTTCATAATATCCCATGCCTCTTCTTTCCGCGACCTAGGAACTTTCCTCCAGTCGATCGGGTCGATTGGGAAGCGCCGGAAATCCCTACCGAGCAGGCGGCAGTAGCGGTGATATAGGACGCCGGCATCCATGGTTGGCTGCCCAGTCTCCTCGAAATATGGCAGCTCAACCCTCTCATTCGCCTGAAGCGAATGCACCTGCTTCTGGTCCAGCCTCTTGTTGGTGACAACGCCATTGATATCTGTAAGGAAAAAACACATTTCAGATAATTGATATAAATATATTAATTACTACATGCATTAAATCACTATATCAAATTAATTACATACCTCTGACGTTTACCACATATCCACTCCCAGAAGTGGACCTCCTCCCTCTCTTGAGTTCAATAAGAACCTGCGGCACAGGCATATCACCGTCCTCCTCGCCGGTGCCGCCTACGCCGCCACCACCACCGTCACCGTCGCTACTGGAGCTCAAGCTCCCCTCCCTCTCCTGCCTCTCCTCCCTCTCCTGCCTCTCCTGCCTCTCCTCCCTCTCCTGCCTCTCCTGCCTCTCCTGCCTCTCCTCCCTCTCCTGCCTCTCCTGTCTCTCCTCCTCATTCAAAAACTCGTTCATTTCCTCGAAGCTCATGTTGACGTCACTCCCCAAGTCTTCCCAGAGCTGGTCCTGCGTCACTTCTGGGTCCACACCAAAGCCGAAAGGACTATACGGTACGGTGCATAGAGGAGAACTGACGTACTGCAACACCGACTGGGGAATAGGTTCCTGCTCTTTCTCTTTCCGAAGAGCTTCTATACGTCTGGCTTCTTCCTCGTTGCGCAGTCGCTGCTGCTCTTCCTCGTCTATGGGATCTTTACCGCTACGCCGAGACATTATATATATACGAGAAACCGCAACTGGCAGACAAAGATTCGGTGGGCCCCACTGTCGCTTTTTAGAAACGCCCAAATGCAATCCGTCGGTGGTATATATAGGCGCAAACTTTCCGGCGTTTCTGGGGTCCTTAGCGGCGTTTCGTGGGTTGCGCCGAAGAATAATGCTAATTTTATTACACATCGGCGTTTCTCAAAAACGCCGATTTGTGTATTCATTTAATTGTATTGAATGAAAACGCACATCGGCGTTTTAAAGAAACGCCGATGTGTATATTCATTAAATGGAATTAAATGAAAACGCACATCGGCGTTTTTAGAAACGCCGATGTGCATTTTTATTATAAAAAAAAGAAAATAAAATGCATATCGGCGCCAACGTAAAACGCCGATATGCATTTATTTGAAATTAAAGAAAAATAAAATGCCGCGCTGCTTTAAAAAAATATTAAAATATACATACCGGCGTTTGGGCCTCGTAAAACGCCGGTATGTAAACGCCATAAAAAAGGCGGGAAAAGCGCGCCACATTTTTTCGGCGTTTTCCATGGGCGCTTTTATGAAACGCCGGAACGTATGCTGTTTCCGGCGAATATTGAGGAAACGCCGGAACGCTTGCGCCGGAAAGTAGAGCTTTTTTTGTAGTGTTGTCACCATTTGGAAGAGGGGGTTGGAATGGATCTCCATATGGGGTTTGAGGATCATCCTCTTCCATTGGAACAACAGGGTTTCGAAGATCAGACATGTTGAATCTCAGGTTGAAAGTAGATTATCAGATGAGAAGAAATTTAATTTCTTCCCCACGGTCGGCGCCAAAATGTGTTACCTAGATATTGTATAATCTAAATAACTTTAATAAAATTAACATATAATGGATTTAATCATGATCGATTGATATGAATCATAAGTAAAATATGGATAATCTATTACGAGATGAAAACCTGTGTAAGAATTATTGAACATGAAAGCTGGATTTAATAGTATAAACAAAGATAAGGATGAAATATAATAAGCATGGATTATGAATTGGAAATAACAGAGATAAATTCGAAATAAGATAAAGTATGATGAATAATCACGATATTATGAGATAAGAACTGGAATAATAAGATTAAAGCTTAAATAAACATCAATGGATAGAACCTGGCAGGCTTTATTGAATGGAATAATCAGAATACAAGTTGAATAGGATAATCAGAGCACAAGTTGAATACCCGGTTACAAGAGATCTCTCAATACAAGAAAGTAGAAAGTGATTGTGATCTTACTCACGGATATTCTGTACCCTAAACCCTAGATGGACCTATCTTATATAGCCTAAGTGGTTCCACTTATTTCTCCTAACAGTTATGTTAGGCGTTATCCTGAAAAAGCCATTTTAGCTGCCAGGTCTTTAGCATGTCCGAGTTTCTAGCTCAAGATCTTCGCCTGAATCTTCGGGCAGTTATTCCTTCTTATCCACAAACGTCAGTTCTGCACTCCACCTTCCGTAAAATTTGTAGCACGTGCTCATCCTCCAACTTCCACATTTTTCTCATGGTCAAGTGTACGTTGAACCGCTACGCATTCTCTGGTTATTGGGCCCAGCCCAAATTTAATTTCTGCGAGTCCAAGGGAGCACAACTATCTAAAATGATCACAATTCTGTAGTTCAATTTAAGATTCTAACGATTTTGAAAAATATAAGAAAAAATAATAAAATTTTTGAAAGTGACTGTAAATGATTATTCGAAAAAAGCTTAACAAGTGGGCCCGTGATTATGCACTATATATTGAACGGTTAAATCACTATTTAAAGTTTATAAATATGGTAATAATTTAGAAATTCACACTTCAAAAGAATTATTTATGTTGGGGTTATTTCGTTAAAGCACTTCTATACAAAAGAAATTAAAGTAAAATATGTGTCTGGCCTTAAAAATATAAAAAGAAAATTCTATAATTAATTAAGGAGGATTATTGCTCCAATACATTCAATTCATGATCGCGCGAACGCACATATTATGGACTTCTTATTATAGCTTTTATCTATTTTCTGACGAAATGTGATTTTATTAAACATATCCAAACAAGAAAGTTTGTTAGCAAAGAAAAAAATGTGAAAATTATGATACGACAAATTCAAATCAAAATAATGAGGAAGTTGTAAAAGAACAATACGATCGCGTTCGTTGGTGATAGGAGTAGAAATGTGATTTATGTATAGAAGGCATTGTTAATGAAGTAACAACGATGGTTGATTAGTAATCATTAAGAAGATATGGAAAATGAAAAGGTATAAGTGATCATGCATGGCTCAACTTTTTAGTCATCATTTTTTATGTGCGATAGTAGTTTCCGGCTTTTTGACCACATTGACAAAACTTTTCGCACTAAAACTCTTAATTAATCTCATGCAAAAAATTGGAATAGATCAAACATCAAACAATATATTTTTAGATAATCCATTAGTTTATAGGTAAAATAAACTAGTTTAAGGGAAAAAATTAGGTAAATCAATTTATAATTAACTTAATTTTTGCTTTTTTAAGGTTTTCAAAAAAGTCATATAGGTCTTATATTTAGGACCGGAGGGAGTATTAGATATTGTTTGACTAAAGGTTTGATATGCGTTGACATAGGTTCAGGATTGAGATCGAGGGACAAGTTATGAAGTTAAAGGGACAAACAAGTGGGCATCTTCTTCATACTGCAGTGCACTTGCAGAGGTCTGCATTACTGTTCCTTTTATCTTTTCGCTTTCTGTTTGGTACATGCATATTGTTCAGCTCTGTGTTGCCAGCCATATATATGTTGTACTATGTATATAACCGGATTATCAAGGACAATATAATAATGGCATCCAATTATTTGCTCCCCTAGTCAATGAAAAAATTTTATGCCATACAAAACACATTAATTTTATGAATGTGGGAAGTAAGAAACACAGTATATATATATAAGGATCTTCTTGGTATCTAGGTTTGGTCTACCTATCCTAAATCAACAGTTTTAGACCATACGGATATTTTTTATGGCATGAAAAGTTTTGTCGAAAAAGAATATATGACTAAGTTTATCTATATATACTTTCATGTATACATATTATGAAGAGATTTCAACCTTTGAGTATTTTATATTTCTCAATATACATTAGTTTCAAATATAAACTGTAAGATATTACTTTCTGTTACGTTTATATAAGTTTCAGTCCAATATGTAAGTTGTTGTTGTAGATTTGTCTAACATAAAACATTCATGGCCTTCTTTATTTTTTTCAACTTTACTCCTAGCTAGTTCCATACATTGCTCTATCTACATTTGTATTCGTTTATTGTTTTAAAGTAATTTTGATGTGAGTTATTATTTGAAATTTATAACAAAGGCGACAAATAAATTAGTACTACTTTTTAAGGAATAAAACTATTTTACCTTCACAATGTTTGACTACATAGATAATAGAACATCTCAATCAAATTAAATATCGTGATTGAATAATAACAAAATTAAAACTCCTCTCACACTCCTTTGATCTCAAGTACTTAACTTACACAATGTACAATCAATTTTGAAAAGCTAATCCAATAAAAAAACACATAGTTTTATATAAACATTTTTCTTATTGTAGGCCATTAATGAAACATTGTCCTAAACATCTCATTATAGTTTTGCAATGCAATCAATCTCAGCACCATCTGAAATTTGCAGGTTTCTGATTTACTGAATAGAGCAGATGGTGGAAGAGAAGCTCATAGAAGTACAAAAAGGGAGGAGAGAAAAACACTACACATTTTGAGAATCAAGAGAGAGGAAAGACAATCTTCAAACCCTACAAATCGTTATATTTATGATGAAGAGGAACAAGTAACAGATGACAGAACCCTCAAGCTTTTTCCTCTTAAGAGATCAGATGAAGATGCCGATGAGGGCACTGAAAGCAGCAAACATAATAAGTTCTGTTCCTTCAATGCTTCCGTTAACTATGATGAAATCTCTTCCAATCAGTTTTATGAGTTCCTCCCTTTAAGAAAATGAATGAATATTACTTATAATTAGCATATAATTATCAAAAACTTGTGATAGTTTAGGAATAGTTATGTTTGGTGCTATGAGACGTGTTTTAAAATTTGTCTATCAGCTTCGATTGTTTCCTGTTAAGAATAGCGCGTAGGTATATTATTGCTCTATAATAAGTACTTTGCCTCTGTAATATTTAGGGGTCATAATATAATTAATTGGATGCTTACAGTTTATTTTATCAGAAATCATTTACACACACACACACATACACAATATTAGTGTGAAAAGACTCAAAGAGAGTAACATAGAAGAATGTAATTAATTAGTTCTAAAAACTTTTATGATAAAATCATTTTTGATTCAAACTTGTGTAAATCAAAATGTGGCTTACATACGTAGTGCAACTCAAATTTACCAACATAGCATAATGCGTGTGCTTGCAATACAGTGGAACTAATTGCTCCGTCATGTCCTTGAAATTAGATAAGGTAACTTTGTTTGGAACTTGAAAAAAAATTAAATCATAAGGGAGGGTGTATACCATAAATTTATATATTATTTTATAAGTGAGTTAAATTATTTTTGTTTAGGTAAAAAATATAGATATGTGTACTTTAAAATAGTTAACTTTCTTACTCAATCTCTCCAAAAATATAAATTAATCTTATTTTAAGAACTATAGAAATAATAATATGTTTGTAAATACTAGTATATAAGCTAAGCAAATTAAAACTTTGACAACCTTTTCTAGGGACATTTGTATATATACAGTTTTCAAGCGAGAGAATTAATAGGGTTGATGATGGTAACTCATTTGGACTTTAATGTAATTGATTAATTAATTTTATTGCCTAGGTCTTATAATAAGAATAGGAAGCATCATATTATAATTGAGTGATTTAATTTGTTTCATTAATTAAAAAACAACGCTAAAGTGGTCTTATAAATGGATCAAGGGGAATATATTAATTAATTCATAAGTCAAACTAATTAATGTAGAGAAATAAGATAAATATAGGAGATGGAAAGAAATACTATTACATTATAAAAGAGCAAAGGCAGGCTCAACTAACACTTCTATTTGTGACCGGAGGTAGTTATTTATAAACATTAAAGAAATTACTTAAAATTCTACCTAAAATATCTTATTTAATTATAGGAAAATCCTATATAAGAGACATTTGAATTTTAAAATAATTTTAATTAGTTGAATAGCAGGCTTAATAAACTAGTTGAGTAGTGACATTTACTACTCAAAATCCTCTTTCTACGATCCTAAAATTCAACTGTTGTTTATTTGAGATTTCCCCTTTAATTATCACCCCACGGATGAAACCCCTTTTAATAATATGTACTATTTATAGGACGGTTTGAAAAAAAAATTTATAAATTTAGGAAACAAAAGTGAATTAAGGTCTTTCTTTAATTTCTAGTATCAAAACAACCCCATAAGCGACATTTTTGTCTCCCCAAACCCAAAAAAATTGACAGGGAACATAATTATTGGAAAAGTAGGCGTACATTGTTGTTCAGGAATATAAAAGCATAGCCATAAACTTTGGAATGACGTGTGTATCTGTGCATAGAATTTTGCAAAACTGAAGAAAAAGGCAGGAAGATATATATATTCATAAGATACTTTTTTATCGTCTTATCGCTGAAACTGAAACTTCTGCAAACAATGCCCCAAACACAGACTGAGAGAGAGTGAGTCTGATCCATGCTGCACAGCAAAATGAGTGTACCAACACACACGCACACATAACGCCGACACCAACAGGACCACATCCTAATACCAACCAACACTTCTAATTATTACAAACTACTACCTCATCATGTCCTAAATATAGGATTTAGTTGATTTTTTTGAAGAAATTAAGGTTGTGAAATAGGTTACTACCTCCGGTCCTAAATATAAGACCTAATTGACTTTTTTTTGGAGAGGTTAAGGTTACGGAATAGACTATTAAATCATGACATATTTGATATATTTTTAAATTATACATTAGTTTATAGGTAAAATAAACTAGTTTAATAGAAAAATTAGGTAAATCAATTTATAATTAGCTTATTTTGCTTTTTTATAGGATTTTTAAAAAAAGTCAATTAGGTCTTATATTTAGGACTGGAGGTAGTATTAAATTATGACATATTTGATATATTTTTAGATCATCTATTAATTTATAGGTAAAATAAACTAGTCTAAGGGAAAAATTAGGTAAATTAATTTATAATTAACTTATTTTGCTTTTTTAGAATTTTCCAAAAAAGTTAACTAGGTCTTATATTTAGGACCGGAGGGAGTATTTTTATCATGTTTTATAAGATGTCTTCTAAAAAATGATATAGGACGTTTTTGATATAGTTTTCATAATCATTAATTTTTTTCCTATATACTTCATATTTAATAATTAATAATAGTAGTAACGAAAATTAGAATTAATATGATTTTGAATTTTAATTTGATTAATAAGGATATAATATTGAAAATTATTTAATAGTTTTAATTTTATTTTTAGTTGATGTATGTGTGAAGAATTTTTTTTTTGGCCAAAGTAGATGTGTAAAGAATTAGTTATGAACCTGTTTCAATTGTTTATCTTTCTCATACGGATAGGATTTGCATCCATTTTTTCCCTTAATTATTTGATTGTTGACATACATCATTGAGAAATAATATGCATGCTGAAAAGGAAAACTACTAAGTTCAGGAGCACGAAGTCGCGCTCACACATGTATATGGTGAGAAGTTATACATGCATACATACACCAATGAGTAGTGTGCATAATAACATAATAAAGGCCAAGGGAATAATGTGATGATGAGCAATATAATACTGAGAGGCTATACGAAATACGAATTAATTAACGATATGGCAAAGGCTATACACATCATATGGTAGTGTGTCACCAACTCTATAGTTTGCACTATTGAATTGATCGGTGATAATGAGCTCGTTGAGTTTGAGTGTGCTTTCCTTTTTTCCTTTCATAGACAATTTGAAGGATTCAGATGGTATGGTCATATAAATGGCAATTTTTTTCACTAATATTAATGGGAATTCAAACATGACAATCACAAAGCCTTGTGGAGAAGAAGGATGTGGTGTTATTTCTTTTTTATAAAAAAATTGAGTTTTGACATTTTCTTCATTAACAAAAATAAAAAAAAATGTTTTCACATGGACGGATCCAGCTACGAAGTGTTCAAGCTAAGTGAAGGAGGACGATATGGCGGAGCTAACTCAAATAATGTTTTTTTTTTTCAATTTTCCACATGTAATCCCTTATACATATGTCCAAATGATGCACTCCTCTGATCTCCTAAATATGAGCCATATATTTCTATAATTTGAAAGATGAGATTTGAACTGGTGACCATGGTCCATGACATGGAGAGCAATATATTTGTGCTACCACACCAACATGACACTCAAACATTGACATACAAAAAGGTGTTAAAACATATATGAGCAGCTAGTGGGATCACATACAGCCTTGTGATGAAAAAGATGCCGCATTCTTTTTTCTTAAAAAAAAAGATGTGTCCATTTTTATTATTCTTAATCCTTCTGATCTTTATAACGTTATTGATGACCACAATTTAACAATATAATAGTTGACTGATCAAGCGTTATTTTTTTAAAACTTATATGTTTTTTCCAGATTACTTAAAAGCATAGTATTAAACGTTGAAAAGGAGGAATGTTATATGCTCTGTAACAATCTAAATAGAAATTTATCTAGCTCCAAACACCACGAAAGTTATGATCCTCTCAGATAACAAAATGGATTTTTAGTTTGTGAGCCATATCAGGGATGAGTTGGTGACATTGTCATGTTCTAACAATACATCAGGTGTTTCAATAAATCAACTTATTAATTTCTATCGTAAAATGACTTATTTCTTATGTTCAAAGTCAAACAACAAAAAATAACTTGGTACATTTAGTAAACATATCACTACCACAGATTACCCCATTTACATGCGCTTATTTTGGTCTCTACATACACTTATAAAGCGCATGTAGAGGGGGGCGCTGGTAAAGGCTTTACATGCGCTTTAAAAAGCGCATGTAAAGGTATGTACCTCTACATGCACTTTAAGCGCATGTACATCTACATGCGCTTAAAGCGCATGTAGAGGTACATACCTTTACATGCGCTTTAAGCGCATGTACAGGTGGCCCCTTTACATACGCTTTAAGCGCATGTATAGAATGTTTTTTTTTAAAAAAAAAATTATTATAAATTTACATTATTTCCCAATATAACCACCAATACTAGCTGTAGTTCATAGAACCAACTAGCATTATATCAAAAGAATTTACCAGAAAAAGTCAATTACTTAATATCTTCAAAAATGAATTATATATCAATATCAAAACAATAACAATGCATTATTCATTTTTTATATATACATAAGCAAAAAGAACTATGTGCATCATAGTTGTTCACAAGTTAATCTATACTAAAAATATTGACAAAACATGAAATGATTCAGAACAAAGTAATAAATATTCAACTCCTCAACTTTGTTAAGATTCATCCTATGTGAAAGATCACTCTAAGGAACGATTAGACAGCGTGGATAATAGAAAGAAATCAAATAAATCTTGCATTTATAGTGAAGTACCTCAAGTTTCACAATGTCAGAAACTGATTTATCAGATTTCTCATCATCTGCAGCATTCGTACCTTCTGCCTAACAATCATACCCAAAGAAAACATGTTAAGTATTGAAATGCTTGATCAAAATGCTTGCCTGGATTCTCTCACAAAAGCACTCCTCAATTGATCTCCAATCCTGCAGGGGAAATAAAGAATGAAATTAGCTTCTAAAACCTGTAACTTTAGACTATAATCCATTTCTTATGAGAAAGCATATATGTTAAGTCCTTTGGAGCATAAGCTAGGAAAAAAGAAATTGAAAAAAATTGTCCAATTATTCAAGGGGGACAGTGAGATTGATTGAAAAATACGTACCAACAATACCAAGGTTGGCTAAAATAGCTATTTAAGTTGTATAGAAGAAATGAAGTTCACTACCTATTTGTTATTAGTGCAGTGACATTTGCGTCTAGGGTGAGCAAGTTAATGAATATAAGTTAAAACCAATGACCAAACCATTGATTCCATACACTCGATACACTTGACAAAGCTAATGACACCTAAAAAATGAAAACACATAACAATTTAATATATGTTGGAAAGACATAGGATGGAGAAAAAACCATGTATTGCCCAGATAATAAACACAATAATGCTGATTCTCAAATACCTTGAAAATCTGGAACTCATAATTTCCCTGACACAATATATTGGTTATATGATCCGCTGAAGAGATCAAGACAAAGAGATAAGTTAGCGGTTGTCACTTATCAGTTCCAAAGGAATGTGAGAGTAGGAAAGCTGAGGATGAGTCATTTTACTTGATAATAATGTCTAGCCAAAAATTCTCCCCCAACTCTTAATGAACCAGTTCCCGACAGACATTGAACAGTGGTTATCCTATTCTCTTGTATAGCAGGGCTACATCCATAAAAATAAGCCGGCAAGTTATCATTTAGAAAAAGTAAGAACTCATAAAACATACACTTCTATGGACAAAGAATAAAAAAGGGGTGCATGCTTATATGTTTTACCTGTCATCACCAAAAATGAGTTTAGCACTCAGTTTATTGAAGTCAGCCAACCCAACAATAGGAATATACTCCTTGTTGCGTGACCTGAATGAGGCACAGAGTAAGTAAAACTCCTTACAATTCAATATTGAGTGTAATAAACTTCAAATGAGAACAAAAAAAGTATATATGCCCTCCCACTAATCTGTACTTAACCAGTTCCTCTTCTACTAGCCGCACTACATTCAAAACAAGAGGTTTTCCTTCCTCTCAGCACCAAAAATGAGTTTAGCACTCAGTTTATTCAAGGAGTATATGGAGCTTCCAAAACTGAATTCCTGAAAGAATAAGGAATTCCAAGCAAAACTAACATATTTAAATGAAGTAGCTAGTAAGGGCTGAACGAGGTAGATACAGAATGCATGTGCTTGCTTACAAGAATCTTCATTCCTTCTCAACTTCATTCTGTCATGACAATGGAATAGTGCAGAAAATTTTGAGCGCACAAACAACAACATCTCCAACACATTAAAGTCAGGGGAAAAATTGATTGATTATTGGAAAACTAGCAAACAATCAAACAATGTTCTACTTGGCAATACATCAAACACTTGAAAGGCAACAACAAAACACACAAAACATCAAAGAAACAAAACAGATCCGTGGCCCATACATGACAAAAATCCCATTTCTTTTCATTACACTCAGTCATATTAGCAGAAATTGCAAAGTTTTAAACACCCACATACACAAAATATTATTCATATACATAAACACTTATATATGAAACTGAAATTGTAAACCCCACCACCAAATTCGGATTTTCACTCAAATCTTGCCCTAAATCGAAGCACAGAAGGGTAAAGATGGAAAGAAACCTCACCCAAGTTGGCACCCATGGCTGTGGTCTTGGCCAAAGCTCCCTTTCGCCGGAAATGCATCCTCGCTCGCCAGAGGAATAGGGAACGAAAAGAGAGTGGAAGAGGCCGAATCAACAAAGAAGGGAAAAATGAAAATGAGAAATCAACATGATAAAAAGAAGGCCAGCTCGAGGAATACAAGAAAAGGCCGAAGTTTTATCTTATTCCCTCCGTTAACCGCCATGGGTTCGCCGGAAAACGAAAGGGGGCAAAAGGAAGTGAAGGACAGAGACGGTAGAGGGAGAAACGAAGATGGTAGGGAAGGATGATGAGGAAGAAGTGTTTGGGGAAGAGAGAAGGGCGACGGCACCGCCCAAAGATACCGTCGGCCGCCGCCATTCTGGCCACCCCGGGCGGCGGATGATGAAGAGCAGGGGAGAAAGAGGGTGTCGAGAGGGATGGAGAGGCGGAGGGAGTAGACAATGAAGGAGAAGGAAGGAGTTGAGTGTGTATGTTAGGGTTTTCTTGAGAGCAAAGTTACCAAATTGTCCTTCTATCTTTACTTATTTACTTTTCACTCCACTACTGCCTTTACATGCGCTTAAAACGCATGTAGAGGCTATACATGCGCTTTAAGCGCATGTACAGGCAACATTTCCACATACAAAAGTGGTAATGGAGCTTTGAAACACTAAGTACACAAGCAGGAACACCTTATGAGGTCTGAGGAGGACCTCTTATGCATGACTCCATGTTTTGCACTTCAGTAGTGCCTTTACATGCGCTTAAAGCGCATGTAAAGGGTGTTTCAACATTTTCATAGCACCCAAAAGTGGTAATGGAGCTTTGAAACACTATTTCCACATGTAAGAACACCTTATGAGGTCTGAGGAGGACCTCTTATGCATGACTCCATGTTTTGCACTTCAGTAGTGCCTTTACATGAGCTTAAAGCGCATGTAAAGGGTGTTTGTGCCTTTACATGCGCTTAAAGCGCATGTAAAAGGTGTTTCCATATAATTTTGAGATATAATTTTGAGCTCTCCACCTAAGTTCATTTTATATTTTATCTCTAAATACTTAAATCCTTTTCTAGTCATTGTTTTAGTGAATTTTAATTGATGCACATTTCTATACATGCGCTTAAAGCGCATGTAAAGGACCCTCAATACATGCGTTTCTTCTAAGCGCATGTAAAGGTGCGCTGGTAGAGGGACAATTTGTAGTAGTGTATGTTTCATTAATACACACACATATAACCAATTGACTCTACATAATAAGTCCTGATCTTTAACTCTTGTAAGATAAGAAATTTTTCTTATCACGCCCAACCATAAATCTAGAAATTTAGAAGAAAAAACCAACAAAAAAGTAGTTCAATTAATAAACAGTTGGCTAATATCTTACAAGATCATAAATTCAAATTCCACTACCAGATGTAAGTGCTCTTAAATTTAGAGAAATACTCAATCATGATGGCCCCAAAAATAGGCATAAAAAAGTCAATAGACAAAAGAAATCTCAAAATTATGCATTTTCTTGTATTGCAAGACAAAAAAAATAATTACATTTATCAATTTCATCATAACATTAATGTTTATACAGCTGACAATGAAACTCTAATCTTGAAATTAATTTTAAAAAATAAACCTAATGAACTACGTAATTGAACTATAAGGAAAGTAATTAAAAATAACTATATGGGGAAAATTGTGAGGGGACAAAAGACCCTGAATTTGTACAGAGAATAACCTGTTGTTTCAACTAACACATATAGACATCAAACTCAAAGTAATGTAGATTCTAAGTGTGAAACACTTTTTGTCATTTCACAGCTTGTCAAATGCATTCTGTCATATGTTGTGAGTAATCCAGTGAAGAAACAAGTTCTAATCTGGTCATAGTGGGCATCATATGCAAAAAATAAGATGCACTAATAAGATCCATGTGACTGACTGCCAACAAAATCACTTGGTCATTGTGTTTGCCCTCTCACTAGATGGCAAGTGAAAAATGAAAATTGAAATAACCACAGTGGTACCATAAAAAGGTGGTCGGCTGGCAACACATTCTGACAAGATTATAGGGAAGAAGAGGAATCCATCAAATTTGTAATTCAATTTGATGTTGAAGATTTAGATTGATTAAATCCACTTTCACGGCACATGCAGTGTAGGCATGGATAGGTATATATTGAGTCATTACGTCTTTTTAGCTCAAACCCCTTGTAATCACTATGAGACCTCATGATCCACAAGTGACGTTTGAGAGACTTCCATCTGGAAATCAGTCATAGAGAAGAAATTAATCAAAATGTATAGTTTCTACAAGGATTAAATTACTGTTATCTTTCCTTAAGAACATTTTTTTATAACCATTCTTGAGAACATTAAAAAAATGGTATTTGGCTGTCTCAAGTAGCATGGAAAATTTCGGAAAAGGTTTCTACTGTGTGTAATGTCTATTTAATAGTTGGCCAAAAAAAATGTCTATTTAATACTGTTGTCAATTATATAAATGAAAAAACTAAAGGGAAAATCCCAAATAAATCCCTCCCAATACCTAAAAGGACAAGTGACGAACCTAAACTTCCAAAAGGATTATGAAGGAACCAGCACCTACCTATCATTTTAAAATTTTGCGAAAAGGCAAAATTGACCCCATCATAAAACACAAATTGCGAGAAGAGGGTGAGTGTTAGGGTGGGTTTAGTGTGGGGTAGTAATTTCTGTTTTAGGATGGGGGCAATTTTGTCTTTTCACAAAATTTTAAAATGACAGGTAGGTGCTGCTTCCTTCATAGTCATTTTGAAAGTTTAGGTTCCTCACTTGTCCTTTTGGGTATTGGGAGAGATTTATTTGGGATTTTCCCAAAAGTAAACTTACTCTCAAGTACCAACTATTCATGCAGCATAAAACTGAACAAAAAAGAAACACAGAGTGAAGTAACATGAAGCATACCCAATATGACAATTAGCAAACATTATTGCTAACTTTCGCTTATCAGGCTTAATTGTCCTAGCATGTCCGCCATATAAGTATCTTCTGTGGCCAATCACTAAATGAGGAAAGTTGCCACCTTGACTTGTGACAAACACCTCACTATGAAGACAAACAGTGTAGTCTATAGCAGCCATCCTGGAGGAATAATTCTAGAAGTAATTCAAGTCATAATCACAGCCATTAATCAATCATGAAAATGGGCAAAAGAGAAGAAGAAAAATGTACCTCAAATGGAGCAAGCTCTTCTTCAGAGGCTAAGGTTTCCTTTGTTTGCAAATTGGGAAACATTTCTAGCAGTGGAGCCATATTTTTCTCAGAGTTATATATCTTCCCAGATGCCAAAAAGATAGATGTCTGCCTAGCGAAACCCATTCCCCTAAGCATCAATCCAACCTGAAGAAACACATCAACGATAATTTTGTACCATATAATTCCATGGAAAATTAAAATTTGCTATCAGGACGAGATTTGTTGGGACATGAAAGTGGATCAATGTTCATAAGATTCTATATATTTTTCTGCTGGCTGTCGAGGTCTAACACAACCTACTCCTTTATCCTGGCTTGGGATCGGCTAAAAATATAGGCGAAGTATTCCTTAGCTTACAGAATGTATGGATCACATGAAAGTAATGGAACAAAAAGAAGTCCTAGCAACTAGCAAGACCAAAACACTTCCAAGATGAAGAGAATATTTCACATGAATATCCCTCCTAATCTTGAAGATCAAGATAAAGAGATTCAAGGAGACTATCACCTCTAAAGGAGTGAGGGGACACCTCCCATTGATCCTGTTAAATTCGGGACATATAATTAGTCCAGGTTTTGTGAATTTCCCTTTCCAACCTCTTTCTCTTGCTGATTGCATGTCACGTTGTTCTTGCTCTCCACAGTCATAAACACAACATGAAAAAGCAACCATATCCTAGACATGATTAAACAGGGTACATCAATTGCAACAAAAATTTATGATATAGTAATACTTCATAAGTAGAGTGACAAAATTTTCATATTTGTTCAAATCTAACCTCTTCAAAACGAAGATGCACGGAGATATATTTGCCACCATTCCCTCTACTAATTTCTCTCATCCTTGTCACCAAAGTTTCACCTAAAGATAATATTGGACTAGAAAACAGTAAAGCCTCATAATTTGCTAAGCATCTAAGTCGTTGAACAGCTCGAGGAGCATCATATGACAATCTATTTGCAAAAGGAGAAATCCTTATGACCCTGCATAGTTTGATAGTGAAACTTCTTTAAAAATACTTGTTTCAATTAAATTCATGGTCACTTATTTCATTGCTTAAATTTATCAAGCTATTTTGAATTTAACATTTATCAAGCTATTCATGAGAACTTACTTCATTGTCTTATCTTTTCAATTGAAACTAGCTTTGCATGGTCTCAAAGCCTCCAAAACCAAGTGACCAAGAGTTCAAACTTCATTACACCTCACCAACCTTACTTTCCTATAAACAAATTACCCCATTCATTGCTAACAATATGAGCTAGTTGATTTTTAAAAAAATACTGAGAAAGTTAAATAAGTTACTTATAAATTGATTTGTCTAGCTTTTTTTTACAAACTAGTTTATTTGACTTATAAGTTGACATATAATCTAATAATATACAACATATTGTTATGACTAAGTGGCTTATTTAAATCCCTTAATTTCTTTACAAAAAGTCAGTTAGATCTTATATTTAAGAAGAAAGAGAATGTATTTCAACACTAATGTGGCAACTCAATACTTTGTCACGCCTCAAGTCCAAAAGGTTTTCATTTAGGGGAGATGGGGAGATGTTAGAAGGCATAATTAAGATTTTCATATTCCTTAACTCAAGAGCTCAAGTTTCGAAATTGAAATGGTCTTTTGCATAGCCACTGAATATAAATTTGCTATAAGACAAAGATATCTTTTTATAATTTTTCTGCTTTCTAGTATGAAAGTATCTATTGCAGAATTTTCCCAAGTTGAATCGATTATAAGTGAAAGAAATTTTAATAATACCTTTCCATAGGTTATTCAAACAAGTCAAATATTTTTCAAGTTGGGGAAAACACAATGTTTTTCTTTCTTTCTTTTATCAGCAACACAATGACCTTTCAAGAAAAATAAAATATGAAAAAGAAGCATTGACCTTTTCCTTTCAAGTTGTAAGTAACAGAAACTAGATAGGAGACAATTTATTCCCCTTCCTCTAACATGACCTTTTACATCGTTTGACAGTTACAAAGCATTCTATTACATTTTGCAAATAGAAAATTTTCGCACAGTGATCATATACTTACTTTTCTTCAAGTAACTTCGGAAGTACTACATTTCTGTAGTAATTTATAGAAGCCAATGACTTCCATGGTGGAGTCGACTGTCATTCAGACCTGCGAGCTCTAGGTGAGTTTTCTTCTCCGATTCCTACCTCTTTTCTGCGATTTCCGAGTGATTATGAGATGGGGTCCGAATTGGGTTTCGAAATTTTAGGTGTTATAATGAATCTAAAGGAAGTTAAAGCTTCATCTCTTAGTTATTGACTGTTAGTTTGTTGAGTCTTATAAAAATAAGAAACCTAAGTTTTGGGTTCTATAGAACCCGACAAGATAAATTAGAATTTGGGCTGGAAGTTTCTAATTAGTTGATATATTAACTTACACTTTGTTAAGCAAGCAGATTTCAGATTTCCTTTTTCATCCTCTGTCTAAATTAGCCATTATTTTGGCTGCAAAGTTATAAGTTAATGACCTTAAAATTTTGATAGAAATCGTGTATTTGAAGAAAATATTTAATAGGAGACATTTTGGTGGTTTAACATGTGTATGTTGAAGTCAAATGAAAGCCCATTATTCCTTACTGTAGATCATTTTTTTTTGTTTTGTTGATTTTAGAAATTCTTGAAATTCCTAGTCCTTCCTTTTTGGTAGTTTGATTTTCTGCTCATCTTGGTCACTGGAGAAGATAAAAGAGTTTATGAAAGTTATTGCATATTTAATTTATTTTATAAGATAAGGATTAGTATGAAAATTCTGTTTATTTATTTCTCTGTTACTTTGATTTTCTTAGTAAGGAGACGAAATTAGGGAGTTTAAATCTAATAGTATATTATGGTTGAGTGGAACTTTGGCTTAACATGTGATTTACGAAGTTGATAAGAAATTCTTCAACTCCCTTGTTTTTGCTGTCATTACTAGCTTTCCATTTGCTGTTTTGGGTGTGGTCTAAAAAATGGTATTAAGAACTATTAAAATACATTTAAGTTGATTGATTGATGAATGACGATTCGATTACAAGTATAAAATTAAATTTAAGAGTATGGACTTATTGTTCTTTTAGAATTGATGTTTGTGTTTGTTTTATATAAACCTACCTTAGAACCCACAAGATTTACTAAAATAAAACACGTTAAGGAAGGGTTGGGTAGTATTACTAGGAACGAGAGCGATGTTATTTAATATGAATAAGAATAGTCATTTATAGTATTTATTGTGTGGTTTGATATTAGGAATATTAAACTATAGAAGTACTTAGGGAATCTACGAGCAATGATAAAGAAAAAA
Source organism: Mimosa pudica (assembly GCA_029929735.1). Classification (NCBI taxonomy): domain Eukaryota; kingdom Viridiplantae; phylum Streptophyta; class Magnoliopsida; order Fabales; family Fabaceae; genus Mimosa; species Mimosa pudica. The sequence goes on from JAKELP010000036.1 coordinate 2,736,089, forward strand.
AAACAAGGAATTGAAGTGCTAAGGGCTGCAGGTAACTACTTCTACTTGTTTGCATGTATGTGTATGTTAGTGAGCATGTAGGTTAAATGATAAACAAGTTATTACTATTGATGTGATGATTATTGAATACTCTGGTTGGAATTCTGAATTGTTTCATAAACTGAATAATATAATAATGTAATTATGCCATCCCGGGATGAGGTACCCTGTTGGTGCATAAGGCCTAAATAAATAGAAAATGTTATTGTGAATGGCGCCGGTTCAAGCGAGGGTACATCGACCATAGAGTTGTGAGTCCCTATTGAACCTTTATATTTTGTTCAAGCGAGGGTACATCGACCGTCGAGTCGTGAGTCCCTATTGAACAGTAATTCTTTGTTCAAGCGAGGGTATATCGACCATCGAGTCGTGAGTCCCTATTGAACCATTATGTTTTGTTCAAGCGAGGGTATATCGACCATGAGTCGTGAGTCCCTATTGAACTATTTTACCACAGGGACTAAAAAGAGAAAAACGTTATTGGGGAGAGAGCCCCCGGTTCAAGCGAGGGTAAATCAACCAAGAGTTGTGAGTCCCTATTGAACTGAAATATTATCGTGTGCTTGATGATTATTAATGTTGTTGGATTTTCTGGTGTAATATTATTTATGTTTAATTATTGATTATAAATGAGTAATGTTGCTTTATTATCCATTGTGTTTGATAATGAGGATATATATTTATGTATTGCTGCGAGTTGGTACTTGGTTAATACTTGCAATTAGGGGTGTGAATTGGGCCTACAACCCACGGGCCCCGCCCACCCATTTATAAAAATCCCCATTTTGGACCCGCCCATTATGGGTTTAATGTTTTTTGGGCGGGCCCCGCCCAATAAAGTGCTAATGGGTATGGGTATGGGTGAGGGCATGGGTAATTATGCCCCGCCCATTTAAAAGAATACATGTAGTAGACTGTAGTTTTTATTAAGATTTAAGGCTTCATATGTGAAGAACTTAAGGTTGAAGTTGCATAGTATTGGGGAATCATTTAGATTATGTTAGAAATTGTTATGTTATTGTTGTTCAAATCCATACTATTTTATATTAAGAGTTCTTATTAGTTATTAGATACTTTCTTTGCCATTGGATTTTTGTTATGTTTCATTTTGTTGAAAGTTGTAAACTTAATTAGCTTGTTGAATGTTGAGGTTTGATTAAATATTAAGCGTGTTTCATTCTGGCCAGTGGCCATTAGCAAAACAATGCAACTATGCAAGAGTGTGAAGTTATTTTTTTATTGTAAAGTTTTTTTTATTTATAAAATGGGCATATGGGCCCCACCCATTATACCCAGACCCGTCCAGACCCATTTAATCGGGTCTAGACGGGTAAAGCTTATGGGTATGGGCTGCCCCATACCCATGTATCTTAACTGGGACGGGTATGGGCATGGCCTTGGGGCGGCCCGTTTCCCAAATTTGCAGCCCTACTTGCAATTAAGTTATATTAAATGTACATGCAACACTGTATGTAGCACACATCACTATACACGATATTGGCACACATCACCTCGCTGACATGCACATGCACGTGAGCAAGTGGTTGTAGTTGCGATTCTGGGTCTACCCCACGCTTTATTATTTTACAGGAGCGGGAAGCGAATTAGGAAACCAAGGGAAGGATCCGGGGACTACTCACTAAAGTGAGATGCTGACACACATGTTATTGCCACATTAGAAACCTCATACATTTGATTTATGTTGCATATTTAATTTGATATTTGCATACTTTATAGATCTTCATTATTCAGAAAATATTGTAGTTAATTATTTCTGCAAAATATATACATTTGGCTATGTGATGGGAAACTACTGAATTCTGTTAATTAATATTTGAATTATATATTAAATTGACTTTATTATATCGATAATTGTTAAAATTTAGTTTTGTCCTTTTCTAACCATGATAGGTAGATATATAATATAGGCATTTAATTTTTCTATCATGGTTAGTCATCAGAAATCATTTTGGAATATAATATTAATCCTTTCTAACTATGTTAGTCTTCCTTATAGGTAAATTTATTTTCTAACATAGTTAGTATGTATTAAAGAAAAAGAAATTGTGATAAAAATGGCGTAAAAAGGGTTTAGATTTGTGGTTGTTACACTCTTCTTTTTGGGCACAAAGTTGTGTCATTTTTTGGTTATAGGGGCATCAAGTGTGTACATAGATGTTCATATGTTGTTCCACACTGTTTGCCATGTTTCTTTTGAAGTGTACCAATCAAACATGGCCTAAAGTGTGGCAAATATGTATGGTCGGACATTGTAATCAGCCCGCTGTAAATATTCCGGTTACTTTGTGCATAGGATATGTGTAGTAATGATATTTTGTGTATTCCAATGGTGTAAATAGTGTGGTTGTAAAACACCCACGTACTTTGTAATTAGCCTCATGTAAATTAATATATGTTATCCACTATAAATTCTGATTTCTGCTATTTCCCTTTCACCAGGCATAATTTCATTTGACAGGGCTACATTTGATGTTAAGCTGTGTGAATCGCTATACTCCCTGTACAATCGATTTTAAATGTTAAAATCGATTTTACTTGTCCGAAATCGAGTTTCAGAGGTTAAAATCGAGTTTACCCATACGAAATTGAATTTAAGCGATTAAAATCGATTTTCGCAGTGTGAACTCTATAATATGACACGAAACATTTGCAAATATGTTCCATACGTGGGAACGTCAATGGAAGTTAACTGGCGAGAGTGTGTGCATGTACAAGGCTTTGGCTACTATAAATGGCAATAAAGAGGGAGAACAATGTAAAACATGTCATAAAATTGATGTTCACAAACAAAATGTTAGAATCTTAAGTTTTGATGGTGACTAAGGTATGATATGGTCTAGTACTTAAGAGAACATAATCAGCACTTAGGAAGGATTAGATGACATGGTTAGAATCCTGAGTTAGATCACTTGAGAATGTAAGATCACTTCCGGATAGATTAGGACTTGCGCATGCGGATGAATGTTTTCATCCCCCAGCATCAGCAAGTAAATCACTGGGAAATAACTTAGTCCATGAGAATTAGGTACACAAAACCTTAAGACTAAGCTATGTTTCAATCGGAAGTGAGTTTGCTTCCTGTTAGACTTAGACTGGCGCAGAGCGACAGAATAGATATTACCCCAAGCGTCAGTGAGTCTACTTCCCCAAGTGAAAGCGCTTCCTGTTAGACTTAGACTGGCGCAGAGCAATAGAATAGTTATTACCCCAAGCGTCAGTAAGTCTACTTCGCCAAGTGAAAGCACTTCCTATTAGATTTAGACTGGCGCAGGTTGATAGACTAGATATAACCCCGAGCGTCAGCGGAAATGCAACATCAAGTGAAGTTGCTTCCTGTTAGATCTTGACTGGCGCAGACTGATAGAATAGATTTCACCCTAAGCGTCAGTGAATTCACCACGTCAAGTAAAAGTGCTTCCGATAGCTCAGTGACTAGCGCTGAGTGGTGGAATTAAATAGACTAAGCGAGAGCAAGTCATATTGAACTAAATCCCTCATCAAGCGAATTTACTTCCGGATGTAGAAGTGCTTCCGGATACCCCTTAGATTTAGGGATCACCCACTGCATGAGACTATATGATTATATTACTAAACTAACGTTCAAGTGCAGCACACTCAGTAAGGTTGCTTCCGGATGAGAAGTTACTTCCGCAAGCAAAAAGAATGTCTGAACGTTCAAGAGATGCAGTGTCAGAATGCTTATGTCAGAGCAGAGGTGTCAGGACTACTTTTCAGAGATAAAGCAAGTCAACCCTGCTGAAGCATTTAAGAAGATGTTCCTTCCAACGGTAACAAGAGGATAACAGACATATTCAAACAACATTGTTACCTACCAAGCATGAGGAGTATGAGAACATAATCTGAAGATTCACTCAAGGTGTCAAAGCTCATACTGCCCACAAGAGTCAGAGTCCATAAGAGAGCTTCTGATAGCAAGAGAGGATCCAATAGCAAAGCACTCTTATCATTCATGGACAAGTGCTTGGAAGACAAAGTTCCTCTATGTGATAGCAAGCAAAATGTTAGAGTCCACGAGCTTCAGATAGCAAGAGAGCTTCCGATAGTGAGTCTCTTAACATCCTGGACTTATGCTTGAGGAACGAAGTCCTCTCTGACAACAAGCAAGAGTCGGACCGTACAAAGTGTTCAGATGTCAGAACGACTTTTGTCAGAATAGTATTGCCAGAACAGTGTTGACAGAACAGCTTGGTCAGAGCACCTTTTTAGATAAAGCAAAGTCAACCCTGCTGTGCATTAATAAGGACAACGTAAACAAGGCCCCAACGTCTATAATCAAACGGTCTTATTGCCTCTCCAACGGTTAGATATTCAGAGGCTGGTATAAAAGGGATGTTCTTCATTTCTGAAGAAGCAAGCTTGAATGGAAGAAAAAGAGAGAACAGAGCATTGTATCTGAAATATCATATTCTTCGTTCTACACATCTTCTACTACTCTCCGATCCAGATTTGTGATAATCTTCAGAGAGTGATTCTGTTGTACTTAAGTGAGGAACATCACCCACTCTTAGAGAGAGTTAGTTTTGAGCCTAAGTGTTTAGCACAATCAGTTCATAGAGTGAACATAATTGTAATCTTACATTTTGTAAGGGGGAGCATTTAGAAGTTTTCTAAATCTCCATAGGTTGCAAGTTAGCCCGTAAAACTTGCGTTTGTAAGGTTTGCAGGTGAACCCGTTGTAAAACCTGTGGGTTGTTAGGTGAACCCGTGCTCGTAAAACCTAAAGTGTAAAGGCTTCTCTTGTGCCCGGTTTAAACAAGAATAGTGGATTGGAAATCTCAGGTGTAGCCTGGGGACTGGATGTAGGTCTGGGTGACCGAACCAGGATAAATTTATGTGTGCATATATTTACACTTGATCATTCTATTTTGCATCACATAGCATACTGACTTGTGCATAGCATTATTTATTATCATCATCACCGAGCACAAGCAGTCTTTCGAAAAGAGTTTAAGTTTTTATTCCCTCACCCAATTCACCCCCCCCCTCTTGGGTGACAGCCACGAATTTCATTTGGTATCAGAGCAGGTCACTTGTTTAAAGGATCAAACGATCTCAAGTGCAAAGACCTTGGCTGATTTGGGTTAAAATGTTTTCCAAAGGCTTTGATCATACCATTCCACCTGTGTTAGAAAATATTGATTTTTGTTGGTGGAAAGCAAGAATGGAAAGTTTTATAAAATCCACTAGTTTGAAAATGTGGGATATTTTTGAAAATGATTTTGATTTCAAACCAAGAGGAAACTGGACTGAAAGGGAGAAAAATTTGTTTTCCTTAAACATTAGAGCAATGCAAATTTTATACAAAGGCTTAACTGAAAATGATTTCCAGAAAATCAAACATTGCTCTAGTGCTAGAGATATTTGGAATACTCTTGATGTGATATATGCTTCTAACCCATCTCTTGAAAGCACAGCTGTCCAAAGCTCAACTCGTGCTCTTTGTGGATCATCTACTGATGAGCTTCTGGAAGCTGATATTGAGGAAGCAGACTTCAGTGAAGAGAGTATCCATCTCTGCCTAGAAGATTCAGAAAGTGAGGTATCTGGATCTGAAATTGAACTCTCTGATTTGCAAGATGCATACAATGAGTTATATACTGAATATTGTAAACTTGCAAAAGAACTTCTAGGCTTAAAAGAAAAAGATAGGAAACTTGAAAAACTAATTTCTTCTTCTACATCTAAAGTTTCCGAGGGTTCTTTTAAAGAACTAGTGGTTCCGATAGCTAGCCCACTATCGGTAGGGAAAACTTCAACATGTCTTGAAAAATGTTTTGATTGTAAACACGTGTTGAAGGAAAAAGAAAAGCTTTCAAAAGAAACTGAAATTTCAAAGGAACAAAAAGCTTTTCTAAAGAAAACTAATCATGATAATGATAGGAAGCCTCATTTTGATTATCATTCCATTATCTGTCATTATTGTGGTAGATTAGGACATATTTCTCACACATGCAGTCTTAGAAGAAATTCAAATGTGAGAAATAAGTTTGTATGGATTCCTAAAGGACAAGTAAGGTCCAGTGCTAACCATGTAGGACCCAAGTACAAATGGGTACCAAAACATCCTCCTAGTGCCTTACTTGTGCAGGATAGATCAAGAGTTCCTCTTATCCCAAAGAAGAGAACTCGTGGTGATGCAACTGCTGAAACCCACTGGTACAATCATAAGAAGCTGTCGGCCACCACAAGGGACAATGGTTCTGTCTCAAGGATGAGCTATCACAAAGTTCCATTCAACTATCCTGAGAAGAACAAGAGAGAGTGGATTCCTCGATCATCATTGGAAAGGCTCTTGAATCCTACCTCTCAGAAGAAAGTGCTTCGAACCAAGGATAAGTATAGAAGATCTCCTTGGGTAAGCAAGGGATCACTTAGCAACGAAGCATTTGATAGTAAAATCTCCTATGCTAATGTTAGATGGACTTATTGAGATTTTACATTAAGCATCCTAAGATGTGAACATTATATTCATCATAGAAGAAAGCTTGAAGAAATAAGTAATGTTCATAATCTACATACTGTCCATGACTATCTTGATCAAAAACCTTGTATATCCTTGTGCATATAGTCATGAAAGATTCACCATGCCATACACATAGGACGTAATCTAAATGCATGTGAACTATATATAGCCTACAAACTGACCTTCAGATCCAGACTTGGATACAAAAGGAAGGAACTATCTGGTATTTTGTAGGAAGGGCAATCCGAAGGTTCAGCAAGACAAGGGTGAAGAAGACCCTTGCTAAAAGGAAGATCTCCTCCCCCCACAGTGAGCCATCTGATTCATGTGCCCCCAACAATCTGCTAGCTCAGAGGCAAACTTGAGATAGCGCTGAGTGATCAACCTGCGGAGATACCTTCTGCTGAACCTGTGTCTCCCTCTGCGCCAGCACCCAATCTGAGTGAAGAGCTGTGTATGAAGTATGGGTTCAAGAGGCCAGAGATGCCAGTGGTAGTGATCACAAAGTAAATTCATCCCTCTGCACCAGCTCCAATCCATCCTATTAGCCTCAGCAAGACTCAGGACTGTACCTCATCTGAACAATTAGTCAAGTCTTGATAAGCATTCGTCACGCATAGATTTTGGTACTGTTCTAAATATAGATTCCATGCATTGCCAACCAAAATCAAGCGAGCTACTGCTAGATGCGAATGGAGCTATGGTGATATCATTCTTACCTTCCTCTTTACTTGAATAATCACTTGGCTAGTAAATGCATGATGGGCTCAACAGCTTTTATTTCTCTGAAACTGATATGATTTCCCTTATCTATGATGAACACTTATTTTCTGTAAAAACGACCCTATCATATCAAATTCATTTTCTGATATAATGCATACAGATTTTACAAATTCAAGAAGTCCGACACCTTGAAACTGAACCTTCTTCAAAACCTTCTGAATTTGTGCATGTTGAATCATTGTGTTCTAAGATTTCTGACATTGTTAAGATGATTCGGAACTAGTTTCAGAATTTTGACACTAAAACTAAAAATCTTCCTCAGAGTTTTCATATGGTGTCTAAATCATTTTACTCATATATGCTTAGTGAATTCTTTTAAGGGCACCTCTCATGGAAGAAAATGGTTTATGCATTCACCTTGATTTTTGAAAGATCCTTTTGAAATACAAACTTTCAAAACAGATTCTGATCCTCTTTAAACCTACATGACAACCGTACCTCATGATAGCACTCAAAAGCTATTTCTGATTTTCCATTTCATGTGGTATCTCTTGCATCAACTTTTTCAATGCATAAGCAGCTATGGTTTCGAGAACAATACATCCCTCTTAATTACATCTTTAAGTTCTCAATCTACTAATGATCTCAGTTCAAGTTTGTGGTTTAAGAATGTTGACACAGATTATTGAAGCTTGAACAATGAATATAACCAAGAGAGAATGACAACGAGAATGTCTCTTATCAAGATGTGTGGAATGGCTATACCAAACCTGAGAAACTTTCGCCGATACACATGAGCATTTCTATCCCTTACATATTCTGTTGTGAAATTAAATGGATAGTCTCTCTCTTGTCTGACATGCATTAGAAATCTTAGGAAATGCCTTGAATTAAACTCTGCTAGATCTGTAAAACATGGCATAGTATCACAAGCATGCTATAATCTGTATTAATTTCAAGCTTGTTGATATCCTAAGAACAATGAGATCACATTGAGCATATCTAGAAGAACTCGAGCTAATATTTGGAAATTATTCTCGTAATCATATGCTGAAATTTGATTGTTTTTGTAAACCGAATTTAGTCTTAAAATCAAACTATTCTGTGAGCATGAAAATTTCCAGTATTTCATTTTTGTGAGGATGAAGATTTTTTTTTCAAAATTTCATAGTGTTAATAATTCACTTGTCTTCATGATCTAACATGAACATCCTTGAGGCATATTTATTGAACTATACTTGCTTATGAAACTCTGAAAATATGCCACCTGTTTGATACTCTTTGTACTATCACATTGATATTTATCTATGAGAGTAAATAGAGTTCATGTCTTGATAGTGAAACTATGTGAACGTATAGACAATTTCAAAATTAGTTTTCACATAATCATTGCTCATATTTTCTTAAACCAATTAGCAAGCATGATTTCTTAAAATTATTAACTTGTGCTGATTAACACAGATTGACTTGAATGTCCTGAGGATGGTCTTCAATGTTAAATCTTAAGTTCTTTCACTGACCATCAGAAAGCATTTGTTTCCTCAAGAATATGCAGGACCAATCATCAAGTTTGAGCAAGGTTGCTTTCACAACAATCAGCGCCTTCGATAGCAGGCCAACTATTGAACCATGGGAAGAGTAGAGTGACTGCCCAGTCATGTCTGCTTGTGGTTGTAGCTCAGCTTGCCGAAGCGAATCATCAAAGCACTTGCGCTAGGGGTTTCCACTTGAGATAGCACACCTCTTGAAGATGTCAGGAAGCATGCTTATCTGCGTATGATTCAGATTCCTGAATCTAATAGAGTATGAGGACCCCTCATCTGTGGTAATATCTACACCTTACCATCTCTTATATATGATACATACATGGCATTGGTAAGGGTGTCAATTTAAGATGCTTTTCTCAATCTGCATTGACCTCAAAATCATCCTCTACCTTAGAAAATCATCCCAGCTCACACATCTGTATCCTCTAAATGACATGCTGGAAAGTAATTGATAACATACCTCTCTTATATGCTTCCTTTCTTGATTTAATGATGATTAATCTTAATATAGAAGAGAAGTAAGTGGACATTACCTGTTAATGATCCCTTGAAAATAGAAGAGTCACATGCTGTCATCGATAATAAACTCTTAAGATGCTGTGATGAAATTTGTTTGGAAATTATTTTTGGCACTTTTAAAATCACAAATTTCATTTGATTTCATTTCATTTCATATGGTATCACAAATTTCATTCGGCATTCAATTATTTCATTTGATACCACAAGTTCAAACTCACAGATCTCATTTGATATCAGATTTCATCTCATTTGAATTTAAAATCACATATTTCATTTGATATCATAATCATCATTTTTAAACACATCAAAATTATTTTTGATATCACGTTAATCAAATCGAGAGGATCAAAATTACTTTTGATATCGTTTACATTTGGAGAGAATTTTCACCTTCAAAAAGAGAACTTTTTTTTTTGTATGTTTTGCTCTTGACTTAATCCTTGAAAAACATGTTTAGCTATCCTACATAATGATTAGGGCGAATACAATCATTTAGGATCATGAATCATTATTGTTTTCCTTGATAATTCTCGTACGTTGTATTGAATAGTCTAGAACAAATCCTTATTAACGATACATAGGGAGAAATATTAGGTAGAAAGCCCATTCCGAGGAGAACGTTAGGAGTATTCCCATCCCTATTAAGGCTAGCTTGCACTTGTTGAATTTTGATGAAGCCAAAAGGGGGAGAGAGATGAGAGATGAGACATGAGTTGTCTAGAGATGAGATATGAGATGAGACATGAGATGTCTAGAGCTGAAAGGTAAGATAAGATATCTAAGTTTAATCTCTGGGAGTGATCTAAGTTTAATTATGTTCTCTAGTCATCTATGGGTTTGTCATCATCAAAAAGGGGGAGAATGTTAGAATCTTAAGTTTTGATGGTGACTAAGGTATGATATGGTCTAGTACTTAAGAGAACATAATCAGCACTTAGGAAGGATTAGATGACATGGTTAGAATCCTGAGTTAGATCACTTGAGAATGTAAGATCACTTCCGGATAGATTAGGACTTGCGCATGCGGATGAATGTTTTCATCCCCCAGCATCAGCAAGTAAATCACTGGGAAATAACTTAGTCCATGAGAATTAGGTACACAAAACCTTAAGACTAAGCTATGTTTCAATCGGAAGTGAGTTTGCTTCCTGTTAGACTTAGACTGGCGCAGAGCGACAGAATAGATATTACCCCAAGCGTCAGTGAGTCTACTTCCCCAAGTGAAAGCGCTTCCTGTTAGACTTAGACTGGCGCAGAGCAATAGAATAGTTATTACCCCAAGCGTCAGTAAGTCTACTTCGCCAAGTGAAAGCACTTCCTATTAGATTTAGACTGGCGCAGGTTGATAGACTAGATATAACCCCGAGCGTCAGCGGAAATGCAACATCAAGTGAAGTTGCTTCCTGTTAGATCTTGACTGGCGCAGACTGATAGAATAGATTTCACCCTAAGCGTCAGTGAATTCACCACGTCAAGTAAAAGTGCTTCCGATAGCTCAGTGACTAGCGCTGAGTGGTGGAATTAAATAGACTAAGCGAGAGCAAGTCATATTGAACTAAATCCCTCATCAAGCGAATTTACTTCCGGATGTAGAAGTGCTTCCGGATACCCCTTAGATTTAGGGATCACCCACTGCATGAGACTATATGATTATATTACTAAACTAACGTTCAAGTGCAGCACACTCAGTAAGGTTGCTTCCGGATGAGAAGTTACTTCCGCAAGCAAAAAGAATGTCTGAACGTTCAAGAGATGCAGTGTCAGAATGCTTATGTCAGAGCAGAGGTGTCAGGACTACTTTTCAGAGATAAAGCAAGTCAACCCTGCTGAAGCATTTAAGAAGATGTTCCTTCCAACGGTAACAAGAGGATAACAGACATATTCAAACAACATTGTTACCTACCAAGCATGAGGAGTATGAGAACATAATCTGAAGATTCACTCAAGGTGTCAAAGCTCATACTGCCCACAAGAGTCAGAGTCCATAAGAGAGCTTCTGATAGCAAGAGAGGATCCAATAGCAAAGCACTCTTATCATTCATGGACAAGTGCTTGGAAGACAAAGTTCCTCTATGTGATAGCAAGCAAAATGTTAGAGTCCACGAGCTTCAGATAGCAAGAGAGCTTCCGATAGTGAGTCTCTTAACATCCTGGACTTATGCTTGAGGAACGAAGTCCTCTCTGACAACAAGCAAGAGTCGGACCGTACAAAGTGTTCAGATGTCAGAACGACTTTTGTCAGAATAGTATTGCCAGAACAGTGTTGACAGAACAGCTTGGTCAGAGCACCTTTTTAGATAAAGCAAAGTCAACCCTGCTGTGCATTAATAAGGACAACGTAAACAAGGCCCCAACGTCTATAATCAAACGGTCTTATTGCCTCTCCAACGGTTAGATATTCAGAGGCTGGTATAAAAGGGATGTTCTTCATTTCTGAAGAAGCAAGCTTGAATGGAAGAAAAAGAGAGAACAGAGCATTGTATCTGAAATATCATATTCTTCGTTCTACACATCTTCTACTACTCTCCGATCCAGATTTGTGATAATCTTCAGAGAGTGATTCTGTTGTACTTAAGTGAGGAACATCACCCACTCTTAGAGAGAGTTAGTTTTGAGCCTAAGTGTTTAGCACAATCAGTTCATAGAGTGAACATAATTGTAATCTTACATTTTGTAAGGGGGAGCATTTAGAAGTTTTCTAAATCTCCATAGGTTGCAAGTTAGCCCGTAAAACTTGCGTTTGTAAGGTTTGCAGGTGAACCCGTTGTAAAACCTGTGGGTTGTTAGGTGAACCCGTGCTCGTAAAACCTAAAGTGTAAAGGCTTCTCTTGTGCCCGGTTTAAACAAGAATAGTGGATTGGAAATCTCAGGTGTAGCCTGGGGACTGGATGTAGGTCTGGGTGACCGAACCAGGATAAATTTATGTGTGCATATATTTACACTTGATCATTCTATTTTGCATCACATAGCATACTGACTTGTGCATAGCATTATTTATTATCATCATCACCGAGCACAAGCAGTCTTTCGAAAAGAGTTTAAGTTTTTATTCCCTCACCCAATTCACCCCCCCCCTCTTGGGTGACAGCCACGAATTTCACAAAATACATCGAATTCACATTACAACATTAGCAACTAACTGTGAAGACAAAATCAAAAGTCTTGGGAAACAAACAATGATATAGTGACACCTATGGAACTCCTGCCTGACAACTAACAAACAACAATCATGAGATAGCTCTTCATGTTCTTGGCTGATTCAATGGGCTTCATGTTGCCTCAGTTTCCTCATTCCCCCTCAGTTTCATCCTCCATTCCCTCAATTTCCCTCTCCCCTTCCTCACTCTCGTCATTCACTTCCTCGCTATGCTCCTCCTCATTTCCCTTTTGTGCAACTTGTTTATTTCCCCGGGCTTCTCTCCGTTGTTTCTTCGTTCGCTTCTTTTGTTCCCTCAGTCTGTGCCATTTGGTTGCAGCCTCATATTCCTCATGATCACTTTGGGAGCTTGTTTTGGAGCCCCTGTTCGAGGTACGTCTAGACCCCATTGTTTCCCTATACGCCCTCAAGATGTATGCGTTTATGCCAAAAACGGTCAATGGATCCTGAGGTCTCTTAGTTGTCATTGATGATATTCTGCAAACAGGGAAAACAACATTTATTAACAACAACCAATGTTGAAGTGAAATGAAAAGGTACAGATTTACTTCACACAATACTAGCTTATCACACCTAAAACTCACAGCAATAAGAATGAAATTAGGAAAACAAATAAGTGAAATTAAAAGGTATGGATTCATTCAGCCACATTGTGATTTAGTTCGCTATTGTATTAGCATGCCAATAACACAAATCTTAATATCTAGTTCCTAAAATCAAATTAACAATACCCCAAATTACAAATTCATAAAACTAAACCCCCAAAACAAAAAAAAAACCAAGAGCAAATACAAGAAGCATAAAGACCCAATCTTACATTTATTCCAAATCAGCACAGAGACCTAATCCAACAAGTTTAGCAGCATCTAGTGACAGGCTTTGCTCTAGATACTTTAACATAGGTTTGAGTTAAATCATTAACATAATTAATATATAATGCATCACAAATAGCTTAGAATATTGTAATTGATATCATGTACAAAGATTACAAAAAAGAAGGCCAATACATGACGTATTCAGGACTTAAATCAACATAATCCATAGCATACAAAGTGGGAAAATCATGTTAGCAGGTTTTGGGAGTAGAAGAAGGCTTAGTATGTGGGTTAAATCAGAGAATAATAGCATACGAATGGAATGGCCGGCAAAACTATACATTTAGTTGTGCAAGTTACAGTAAGGATGTAACCAAAAGCGTCTCTCCCTAAATCATAATCATAATCATAAATAAAATAAAATCACTCATCCTCTCCCTTAACTCGAAGAAAACGTTGCAGAGGATGAAGAGGAGGCTACAGAGGAAGAAGAAGAAAATGAATTTTAATGGAAAAGTTACAGATCAGAGGACACTTAGAGCAATTAAAAAGAAGAACAAGAGGCAAGGCTAGGGCAATCTTACCTGAACGTTGAGCAGCAACAGCGTCCACGGCGGCCGCATCCACTGGTGAGTGAAGCAGAGAAATGGCGCAAGAAAGCTTGCCCTTGCCCTTGGGGTTCTCTTGTCAAGAGAAGGGCGTTTTGGTCATTTAATCTTACGTGGAGGGCTTTTCTATCAATTCACATCATAATTCATTTAAAAATAAATATATTTAGAAAATTCATATATACATTTCATTTACTATCAATTCCAACCATTTCCTTATACTCAATTCCATTTCCATTTCCAACACCCACTTTCAGTCCATCCAAACGGGCCCTTAGAGCTCGTTGTAAGAAGGGAAAGTGATGAAGAAATGGAAATTGAAATGGTAAATATGGAAAGTAGATATAATTTTTTTTATTAAAAAAAAGAGACAATGATAAAAGTAAAGTTTGTGGGTTCATGTGATGTAAGGGAAAATTAATATAAGGTCCCTCACAAGGGACTTAATACTAGAAAAATCCTAAAATCTCTCTATATTAAAGTAGGGTCCCTAGGGATCATACTATAGTATACTTCAAATATCAAAAGACCAGATTGCAATTGTAATATAAATTTTAAAAAGAAAATTCATTTCCCTTCTTCCCTTTACTCATCCCAAATTCGAAGCCGATCACTACCAAAAAATCAATCTCTGCACGAAATCGGAAATCGAAATCCTCAAATTCTGCAGCTTGATGACTCTAGTTCTCAATCCTTCAAGGTCATACCGAAAAAGCAAAGCTTTGCCCTATTTTTTCGCAAGTAATATCCTTAAAGTTGCTTCCTTTTGTTTCCTCAAAGTCTGAAGCTTACTTTAATTTCACATGCATCCTCTCATTCTCAGATGGAGGAAAATCGAATTTGATATGGCTAATATTTTTATGTTATTTTGTTGCAGAGCTTCGTTTGTGGTTGGCTGCAAGAGACAACGCGAGACAGACGAAGGGGGGAATGACATGTGAAGCAAGAGAGTGAGTGAGAGGGCAAGGGCAAAACAGTCTTTTGGTATTTGAATAATATTAAAGTAAGGACTTTAATATGGGGAACTTATGGGACTTTTCTAATATTAAGTCCCTTGTGAGGGTCCTCATATTAATTTTCTTACTTTCCCACATTTCTATTTCTTTTCTTCAATTCAATTCCTTTACAACCAAACGGACCCGAACCTTCCATTTGACAATACATCATCTCAATTCTCATCGCAGAGATTGATTGATTCCTGAAGGCAAACAATCCATCCATCGGAAGAATGGTGAGTGTAGCAGATCCTCCTAACTTCAAGAAATACGGCGTTCCTTCCTACGCCGTCGCCTGGGTCCCACCCTCCCAATCCCCCGACCACCTCCTCGCCGTCGCCGGCTGCGGCGAAGGCAGCAACGGCATTCCCAACGCCGTCTTGCTTCCACACTTCCATCTCCAATCTAATTCTCTCTCCGATCAACCCGCATGTATCTATCTATCTATATATGCTTTAGAATTTCCTTCCATTTAGTTTTCTCTCGCTCCAATTCAGTTTCCTACATTATCATTTTAGCTCTTACTCATCCAATTAGGAATTAGGGTTCTCTTTATTTTCCACGCACACCAAATTGGTACTTGTCTGTCATTAAACGTAATGTTAAATTTGGTCTTAACAAAAGAAAGAGAGTGCTGTTTTGATATCATGGATCATGGATTTTTTTTACAGGTGAGCAAGCTTGGGACTAAGTCTGAGTTGCCTTATAGAATGGCACTTCACTCAGGGGGTGATGGCGTCATTTGTGCCATGCAAAATAGTTGCATGTACTTGTACTTATTATCTGATACAGGAAGAAGAAGAAAGAAAGAATTTGAAAGAAAACTCAGTTGTATATTCCACACACCCAAATGGGGAGCCTGTACAGTATATAAGAGTGTTTGTTAAAATCAACTAATTCAGTTACAAGCTATCTGACGTGTCACAACTGTACAACTAACATACAATCACGTGCCTTATTAAGTGATGTCACGTGCTCTTATTCTAAACAACCCATCTAACATGTATCAACTACATCCCCCCTACAAAAATTCTTTGTCCACAAGGATTGGTTGTTTGTCTATTACAGTGGTTGAAAAGTCTGGAAACTGTGTCTGTATAGCAGTAAGATCCTCCCATGTGGCATCTTCAGGGCGAGCATGATGCCATTGCACAAGTACTTGGGTAACTGGTAGGTTGCCCTTACGAGTGATTTTGCACTTCAAAATGGCATGGGGTTCCAACATGAATTGCCCATCGTCATCTGTCATAGGCAAATCTGTACTAACCGGAAGATCATGCTTGGCTGCTTTCTTAAGTAATGAAACATGGAAAACAGGATGAACCCTAGTGTGAGGAGGCAACTTAAGTTCATACGCTACCTTTCCAATACGTTTAAAAACTTCATAGGGACCAAAATATTTTGCAGCCAATTTATGTAAAGAAGAATTATTAATGAGATTCTTCCTAAAAGGATGTAACTTCAGAAAAACACTATCTCCTTCCTGAAACTGTCGGTCAGTGCGGTGTTTATTAGCATTTTGAATCATTCTATGCCTTGCCTTGCACAAATGATTCTTTAGAGTCTGCATAGTCAGTTCTCTTGACAAACATACAAGGTCTACTAAATCATTAGGGGAATCTCCTGACATATAAAGTAAATGTAAGGGTGGTTCTACACCATATGTGGCCTGAAACGGAGTCATTCCTATTGAAGAATGAAAAGATGTATTATACCACAATTCAGCCAATGCGAGCCATTTAGTCCATTGTTTTGGATGGTCACCCGTCATGCAACGCAAATAACATTCCAAACAACGATTTAACACTTCCGTTTGGCCATCGGTTTGAGGATGGTAAGCTGAGGAATATAGAAGGTTAACCCCTTGTAACCTAAATAGTTCCTTCCAAAAACGACCACAAAAAAGAGCATCTCTGTCCGTAACTATGGATTTAGGAAAACCATGAAGCTTCACGACATTATCCATAAAAATGCGAGCAACAGAAACCGCAGAATAAGGATGTTTTAATGCCATAAAATGCGCACCTTTGCTGAGCCTATCCACCACAACAAGAATAATAGACTTAGAATATGATTTCGGTAGACCTGTAATGAAGTCCATAGACAATTCAGTCCATATATACGTTGGAGTGGGAAGAGGCTGAAGTAAACCCGGGGTGGCCACATTTTCTGTTTTGAATCTTTGGCAAGTAATACAATTCCGGACATATTCACTCACGTGCTTCTCCATTCCCTTCCAGTAAAAAACTGAAGAGAGCCTCTTATATGTGGGTGTTACACCTAAATGACCCCCATAAGCTTCAGAGTGACAGAAAGACATCAAATCATCACGCAATCTCTGATCAGCCCCAACTACTAAGCGACCCTTATGCTTCAACAAACCCTCCTGCCAAGCAAAGTGAGTATGAGAAGTAGGATCATACTCCAAATCAGAGATAAGAGGCTGAATTAAATCATCGACAGCCCAAGATTGCTTCACTATATTATGAAAATCTGTAATTGGAACAGTAAGAGCATTCACTTTGGCCTCAGGTAGACGAGAGAGAGCATCAGCTACTAAGTTTTCTCTTCCTTTCCTATATTCAATGGTATAGTGCAGACCCCACAATTTATTCAACCACTTCAACTGTTCTGGTGAAACACTTTTCTGTTCTAAAAGATGCTTTAAGGGAAGGTGATCTGTTCTAATCACAAATGTTCTTCCTACCAGATAAGAGCGCCACTGTTGGACTGCAAAAATAATAGCACATAACTCTCTCTCATAAGCTGAAAGTGAGCTTGCTCGCTGTCCAAATGCCTTGCTGATAAAAGCCAAGGGATGACCCTTTTGCATCAAAACTGCACCCATACCGACATTTGATGCATCAACCTTAATGATAAAGGGTTCTCGAAAATCCAGAAGTACTAAAACCGGAGGAGAAAGCATCGCTTGTTTCAACACCTTAAAAGCCTCATCCGCTTCCTTAGACCAACAAAACTTAACATCTTTCTGTGATAGTGCAGTCAGGGGCCTGCAAATACTACCATAGTCACGAACAAACCTTCTATAATAGCCTGTTAATCCTAAAACACCCCTCAAGGCTTTAAGATTAGTAGGCACCGGCCATTCAACAATTGAGGCTATTTTAGAAGGGTCAGCTTCTACTCCCACAGCAGAGATAGTGTGACCCAAATATGCAATTTGAGTGGTACCAAAAACACATTTACTCAATTTTGCAAAAAGAGAATGAGCCCGCAAAATAGACAATGTTTGTTCCAAATGACTAAGATGTAACTCCCAAGATTTACTGAATACTAGTATATCATCATAGAATACAAGAATGAACTTACGCAACTGAGCACGAAAAATAGTATTCATCAAACTCTGAAAGGTTGCTGGGGCATTACTCAGACCAAAAGGCATCACACAAAATTCATAGTGTCCTTCGTGTGTCTAAAAGCTGTCTTATGAATATCAGCAGAAAACATCCTTATCTGATGATAACCTGAACGTAAATCCAGCTTAGAAAAATATTCAGCTCCCTGTAACTCATTCAGCAGATCTTCAATAAGAGGGATTGGAAATTTGTCTTTGATTGTGGCCTCATTTAATTTCCTGTAATCGATACAAAATCTCCAAGTGTCATCCTTCTTATTAACTAAAACAATTGGGGCTGCAAAAGGGCTATGGCTGGGCCGGATAATTCCTGATCTAAGCATATCCTGCACTTGCTTCTCTATCTCTGTTTTCTGCAAAGGACCATATCTGTAGGGTCGGCTACTAATAGCCTTATCCTCCTTGAGGTGAATCTTATGGTCAAAAGCACGAGTTGGAGGTAAAGATGTAGGCTCAGCAAAAACATCTTTGAAAGACAACAAGAGTTTGTCCAACTGTGCTTTCTTGTCAAGAGACAAAGAGGGAGAACCATCAACATTTTGGCACTGCAAATACTTGTATAATAAAAATGCATGTAAAGCATTCTTCAGACCCCCTTTATACAACATGGGTTCTTTAACCTTTGACTGCCCTGCACCCAATCCATGTAACTCATACATTTGTCCCCTGTAACAAAATGCTAAGTAAGACTCCTCTATATCCAAAATAAGTCGGCCAAGCTTCCTCAACCATTGAGCTCCTAATATAACATCAAACATTGGTCCAATGTCCATTATCAAAAAGTCATCCACAAATTTATGGCCTAACATGGACCATTCCAATGCTTTGCATATCTTATCCACCTTTACTGTACTGCCTCCAGCCACACCAACACCGATATCTCGGTGTAAATCTGAATTAAGATTTAATTTATTCACAACATGAGGATGAACCACATTATGTGAACTACCAGAGTCAACCAAGAATATTAGTTTCTGTTTCTTGATAAACCCTTCAATTCTAAGTGTTGAAAACCCTTCCCTGCCTTCAATGGCGTTAATAGAACCTTCCAATCTCATCTCAGGTTCCGCCACCTCTGAAGAATCTTCAGCATCTACAAAGTCATCTTCCTCATGCCCTTTAACCACCAACATCATCACTTGTGATTGTCGGCACTTATGAGAATACGTATATTTGTCATTGCACCAATAACATAATCCCCTTTTTCCTCCTATCCTCCATCTCCTTCTTAGATAAGGTCACCGAGGAACTAGTGGATTCCGTTAATGGGGGTGCCTTTGCTACTCCGGGATTTGTCTTAGAAAATTTCACATAAGAATTTTTAAAACCAGAATTCGAAAAAGAAGAACAATTACTTGCCTTAGGTATATGATCACACAAGGCCTTGATGAACCGTTCTTGAATACGAGCCAACTGCATCAACCGGCACAAAGAATAGAATTGGAATGCTTCCAGAGAAGTCTGAATTTCAATGCGCAAACCACCCAAGAAACAACTCATTGCTACTTTCTCTGGTATCTCTACTTCTGTCAAGAGGCCATCAAATTCTTCTATATACTCGTCATGTAAAGTACCTCCTACTAATATAATATTAATCTTAACCTAACTCACTGCTAATCGAAACAATCCAAACAATGGAATCTAACTATGTTAGCAAAAGATTCACCTAACATAGTTAGCAAAAGAATTTCTCTATTAATAAGAGGTTACATATCTAACTATGTTAGAAAAGAGAAACTTCTAACATAGTTAGCAAAAGAACCATCATCACCTAATAAATCATACGTACAACATAATAACCTAAATCTAACCATGTTAGAAAAGGATCACCTAACATGGTTAGAAAAAGAACTAACCAAACTACACAAGAATAAACCATATTAGAGTGGGGCCCATCTAATATGATTATATACAAGGACACATAAAGTCTTACAATAAATAATCAATATACTACATACTCAAGTTAGGTAAAAGTACTCCCTAACCACAATCCATCAAACAACCACCTATATCAATAAGTCATCAGCATACTGCTAGAGTACAACTGTCATTGCAGTCATAATAATCCCTGAACTATCATAATAACAGTATCAATATTTGATATCACAAATACTTCACATAACATGTCGCATAATAAGTACTACGACATTCAAATATTACAATTCATTCCAAATAACATTCAATAATGCAGAAGCTGGTGCAGCCTAGCAAAATGGCGATATAAGTCCCTATAGGATCACCTCTGGCCTACTTACTAACTCAGTATGGGCCAGACGGCCCCTTCCCTTTCCTCTGCGCCTCCCCCTGGGCATGATCACCTGAAAAAGATAAAGTGAATGGGGTGAGACAAAACAATGTCTCAGTAATCACCTCTTAACTCACTGTTGTTAGAATCTTAAGTTTTGATGAAGACTAAAATATGAAAGAACGAGCCAAACACTTAGAAAATATTAGGTTAATATAAAACCCCAAGTAAGAGTACAACCGGATGTGGATTTACTTCCGAATGGACTAAGACTAGCGCTCGCGGATGAACGTCTCATCCCCCAGCGACAGCAAGTACTCCACTAAGTAATAACTCAGTCTAGGAGCATTAGATGTACAAAACCTTAAGACTAAGTTAAGATGCAACCGGATGTGGATTTGCTTCCGGTTGTCTTTAGGCTAGCGCTGGCTATTGGTTTGGATAACACTGAGCGCCAGTGAACATAACCCAACGTCCAGTAAATTTGCTTCCGATTGCTTAGTGACTAGCGCTGGCTGTTGGATTGAATAACACTGAGCGAGAGTGACTAAAATGTGAACATAACCCAACATCCAGTGGAAGTGCTTCTGGATGTAGAATTGCTTCCGGATGTAAGATAGCTTCCTTAGACTAAATGAACTCCCACTGCATGTGACTATGTGTTTATATTGCTAGACTAACGTTCAAAGTGCAGCACACTTAGTAATGTTGCTTCCGGATGTGAATCTGCTTCCGCAAGCAATCAGAATGTCAGAACGTTCAGAGCAGTGCAGTGTCAGAATGCTTTTGGTAGAGCAGAGTTGTCAGAACTATTTTTCAGAGATAAAGCAAGTCAACCCTGCTAAGCATTAATGAAGCATTAAATGGGCAAACGGTAACATGGGAAAAACGGCCATATTCAAACGGCTAACCCACCTACCAAGAGTGAGAATATTTGAAGACTATATAAAGAAGCTCACCTTCATTTATGAAGACAACTAATATCTTTAACATCTTGAAGAAAGCTAGAGAGAGAAACCGAGAAATCCTTCAAGCATTCAAAGCTGCCCAGAAAAGAGAAAGAGCATTTAACTCATTGAGAGATCTTTTCATCTACTTATCTTGTACTCTTTGTAGTTAAGTCTCTTCTTGTATTAAGAGCATTCATTGTACTTAAGTGTGTAACATTATCTGTTCTTAAAGAGAACTAAGTTAGAAAATCCTTTATTTGTAAAGGTTGAACCCTTGCTGGTAGTAAGGGGGAGCTAGTTAGCAAGGTTGCAAGTTAGCCTAGAGTAAAACTTGTGGTTGTAAGGTTGCAAGTGATCCCGTCCAAAACTTGCGGTTGTAAAGGTTCCAGGTGAACCCGTTGTAAAACCTGGGGATAGTGGAACTGACTTAACGCGGATTTGATGCGCTTCCGTAAGCATACGGGTCGTCAAGTGTAGTATAGAAAAAGTGTCGTTCCGCAGAGATTATAGTTTAAACAAGTGATTAGCACTAATTATATCATTAATTGTCTTAAGTAAAAACATATTGAGAGTTTGTTGTTCAAGAAAGAAAAGAGTTTGAAATATAAGTGTAAAAAGAGTTGAAGTTTCAAACACGGTTTAACAATGATAACTAAGGCCTAGGGTTGCTAATCCCCTATTTACTTCATGAACCAAAGTTTCCCTCTCCTTTTTAAGTGACTAAATGAAAATATGTGCAAGTCTAGGGTTCAAAATCATTTGAAAAAGCTTTCCCAAGTCAAGATCAAATTTATGCTAGCATTTATTGCACAATCTCTTGTCACAATAAATGCTAGCTCTTTTCCTTAACCACCCTAATTATGACTATGTTAGGTCAATAACTATATCTCTATGTTATCAACAAACCATCCATTTAAAACCATAAACTTCAAGTCCAACATGCTTTTATCCAAGTTCTAAAACAAAATACACTTTCCCAAGTCATATTTCATTTAACTAATTAAGTGGTGATCAAGCACTTAAAACAAATAGAGAGCAAGATAAAAACTACACATATACTTCATTAATACTTAAAGAAAGAGAGAGTAGATGGTTCAATCCATAAATAGGTTCATAACAACCCTAGATTAGGGTTTTAGTTACACATAAATGTAAATAAAACAAACCCTAAAACTATGAAGGAGTTCATTGAAGAGATATGAAGAAGAGGGAAGAAAATATACAACCACAAATGAAGAAAGCTCAAATCTCTCCAAGCTTCCCACTTGAATCCCAAGCTTCCCCAATGTTCTTCAAGCTCTTCAAGGCTCCAAAATGTGCCTTAGATGTGTGTTCTTTCGTGTTTTTCCTCCCTCCTCTGAAAATGCCCCACTTTCCCTTTTTATATGCTGAGAAAAGGGTCAAAACGCGCAGTTGCGAGTTGTGCTCGCCAGTCGCTCGCCAGTTGGCGAGCCACTGGCGAGATTACAGAGACGGCACGCCGCTGGCTTGCCAGTTGGCTTTGTGAAGATGCATTGGCTCGCCAGTGGCTCGCCAGTTGGCGAGCCGCTGGCAAGCAGACCTTGATTTTGAATTTTTAGCTTTCCCTTGCTCCTCTTTCTCCTTTGTTGCATCACTTGGGTTCATCAAGCTTCTAACACCTGTCCACCCCTTCCTACACAAGCTAGAAAGAGGGTTGAAGAGTTTCCATTTCTCAAATATACAAGCATTAAACTCCAAATTTCACACAAATGAATGGTTTTTCTATTTGAATCACTTTCTAGTAATATTTGTGTGTTTTGTTATCTATGTATCATCAAAAAGAGTGTGAACTAGAAGGAAATAGAGATGAAATGTGTGAAATTATGGAGTTTATCACTCCCCCAAACTTAAGTTCTTGCTTGTCCGCAAGCAAATTTTCAAAACAATTCCAGAGTTGACTATAAGTTCACTTTACTTTGATTAAAATATTTGTTCTCATATGTTGCCATCACTATTTGATGTATGGAAAACATAGAATGTATGCAATGATAAATGTTTCGCTACATTAAAAACAAGCTTTTCAAGATTCAATGAGTGGGTGTGTGTGTGTTGAGGTTAAGGGAATCCTTCCAAGTTCTCCAGTCCTTTTGCAGTAACTTCAAACCATGAATATGTTATCATTTTTCAAATTTCTCATTCTTTTCTTCTCTCTTCTCCACTTTAAACTTTTAGCACATAAAATCAAAATCAAGAGGACTTTTCATGGCTTATAATGGGGCTAGGGGTTTTAAGTGTTTGGCTATTTGAAAGAATGGGAAAAAGGAATTCAAATATCTTGAGATAAATGAATACATTTCATTAGATTCGCTCATACACAAAAATTTCTTCCAAAAAGCTTAAAGTCCCCCAAACTCCTCTCAATTTGATTCTTTGTACTACTAGTCTTATTGCAAAACACATTTTTTTTTTCTTTTTTCCTTTTACTTTTCTCTTTTTCTTTCTTTCTTTGTTTTTTTTCCATCACTTTCTTGACTTAGGAGTACAAACTTTCCTTTCACCACCGATATTTCCCTTCTCACAATGTACTTACATATACACACCTTTAGCAACCGTACTAATCCTCACTACTAATGAAATGTCCATTATCTCAAGATTCAGGTAGTTCATGGTTTTTCGGGCTGTAAGGGTTGAGTCTAATGTGGGTTTCAAAAGAAATTTCACATGGTTTTTCTTTATAAGGCTCAAAAAGGGGCGCAAATGGGATAGAAATTATCAAGGATGGCTTGAAAGGCTCAATCGCATTTAAGAACTGCATCAATCATTTTTCAAAGTTATGTGCAATTTGTGAAAAATATTGAAGTTTTCCAAAAG
Organism: Mimosa pudica; assembly: GCA_029929735.1. Lineage (NCBI taxonomy): Eukaryota > Viridiplantae > Streptophyta > Magnoliopsida > Fabales > Fabaceae > Mimosa > Mimosa pudica. The sequence goes on from JAKELP010000036.1 coordinate 2,760,400, forward strand.
GAATTTTGAAATTTTTCAAATGAAAACAGATGCATAGATTTGGTTTATTGCAAATCTTCCTTCCTCAAACCCTTCCAAATACACCTTAACCTCTAATGTGTGCAAATTACTCATTAGAATCAGGTAAAGATTTGCCTTAATGCAACAACTCATGTTATGCAATGCATACATATCTATTTTTCCATACACCCCACAGTTATTCAACTAGTTGTAATCATTGAACTTTCTAGCAGATTTCAAGAAAACTTATAGCCCACTCATCAAAAACTAAAGCAACAGCTTAAGTATGGTATGCAAATCTCACAATTTCATCATCCAAAACAAAAACTATTCCCTGTGCACTAATTATTTACAAAAGAATTTATTCATAGTGCCAAAAAGTTTCAAAAGTGATTAGCTCTCCCCCAAACTTAAACCAGACAGTGTCCTCACTGTTGTTCTACAAAAGGGAAGTGTCACATATAATACACACACAAACAACTAGGAGATAAACACATCAAAAGTGGAACATGAACCTGCATATATCATTGAAATCACCCACAATACCATGCAGTAAAACATTGGGCCATCTAGGGCAAAAACAAGACAAGACACTTAACACACCATAGAAACAAGGTTGTTGAAGAAAATTCTTAAAAATCCTAACACAAACGAACTACCTAAAAGAGAGAGAAAAAAAAAATCCTAAGACGCTCCCCTAAACTTGGACTAAACTAGTCATCAAAACTCTCCACAACTTTCAAACCTAGGCTTAGTCCACTATACCATTATTCTCAATATTCACTTCAAGTCCAGAAAACCAAGTGTCAGAGGTTACACAAAGCGGTGGGGCGTCGACTTTTGGAGAGGGAGTGGGGTTCAGACATAGCTTTGAGTAGCAGAAGGAGGAAAATTAAGTTTCAATTTTTTTTATTTTTTTAGATTTCTCGCCAGCGGCTCGCCAGTTGGCATGCCACTGGCGAGAATACAAAGACGCTCACAAATGCCCTGCTCGCCAGCCGCTCGCCAGTTGGCGAGTGACCGGCGAGTTTCCAGAGGCGCCATGCCTTTGCTCGCAGTGCTGCTCGCCAGCGGCTCGCCAGTTGGCGAGCAGACTGGCGAGAATTTGACAGCAGAATCATTGTGTTTGCAGAATTTGCCCAAACCTTAGAATCCCAGTACAACATGCCCTATGCCTATTTCAACTAGCTTATATGCCCTTAAATCATCCCAATGATCAATCAAAAACATCATATCATACTCCCAATTGACTTTGGATCTAAAAAGACCAAATTTTGACACCAACCCTCAATCACATGACATAACCAATAATCACTAACACTCCATGCCATATCCAAAAATCAAACAAGCAGCACATACTCATAGGAATTTCATCACATAACAGACTCTTCATTTACTAGACAATGCAATGTGCTTTTAGTACGCCAAGGAAACATGCTTTCAACAAATCAAAACAAAGTCCAAACACCACAGACATAGATCCAATCACATGCTACTTAATTCTCACAACCAAAAGTACTCACAAAAACACCAAAGGCTATTTCAACATAAACAGACATTCATTCCATCACAGTTCAACTCATCAAGTGCAAATTGGTCAAGTGGCACATGAACATCATATTTCCAGTTCAACAGGATGATTCCATGCAATCAACAACAATAATGCCCAAAAGTGAATTTAAGGTTGGAATTCAGATCTACTTCCCTTTGTAGACTTCTTCTTGCCTTCCAAAACGTAAGCTCCAGCTCTCCATGCCAAGTGGTAGTCTAAGTATCAGCGGGGACCTTTCTTCCTACAGACACGAAAACAAGAACAAAACTACCAAACAACCTAAAGTTAGGTAAAACATCAAAATGAAAGACAAGAGTTGAAAACTTGGGTTGCCTCCCAAGAAGCGCTTAGTTTATAGTCCTTAGCTCGACTTCTTGCAACATCATGTGGACTGAGAGAGTGAAATCGAGGTAGTTTGGCGATCAATCTCTCCACCCCAATAATGCTTCAACCGGTGCCCAAACACTTTGAATCTTTCACCCTTTTTGTTCTCTAACTCCACAGCACCAAAATCAGAGGCTTGCACAATGGTAAATGGTCCAGACCAACGAAATTTCACCTTTCTTGAAAATAATTTGATCTTGCAATTATACAACAAGACCCTCTGACCATGTTGAAAATCATTTGGAGTAAATACATCAACATTTTCACACAGCTCAAATTTTTCATGCCCATAAGCATCCATATCACACAAATTCATTGAACTGACATTATGCACATCTTCAGGTCTTTCATCTTCCACTAATGTCGATGTCACATGACCTTTACTCAATAAAGCCTCAAACTTGTCTTGACAACCAGAACCAAGTATGTCCACAAAAGAGCATTGAGAGAGATGATCAAAATATTCGACATCCTTGTTCATGTTGAAGCTTACTTGTTCATCATCAACTCTCAAAGTGATTTCACCTTTTTCCACATCAACAAGAGTTCTAGCTGTAGCAAGGAATGGTCTCCCAAATATGATAGGAATGTTTGGATCCACCTCACAGTCGATAACAATAAAATCAACTGGAAAAATGAATTTGTCTACTTTCACCAAAACATTTTCAATGATCCCTTTAGGACGAGATACACTCCTATCAGCAAGGAGTAGTGATATTGTAGTAGGCCTTGCTTCACCCAAACCTAGTTGATTAAAAATAGCAGAGGGCATTAAATTCACACTGGCTCCCAAGTCACACAGGGCTTTCCCTTGGAAATTCTTCGCGATATTGCATGGAATGTAGAAACTTCCCGGATCTTTCATCTTTGGCGGAAGCTTTCTTTGTAGGATAGCACTACAATCTTCATTCATGGCCACAGTTTCAAATTCATTGAACCTCCTTTTCTTAGATAACACATCTTTCAAAAATTTGTCGTACTTAGGCATCTTCTCAAGCGCTTCTGCAAAAGGAACATTAATGTGCAGTTGTTTGAACATCTCCAAAAATTTCTTAAATTGTGCATCCCCTTCTTTCTTCTTTAGTCTTTGAGGAAATGGGACCGGAGGTACATACGGAGGAGGACCATTTGTCTTGGGCTTTTTGTCTTGCCTCTTTTCACATTCTCTCTTCTTGTCTTTTTCTCCATCATCAATAGCTTTTTCAACTTGCCTTCTTTTCTTACTTTCATCATCCACAACTACAAGATCTTGCTCAAATCTATCATCACTCCCAAGAGCAACAACTTCAGAGACTTCTTTGCTCTTTTCACAAGATTGAGGCATATTAGGTACTTGCCCTTCACTTCTGAAAAATATTGCTTTGCACTCCTCCTTGCCATCCCTTCTTGGATTAGGAATGGTGTCACTCGGTAGAGTTCCTCTTTGTGAAGCATTAAGTTGAGAGGCAATTTGGCCTATTTGTATTTCAATATTCCTGATTGAAGTCTCATGACTAGCCATCTTGGTATCATTTTGAGCATTATACACCCTTTGTGCGTCTAGTCCGGCTATGATCTGAGCAAGCATTTTCTCCACCATAGATTCTTCCTCCTTATGAGGTACTTGTCTAGGTTGATTTTGAAAACTAGGTGGGTAATAGGCCTTAGCACCAGAGGACGATGATGCATTCATATTTTGCCCTTGGTTCCAGTTGAAGTTGGGATGACTTCTCCACCCCGGATTGTAAGTCTGAGAATAAGGAATGTTTTGAGGATTTTGTCCTCTTCCCATATAATTCACAGATTCTGGAGTGGCATAGAGAGGACAATGATCCGGCATATGCACATCATAACACTGTTCACAGACAACCGGAGTAGACTGAGTCGCTCGCACCTCTTGAGCACTACTCTTCCTAATCTGAGTTTCTAAAACATCAAACCGCTTGTTGAGTGCGGAGAGGATAGATGCAAACTGAGCGGTAGCGGTATCCTCCTTAGGAGCAATGGAAGATTGAGGAATCCTCCTATCTGTCCCTTGAGAATTGTTGGCCGATAACTGATCTAACAACCGAAATACTTCATTCACTGGCACGTTCCGATACCCACCATTAGTCATAGAGTCAACCATTGCTTTAGACTGAGGATTAAGGCGAGTGCAGAAAATTTGAACAATCACCCACTTGTCCACTCCATGATTAGGGCATTGCTTCATTAGCATCTTATACCTCTCCCAAGCAGCATAGAGAGTCTCATCATCGTATTGCCTGGAACTCAAGAATGCATCCCTAGCCTCAACAGACTTGTCATCAGAGAAAAATCGAGCACGAAACTTGGTTTCAAGCTCATTCCAAGAGGTGATAGAACCTTCTAATAGGTTGTTGAACCACTCTCTGGCCTTGCCTTGCAAAGAGAAAGGGAACAATCGCAGTCGAAGAATATCAGCTGGAACCCCATTTTGCTTGAATGAATCACACACTTCCAAGAAATATATCAAATGTTTGTTAGCATCCTCATTGTAAAGACCATGAAACATCCCTTGCATTTGAAGCATTGTGATCATCACCGGCTTGATCTCAAAGTTCCTTACTTGCACATCCGGAATCCGAATGCAAGATTGAGTTCCTCTCAAGTTCCGACTAGCAAAGTCATTAACCGTGGCATGATCATACTCATCCTCCGCCATAGTTGCAGTTTCAACCTCAACCTCTTGCTCAAGATTAATTACCCCTCCAAGTACTACTTCCAAGTCACCAAACTCAATATGTTGCATGCACCAAGAAATGAGTACCTACAAAAAGGAGCACCTACAAGCACTACAAGATCACAAGTATCAAAGTAACCAAAAGTGAAAATAAGCAAGGCAACCAAGGTAAAGCTATTTCTAACACTCAAGGTAGCTAGAAACAACAAAACACAAAGTTACCACAAGATAAGGAAAGAGGTTACTTAAAAGCAATTAATCATATAATTTAGCTAATCAACACAAGAAAATAAACTTTTGCTTAAACTACAATCCCCGGCAGCGGCGCCATTGACTTAACGCGGATTTGATGCGCTTCCGTAAGCATACGGGTCGTCAAGTGTAGTATAGAAAAAGTGTCGTTCCGCAGAGATTATAGTTTAAACAAGTGATTAGCACTAATTATATCATTAATTGTCTTAAGTAAAAACATATTGAGAGTTTGTTGTTCAAGAAAGAAAAGAGTTTGAAATATAAGTGTAAAAAGAGTTGAAGTTTCAAACACGGTTTAACAATGATAACTAAGGCCTAGGGTTGCTAATCCCCTATTTACTTCATGAACCAAAGTTTCCCTCTCCTTTTTAAGTGACTAAATGAAAATATGTGCAAGTCTAGGGTTCAAAATCATTTGAAAAAGCTTTCCCAAGTCAAGATCAAATTTATGCTAGCATTTATTGCACAATCTCTTGTCACAATAAATGCTAGCTCTTTTCCTTAACCACCCTAATTATGACTATGTTAGGTCAATAACTATATCTCTATGTTATCAACAAACCATCTATTTAAAACCATAAACTTCAAGTCCAACATGCTTTTATCCAAGTTCTAAAACAAAATACACTTTCCCAAGTCATATTTCATTTAACTAATTAAGTGGTGATCAAGCACTTAAAACAAATAGAGAGCAAGATAAAAACTACACATATACTTCATTAATACTTAAAGAAAGAGAGAGTAGATGGTTCAATCCATAAATAGGTTCATAACAACCCTAGATTAGGGTTTTAGTTACACATAAATGTAAATAAAACAAACCCTAAAACTATGAAGGAGTTCATTGAAGAGATATGAAGAAGAGGGAAGAAAATATACAACCACAAATGAAGAAAGCTCAAATCTCTACAAGCTTCCCACTTGAATCCCAAGCTTCCCCAATGTTCTTCAAGCTCTTCAAGGCTCCAAAATGTGCCTTAGATGTGTGTTCTTTCGTGTTTTTCCTCCCTCCTCTGAAAATGCCCCACTTTCCCTTTTTATATGCTGAGAAAAGGGTCAAAACGCGCAGTTGCGAGTTGTGCTCGCCAGTCGCTCGCCAGTTGGCGAGCCACTGGCGAGATTACAGAGACGGCACGCCGCTGGCTTGCCAGTTGGCTTTGTGAAGATGCATTGGCTCGCCAGTGGCTCGCCAGTTGGCGAGCCGCTGGCAAGCAGACCTTGATTTTGAATTTTTAGCTTTCCCTTGCTCCTCTTTCTCCTTTGTTGCATCACTTGGGTTCATCAAGCTTCTAACACCTGTCCACCTCTTCCTACACAAGCTAGAAAGAGGGTTGAAGAGTTTCCATTTCTCAAATATACAAGCATTAAACTCCAAATTTCACACAAATGAATGGTTTTTCTATTTGAATCACTTTCTAGTAATATTTGTGTGTTTTGTTATCTATGTATCATCAAAAAGAGTGTGAACTAGAAGGAAATAGAGATGAAATGTGTGAAATTATGGAGTTTATCAGGAACTCAACCTGGGTGGTTGAGAACTGGACGTAGGTCAGGAAGACCGAACCAGTATAAACCCTTGTATTGTTATTGTTTAAGTTTTATTTGGTAGCACAATTCACCCTCCCCTCTTGTGTATCCATTACTTTCAACTGTGACACTCAGAAGTGGGGTAGTAGAGCGTCTACAGGGTACCACAGTTTTTAAAACCTGCATATCCACATAATATATATCCACATATATATACAGTACAGATACATCCATCTCTCAATAGACAAAAGTAAACGTGTGTGACACTGTGCCCGGTCTCTAGTCCGAAAAGCATATAAAAAGGGGACCGGTCTCTAGTCCGAAAATCCCTGGTCCCAATCTCAAGTGCGATGGACCTGTACAACTAATCTATCGATTGCGCAGATCGACGGTTACATCGGCCGATGGTACTAAAATAAATCAGTGTCATGCAACATACAAAAGGTTGATAATTATATAAATATATAAAGTTCAATTTATTTAGAAAGGTACTCTATAGCCCACGTTTAGATAGGAAGTAGTCATATCACATTTCGTGTACATATATATATATATATATATATATATATATATATATATATATATATATATATATATATATAAGTAGAAGAGGATTTTTAGAAATCCTCAACTACCGTCACCCTCAGTATCACAGTCAGTTAAGCGTGATTACCTGCTAACTTCACTGCAGAAGATATACGCAAGTAACAGTTGCCCTCAAACTCCGCCTGAAAGATCACCGTCTACAATAATGTCACCATTTAAAATGGTTAAGACACCTTCATGACTTAGGCTATACTTTTCACTAATATCAAAAACAATATTGAAGTAATAATTTACTTTCATTACAATACATCCTTTAAGCTACTGTAATTCCATTAACCATCCTTTTATAACCTCTATATCATTGACCTTCACCATTTCTTGAAAACCTTGAAAATTAATCCACCTTATTAATCACCCATTAAAGCGCCGCATTTACATTAAATAAGCCACTCACAGTGACCTCCATAACATCCAACCACTCTTCCAAACCCAAACAGCCTTTAATCTACCTAAACCACTTCATATCAACACTTTAACTATCCAACTTTCTCCCAAATACCATTCTAGCCAACTCTAACATTCCAACAACAATAAACAACCTTAACTAGCACTACATAATCACCAATTTAGTCCAAAGCCTCCTCCTTTAGCTAACCCTTACTTAAAGAGCCAAAACAATTAGTCAATAATATCTAAACTCAACTTCCAACTTAAATGGGCTTACATACTTCCCCAAAAATCTTTACTTCACTACTTATTTTTGCACAAATCCTTGGTTAAAGCTTCAATAATTAACTAATGGCAAACCCTAACTTAAAAGAGGAAACTTTATGCGAAAAATCAACTTCACAAGAGGCTAGAGGCTTACAAAATACAAGAGTGAAGGAAGAGGAGTTTTCCCCACCGTCGGCCGCCGGAAAACCTCGGCGGAAAACACCCCTAAATCGCCGGCCGAACTGAAAGGGCAAGGAAAGCTAAGGAAAAGGTGTTGTGAAGTTGAAGGAATGAAAACAATATGAGGAACTACAAGAAAAATCCAACCTTTCCCTCACCCGCCGGTCACGTCGCCGGAAAAGTTAGAGCCGCCGCCGGAAAAGTCGCCGGAGTCGCAGATCGAGTTCGAGCTTCAAGGAGTTATGAAGAATCACGAAAAGAACCAAAGAACTATCTCCTACCTTCAACACACTCCCTTCGCCGGAATATTAGCTGCCGCCGGAAAAAGGAAACATGCGACGGACACACACACACCACACGGATCGGACTCCAACTTCACGCCTCTATGAAGAAAAGGAAGAGGTGAACCGAAATGAGGAAGCTTTTTGGTGAAGGAGTGGCTGAATGGTGAGGTGTGAGGAAGAAGAAAATGGAGAAAATGGTGAAAAGGGGGGTGTCGCGCGCTGCCATCAAAATGGAGGGGAGGAGTTCGAATGTTTTTGTTAAGGAAGGAGGGAGGGTGTGTTTGGTTGAGGGGAAATAAGGTGGTTTATGATAATTTGTAGCCCAAGCTTGCCATAGTGTACTCTTTTTAACTTAAAACCACTCAAACCAGTCTCCAATCTTCTGAATCTTCAAAATATTTTTAACTTTACCATTCCCTCATATTTCAAATTCTTCATTTCTTAATTAATTATATGCACATTAATTACTCAATATTTCCAAAATATTCCCAAAAATCACCAAAAATTCCCAAAAATTCCCAAAATTCCTAATTTCTCCATTTATCATTTCCAAAACACTCTTTAATCCTGTATTAAATTTTCAGGATGTTACACGTCAACTGAAGAATTCCCTTGTTGTAACTGCTTGATTTGCACCATAGGATCTGTGCAATGAAGATCTGAGAATCTTGCTTCCATCTGCTTCATATAATCTTCCCAAGAAACTTCCTCTTCCTTGCGATTATTCGTCAAGGCCAAATGCCATTTCAAAGCCTTATCTTCAAGATGAATTCCAATGAGTCGAATCCTTTGTTCACAGGGGGTACCATCCACAGTGAAAAATTGTCGACAACGATACGACCAGCCCTTGAAGTCTGTACCATCGAACTTAGGGAATTCCACCCTGGTATTCTTCGTCGGAATCGAGTAATGACTACTACCACTACCATACGTCCCAAATTGCAAGTTCGTTCTCCTAGGGTTTGAAGATGAACCCCCCACCCGTACCTCCTGAATCTTACGATCTTTGTTGGGATATGTCATTCATCAATCCATTAATGGTCCCTTGCAATCCTTGCAAGTTCGAATCGATTCGCAGAAGCATTTGCTTCATTTCACCTGCCGTATTCTTCTCTAATTGGGACCGATTCGCTTCGATGGCCACCACGTGTGTCTGTAAACGGTTCTCTACTTCGCCAATCCGATCACCAGATCGTGTCTCCGGAGCCATGATCCAGAGATTTGCTCTGATACCAGAATTGATATAGAAAGAAGAAGAAAGAAAGAATTTGAAAGAAAACTCAGTTGTATATTCCACACACCCAAATGGGGAGCCTGTACAGTATATAAGAGTGTTTGTTACAATCAACTAATTCAGTTACAAGCTATCTGACGTGTCACAACTGTACAACTAACATACAATCAAGTGCCTTATTAAGTGATGTCATGTGCTCTTATTCTAAACAACCCATCTAACATGTATCATTATCCTTGTTTGCTGGAGTTGTTTCCTTTTTGGGGATATTAACTTGTATCATAATACATTGAGGAGTTTAATCATAATACACACCAGGCAGGATATACAAGATCAATTTCCTGATTTGATTACATTAAGGATGTAATTTAAGGTAGTTATTAAGACATGATATTGCCAATTTATCCTAACTATGTACCTTTATCCTCACTCTCCTACTCTTGCTTTTTGTTTATGATAGATAAGTATTATTAGGGTTTATTTGGAAAAAGAAGTTGAGAAAAATTAGAAAGCTGCTTATATTTAGGAACAAATTGAAATCTAGAAGTGATTATATATTTAGGAACAGAGAAAGTATTACCTTAGTGGGGACTGATGTAATATACCACCTACTAATTTACCTAACTTACCAAAAATAACACTTTCAATCCAATAATTGACTTTTCTAACTATGATAGAAAGAGATTTTTCCATAATATCAATATCACTATCATAGTTAGAAAAGAATTCCTAATATTTTATATATATTATCCATGATAGAAAAGAATTTCCTAATACAATACAAATGCTATCATGGATAATTAATTGCTAACCATGTTAGTAAGAATTCGCCTAACATGGTTAGAAAAGGAGAATAACATAACATTTAGAAAACATAACTATGGCAGAGAGGGGTCCATCTAACATGGTTATATAAAATAACAACACTAATCACAACGGTAAATCACAATCACTCGATATAACCATGTTAGGAAAAGAACTTTCCTTAACACAGTTATTCGAAACACCTGTATCAATTAACATATCAACACAACTATCTGACTTAAACATGTCAAAATCACAAAGCGTAGTCAAACATTGTTAATCACAATTATATTATACGTCCATATCAAGAAAGAGGGATTGTCTTTCCATTAGCAGACAATTCTCCTGTAACGGTCAATCCACCAGTACATAATCAATTTTCACACTAACACAGTGTGTGATACAACCACAACTGTCACACTATTTCAATATTGGTGACCAACCAACAATCAACAGAAACACTAACACAATTCATTCCAAATAATACAAACAAATGCGGAAGCAGATGCAGCCTAATCAAATGGCAATATATATATAATCCTAATAGATCACCACCGGCCTACTCACTATCTAAGTGCAGGCCGGACAGCTCCTTCCCTTTCCTCTGTGCCTCCCTCTGGCATGATCACCTGTAAAAAATAAAGGGAATGGGGTGAGACAAAACTATGTCTCAGTAATCACTACTTAACTCACTGTGAGACTCAGAAGTGGGGTAGCGGAGTGTCTACAGGGTACCACAATTTTCAAAACCTGCATAAACCACGCAATACATACATATATATGCAGAACAGATACATCCATCTCTCCATAGACAAAAATAAACATGTGTGACACTGTGCCCGGTCTACAATCCGAAAAGCATGAAAAAGGGACCACTCTAATCAATGTGAAAATCCCTGGTTCCTTTACAATCTGAGGAACCCATACAATTAACCTATCGATTTGCGCAAATCGATAGGTTACATCGGCCGACGGTACTAATAATCAGTGTCATGCAACATACAAAAGATTTATATACAAATATGTATATATAAAGTACAGTTCATTTAGAAAGGTACCCTATAGCTCACGTTTAAATATAAAATAATCTGAACACATTTCATTTATATAATTAAGTAAAAGAGGATTTTAGAATTCCTCAACTACCGTCACCCTCAGTATCACAGTCAGTTAAGCGTGATTACCTGCACAGCTTAGTAGCACTAGATATACATAGCTAACGTCGTCCTCAAGCTCCGCCGTCTATAATTGTACAATGACCTACTGTTGGTCAACACACAATATCAGTGACTTAGACTTACTATTCAAACTAATTCTAAAACAATTATTGAAGTAATAAATTACTTCTAACATCCACACTTTTCTATATTCTTTCGTACCCCACAATTCCCTTATTTGTAATTCCTAAAGTGTGAGCTTTACAATTCTCCCTCAAATCTTACCAAAAATCAACCAAACATGTAAAACTTGCTAAATCTGCTTCAAAAATATTCCTTTAGTATTCTAAATGGATTTCTAACTTCCCCAAATAATCCACTACCAATCAAACACTCTTTTGCCTAACCAAAATCTCTTTTAACCCATACTTTAACTACCAAAATTTCTCCTATACACAATTTCAAACAATTTCACTCCTCCAACATCTTCATAACACCTACACTAACATTTCTTTACCTCCAATTGAATTCATACAGTCCACAAAAACAATTCTTTACTTTAAAGAAACCAAAAATGCCCAAAAATTTCAAAACAACCACCAACCACCAAACCACCATATTAATATCAAATTTACTTAAAGTAACTTCCCAATTTCACAAACCTACTACCAAACTCCAAACAGTCTTTTACATAATTTAATCAACACCTAACTTTTAAATTTCCTTCCAAATGCCAATCCAACCAAAACTAAAATTCCAACCACCTCATATAACTTTAACAAACCTTATCTAACTATCAATTTATTCATAACATCCTTCATTAACAAAACACAACTTCAAAGAGTCCAAAAATGTCTATAAAATTCCCAAAATAATTCCCAACTTGAATAACTTAAATGCTTTCCAAAAATCTTCAATTTACCACTTAAACATCCCCAAATTCTTGTTTTAAGCTCCAATGATTTAATTATGGTTAAACCCTAGCTTCAAAGAAACATAACTTATACCAAAAATTCTTAAATGTTCAATCTCCTTTAGAAAATCCAATTGCTCCCAAGATTACTCCAATTCAATGTCCCACTTTCAATATTAAAGCATTAACATTCCATAATTTTTAGTATGTCAAAAACCCTAACTTCAAAGAATACCTAAATATTCCCTAAAAATTTCAAAAGTAGTTCCAACTTAAAAAAACATCAAATATCATCTGAAAACTTCAATTAACCACTTGACAATCATTATGGTAGCTTGACAATCTCAAAGTCTCAATTTTTCACAAAACCCTAACTTAAAAGAGAGAACTTTATCAAAAATCTAACATCCCCAAAGTGGTAGGAGGGCTTACAAAGTTTAAGAATGAGAGGGGAGACATCACCAGCGCCGGTCACCGTCCCAAAACGCCGGAGACCAACCTCTAAAAGGGGCTGGCCGAGTTGCATCCAAGAAGAAGAAAAGGCAAATGAGAAATGAAGTTGGAAAGGAGTACTAGCTTGAAGGACCAAAGAAAACTATCATCTCACCTCCCTAAACCGCCGGCTGCCGCCGTAGCTCGACGGACACTCGCCGGAAAATTGAGCCCACACGTCAGAAAAGGAGGAGGACGAAGTGAAATAGATCGGACCAACTCCAACAATTTTTGAGTAACCTACACAACTTTGCACCAAGGGATGGAAGAATGGAAGTGAAAAGATGGAGAAAATGGTGAGTTGGAGATGAGAGAGAGATGAGGCCGATGGGTTTTGAAGAAAAGAAGGGGGTTGTGCGTGTGTAATGATATAAAGAGGAAGAAGGGCATGTTTGGTTATGTTGTTTATGTGTTGGGTTTAATGAAATTTTGTAGCAAAATTCATCAATGTCCTCTTTTAATTTAAATCTACTAAAACATGTCTCCAGTATCTTTAACTTTAAAAATATTTTAGATTCCATGATACCCTCACATCTCTATTTCTTGAATTATTTAAATAATTATTTATATGCTTATTTCCCAAAACTTCCAAAATATCTCAAAAATCTCCAAAAATTCTAAAAAGTCCCAAATTTTCCCAAAAATCCTAATAAATTTCATATTTTCAAATGGTCATTTACTAAAAATCATTTTCTAATCCTATATTAAATTTTCAGGATGTTACAACTGAGGTAATATTGATGCATAGAAGGGCCGACATGGCTCAATAGTAAGCTTGCTTGCCGTGTGGCCTGAGGTCGTGAGTTCGAATCAGCCTCTCTGCTTTATGCAGAGAGGGAAGACTATCTAGTAAATTCCCTTTCCCAGAACTCTCACCAAGTGGGGCCTAGAACTGGGTTGACCCTTTCTTTTACCTTAATGAAGCTTCACAATCTCCACTTTCAAAACATTATAAAATGAAATAGTGAATTGTTCATGCAGATGATTTGAATGGAACAAAAACACGACCGAGGAAAATGATAGTATAGGGCTGAAGGTTTCTGAGAAGGTGCTCAGTGAGTTGGAGGATGTTGGCAGCAGTTAGCTCTGGCATTTGACAACGATGGAACCATGTTGGCCGTTGGTGGGGAGGTAAAGTTACTAGTTATGACATTTTAATTATGAAAATGATGTTCTTTATAACCAATGATCTTGTTTGAAGCTTCATTAGAAAAACAAACATCAAAATAGAGAAAATATGTTTTAATAAAGGAGTTGCATGCTATATGATTTTCTGATTTTGGTGCAGTACAGGATGGCAATCTGAGGGTTTTCAAGTGGCCTAGCATGGAAATGATTTTTAATGATTCTAAAGCCTATTCGACAGTAAAAGACTTACATCTCAGGTCTGTTGTTTAGCATTGTTATTGAGATTTCACTTTTCACTTTTTATTTGAACATCACAAAGAAAAAAAAGGAAAGGATTTTGAAAGAAAGTAAATCGGAGTTCTGTTTACCCATTTTCCTTTTGATGCGGGCTTCCTTTATAGTCTTAGTTTTATTGTCTTGCAGCTTTGATGGTAAGCTTCTTGTCTCATTGGGGAGTGGTGGGCCATGCAGAGTTTGGGACATTTCTTCATCAACTGTCTTAACTTCCTTATCAAATAGAAATGTGAGCAATTGATTGTCACTTACACTGTACATGTTAAGTTGACTACAGAGTTAAGTCATTGGATATGCTATGAACTGTAAATTACTATTGACAGAATAAATTCTGAAATATGGAATCTATAAATTAAACACCAAATAATATATAGAGTGCAAACATGTGCAGTCTCTGCTTATTGAAGGCTGTAAAATATATATACCTTGAAATTGTTTATTATAAAGCTTTATAATTGTTGTTAGTTATGTTAATTTGTATATTGTTTTCTCTTTTCTTATAGAGCATCATTGTGATCTAGTGTCTACTAATTGATTGGTAGATAAACTTACAAGGTAAACTTGGAGAGGATGATCTTTCATAGTTGTCTTCTTCTAAGTAATTGCATCAGATGGAGGTGATTTTTACATGTACACATTTATAATTTATAAACGTCTGGTGTTTGAATCAAAACTTTTCAATAGCCTTGTCTGATTGGCATTTGCTCTGTAGCTATGCTTAGGTTTCACATACTTCTTAGCTTAGGGAGAGAGTGAGAAATTCCTGATTTTCTTTTGGGGTTCTTTCAAATGACCTCTTTTCTTGGGATACTTTTGTAAATCTTCTTTTGATTTGGACCTATAAATAGGGGTTCCTATCTGCTCATTCCTCAATTCTGGATTTATGTTGCTTATATACGTGTATATATATGACTAGACTTGTTAGTTAATAACTAGTGAAGTGTTATGGAATATCCTAGATGTATCTGCACAAAAATTATAGTTCTGATGATCAATATCTGGCCAAAATGTACTATAAGGTTTCATTTTTGTCCACTGTTACACTGTTCAAGTGGATAGTGTTCTGAATTGCAATTGTTGATCATAAGATAATATAGTGTTGTTGATGATCTTTCTCATAACCTTTTTGCTTCACTAATCATTTAACTTGACTGTCGCGTTCACTATTTGTTGTAGACTAACCATATTTGTTTTTAACTATCATGAAGGGTGAGGTGTTTAGCTCTTGCAGATTTTCTCAAATGACTGATGGGACCCATGTCTTGTATATTGCTACCATGACAGTTATATGCAACTCGATTAGAAGTATTCTAAGGGTAACTTTATTTTATTTAATTGGCAATTGTTTTGTTTTCTGGATTTAGACAAAGGAGGAAGCATTCTGACATGGGATGCAAAAACTGGGGCAAGGATTGGATCAAAACATGTTATCCGTGATGCAATCTCTGCATTCAATGTCTCAGCTGATGGAAAGTTAGTTGCATGGTAAGCGATCTTATACTCCCTCCATCCCTTCTAATAAAATCCAAATTTCTGAATTGGTCTGTTTCCTTCTATAAAATCCATTTTGGTTTTATCGGAACATGTAATGTACTTTTATCCATTTTACTTTTACTTAATAAACTCTCATTATAATAGTCCTATACATTCTCTAATGGTTTTTTATCTCATCTACCCACTTATAAGGGCATATTTGAAAACACAAAATCACATTTCTTACATATTTGTACTTTTAACCAACGTCAACAGTTTTCATGAATTAAGAAATCTAGTGATTTGGATCTCATAATAAGGGAGGGCCACAATACATCTTTTCAATTGGTCAGTAAAAATATATTATAAGGATAAGAGGCGAGAAATACTTTCATGCGTCAAGGTCAAGGTAACGACTTTCAAGAACTTATTTATACTGTTTTGATGGTTTGATATGCAGTGGAACACCTTCAGGAGATATTGTGATTGTGAATTCAACAAATATGCGGATTTTGTCTATGAATAAGAAAGCTCACCTTGGCATCGTAACTGCGTTAGCTTTCTCCCATGATTCAAGGTTTGAAGCCAGTATATTGTTACTGTTTTTACCTAGAGCTAAGTTTTTGTATCAAAATTCGGAAGTTAGTGATAGTGTTGACTCTTGACCACAGGGCTCTGGCCTCTGTATCCTTTGATTCAAGTACAAGGGTTACCATAATTGAGGAGAAGCAGAAAAGTGGTATGTGCATATTTCTTCAATTACTGTCAATGGGTGTCATAGTGCGCAGTGTGCATATTGCAATTTCTTCAATGAATTAGATCTTTTATTAAGAATCGGATGGAGTATTTGTTTAGAATGCTTTTATCCATTAGAGCTGTTGAGACTTTGATGAGCATTATTAATATGCATGTTAATTTATGTTCAGGGGGATCGAGCTTATGGATTGCTATACTCTTCATCATACTTGCAATAGCTGTCTAGCTACTATCTGAAACTTCAAGACATTGACAAGTTATCGGTCAAAAAAGACATTGACAAGTTGAAGTCATTTTTTCTTCAAAATTAACTTGTAGTGCTAGCTGCAAAGTTTTGTGAGTGTAACAGCATAATTTGTATGCATGTTTGATTTTTGGGGCTGTAGATGTCTTAAAGTTATCATCATATTGAGCGAGGTACTTCAGAACTCTTATTTTGTTACCAGGTAATAACGTTATCTGAATTATTACTCGTTGAATTCAGCAAAGACTAAGCTGTATTTTCAATAAGAATAAAAAAATAGATATTTCAGTGATATTTTTTATCTTTCAAAAAAATTATGTTGCATTTTTTTTCACAACAAGCAAGTCAAATTCTTGATCACCATTAAAATCTTATCCGTACCGAAAAAATGGCACAAATATTATGAAGTATCTAATGGTAAGGTCAAATGAAAAATTGTCACCCCAAAAATAGTTGTAGGTAATATACCAATCTTATCTTCTATGACAAATAGTTATTTCACATTTAATAATTCATGCAAAATAGGTATTGTTATTTATTTGAGATAAAGAAGTTTAGCATAGTTAATTACACACGGAACGTGCATAATCACTCTCGTAGTATGATTAACTACTTTTTTTCATTACTTAGAAGGAGTGTTGTTTCTCTGAAACCATATTAATTATTTATGTAACAGAAATAATTACTCATGGAGGGCGAATAACTACTACTTTTATACTGTGTTTAACTACTTCAACTTTGTAACTATTTAGAAGGGGTTTGCTTAACTATTTTAATAAAACAAGTAACTATTCGTGGAGAACGAATAACTAGAGCATTTATCCTAAATAAGGAACAATATTTCTTTTGTCTTTTTCCAAATTTGTGACCCTTTTTATCTTTTTGATATTCAATTGTCATGTTATTGGTATTTTGCTAATATATAATCCTCCTTTTGGTTCCTAAATATATGATCATATTAACTTTTTTGTGGAGTTTAAATAAGTAAATTTAACCATCAAATATTTTTTTATAACAAATCAAACCATTAAATTTTAACTCATGCAACATGCAACTAAAGTAAAGATTAGTGTAAAAATAAAATAAATTAGTAAAAGCAATCTTACAAGAAAATTTAATTCAAACATACGAGTTTTGAGTGTAGGATGCGACGATTATTTATTACTCCCTCCGTTCCTAAATATAAGATCACTTTTGAATTTCAATTTGTTTTTAAATATAAGATCACTTTTTAACTTTTCCCAACTTTTCCCAAAGTAGAGTAACTCTAATAATACTTATTTATTATAACAAGCAAGAGAGAGAGAGTGATGATACAATTATATATAATTGAGATAAATTGGTAATATTATGTGTTAATAATTAACTTAACTAATCTACTCAAATTAGAGAAAGTGATCTTATATTTATATTGAGGAAGGGAAGAAGAATTTTGCTACACAGTTGTTCATATTAATTGATGATTACAGATCAAAGTTGAAGTTGGCAGAATCCACCGACGACACCAAGATCTTGTGAAACTCCTTTTCTACCCTTCACACTTTCTCAGTATCACCACAATGTACCTCACTTATTAAGCTTACTAATAACATTTTCTCAATTTCCTAATCTCTTTTCTTCTTCCTTCCACTTCTCTCTGTGAACAATGGATTCCTCTTCTGCTCTGTTCAACCATCTAAAGGTTTGAGCTCATAATTTGCGTCATTAATCAAATCCTATTATGTTGTTATGTTAATTAATGATGGATTTTCTTCAATTGTTGAATTTTGTTTGCTTTTGATTATTACAGTCATCGTGTCCTTTCTTTTTACTCGCAGGTCCAAATGTGATTGAATCTGAGCACCACATTCTCACTATGGCTAAGCACATTAAAAGTATCACATCAAAGTACATTTTTTTTATTTTACTTTAACTAACTTCTTTGTAGGCTACTGGCAATATAATTAAGATGAGATCCTATGCAGTTGTAAATACTAACATCAAAGTACGTTTTTTTTATCATTTTAGTTATGTTAGTTATTTACACATGATGTTACTAATCTACCCTAATCATATATAATTATTCTCACTCTTTCTCTCTTACTTGTTTATTATAGATAAACATTATTAGGCTTTATTTGGCAGAAAGTTGAGAAAAATTAGAAAGTTGCTTATATTTATGAACAAATTTAGATTTGAAAGTGATCTTATAGTTAGGAATGAAGTGAGTGACATTTTTTTATCTGATGATAACAACTTGTGACCTGGTGATTACAGTTTCGTGGGACATTATCTTTATTACGTTTTTACCATGGGATATATAATTAATTTTTCCTTCTTTTTTAAGTTTTTTGAGCCATTTAGTTTACCTGCCATTGTTATACTGATATTTTTATACCCCATTCGATGGATGAGTTTACATTGTGCTACAACTTGTATATAGCTTGAATTTATTTGGAATGTCCTATACTTATATCTGCTTTTTTCTGGTTGCAATTGCAATGATGAGAAAATTAATTTTACTTAAATCAGAAGAAAAATGTAGTTTTGTATGTGTTGGTGTCTAACATGATCTAGAGTATATGACTATCAGAGTTGGAATACCATTGGTTTTCAAGTCAAGCTTTGACAAAGCTAAGCGGACATCGTCAAAATCGTTTCGTGGCCCGGGAATGGCTGAAGGAATGAAGGTTCAGAACCCTACTACTTTTAATTTCACTGTTGTTGTTTTGTTTCTTTAGAAAGCATGGAGTTTATATCTTTTAGGATTCTGGAGTTTTAACCAAAACAATTAAAGCATTAGTGATAGTTGCATAAAAAGGAAGAAATCGTTGATATTTGTGCCAGATAATTTTGGCTGGATGTTGCAATAGCAGACCTTGTGGCATGACTTGGGTAGTCTTTTCAAGCCTCTTGTAGGGCTCAGAAAGATATACCATGAGAGTGCTGATCTGGGTCAGATATCCTATCTTGCGTTGTTAACCACATTTCTAGCCAAAGGAAAAGGCTACTGTACTCGTGCTGGAAAAATGTTGGACGATTCTTCTTTTTAAATGGTGTTATGATAAAGTATTTAATTGTAAAATATTTTTGGACAATCTTCATTTTTTATGTTTGTTATGATAACATGTTCACATAAATAGAATCATTACTTTGAATATCTACTACCACAGCTATTGTGATATAGCTGGAGCAGCATTTTCCTTTGATATGAAAACTGCATCATGATATTAAATTTCTCAAAACCACAGAATTTTGATCTTGGTGAAGGTCAGTTATACTCATGCTAGATCAACTAGGTGCACTAATTTTGCTATTTTTTCCTAGTCAACCCAAAAATTTGATTGTCTACATTTACTCATTATTTTCTGCAGATACTTGAGAAGGTCAAAATAGCCTATGACATCCCTATTGTGACAGATGTGCATGAAGCTATCCAGGTAATGCATGTGCTTATGTTTAAACACAACCATGAGGCTTTCTGCGCATTGAATTATTTGGAATAGACTTCAAATTTATAAACTTTTTGCTTGGATTAAATCTCTAGCTCTAGATTTCTATTGTGATGAAGTTCATTCAAATTATCTGCTTGTTTGATTTAGTATCTCATGCATTATGAGTGATATAAATATAGTCATTGTGTTGAATTTACGGTTTTTAATTTTGGGAGTTAAGGGTTTACATCTTTAGATCTTTACAAAGTTGCAACAGATTCAACCAGTAATTTGCAAATTTATTATTCAGATACATCTTCTGCAAAACCAAAAAATTTAAAGACATCATAGATGGCCATGATCTATGGCTGGAACAGTAGATTTTGGGTTTAATTTGTTCAGGCCACCAGAACTCAGTTTAATTATTATCATATCGATCATTGTTAAATGGTGGGGAAAAGATCAATCGCATACCTAGATACAATAAATAACTACTTGGTTGAACGAGGAAATAAAATTTGGCTAGTGTTTTTGTGATTGTAATGTAGACCTTGTCCTGGGAACAACAAGCTTAAGATATCTAATAAACAGATGTTAAATTGGCTTTCTGTCTGGCTTTTACCCCTCCAAACTTGTGAGTTAAATTGGCTAGTAATTTTTATTGTCAAATTCACTATATATTATTTCTTTAATTTATTGAATTTTATTTCTTTATCATCAAATTTATGATCTACTATGTCTTCAATTAAATGAACGATCAACTTGGCTCAGCGGTAAGCTTGCTTGCCGTTGGGTTTGAGGTCATGGATTCGAATCAGCTTCTCTGCATAAAAAAGATGAGATAAGGCTGCCGATTTTACTGATTTTATTAAATGGAAGCTTCTGATATGTCATTGTAAGAGGTGCATTTTAATGAAGTTTAGACATCTGATATCTGTACTAACTCTCGCCCATTATCTTTTATTTTGCTAGTGTGAATCAGTTGGCACGGTTGCAGATATCATTCAGATTCCAGCATTCTTATGTCGTCAAGTGCTATATTTATTCCCATTCTTATTCAGATTCCAGCATTCTTATGTCGTCAAATACTATATTCATACTTGCTTCTGGTATACAAGGAAACAAAGAAACAAAAGTGAAATAAATGTGTCTGGCCTTAAAAAATATAAAAAGAAAATCCTATAATTAAGGAGAACTATTGTTAGGATAAGGCTTTTGTTGTTGTTGTTGTAAGGAGGATTATTGCTCCAATACATTCAATTCATGATCATGCAAAACGCACATATTAAGGACTTTTTTTTATAACTCTTATCTATTTTCTGACGAAATGTGCTTTTATTAAACATATCCAAACAAGAAAGTTTGTTAGCAAAGAAAAAGTGAAAATTATGATACGACAAATTAAAGTCAAAATGATGAGGAAGTTGTAAAAGAACAATACAATCGCGTTTGTTGGTAATAGGAATAGAAATGTGATTATCGGATAGAAGGCATTGTTATTGTTAATGAAGTAATTAACAACGATGGTTAATTAGTAATAATCATTCAAAAGAGAGGGAAAAAAAGGTAAGTGATCATGCATGGCTCAACTCTTTAGTCTCAATTTTTTATATAGGGTGAAGGGGCAAAATTAGCCACCGTAAATTTCCAAATGGACAACTCTAGCACCCGTAAATTGGATGGTGTAAAATCATACATTAAAAATCAAAATGGGACAAATTTAGTCACGCCGTTAAGTTGAAGCTAACAGACATTTGTGTTGGCGTGGGGCCCACCTTCATTAATGCAATAAAATTTCTCGTTTCATGTAATTATTTTTCGTTTTATTTTAGTATGCATGTACGCGCGTTTCTGTGTGTGTTAGAACAGTCAACTAACTCCCCCCCTCCCTCCCTCAATATATACATGTATGTAGCTTACTAAGCCCCCTAAGGGTTTATCTTTAATACACAACTAGCTAGCTTTACTTCCTTCACAAACTTCATCTCTTTATTCCTTCCCTTTACTTTCTCCTCGGAACTTCACTTTCCAAACTCAAAAGCTCTCATCATCATACACTTAAAACCTTCCATATATATACATATAGCTAGAGAGAGATAGGAGCTTAGAAATTAAAGTGCTGATTTGATATTCAGAATGTCTGATTCATTCAGTGCCTACAAGCTTCACTCTTACACTCCAAATTGCACAATTATTACTCCATTATCATCAGCTATCACTTCAAACCCTTATTGCCTTTGTGCTCACTGTGCCAATCTTCTCCCCTTCAATGTCCACTATATCGGTAAAAGCCCACTCCTTTTCCATATACTCCCTCCGTTCCTAAATATAAGATCACTTTGGTTAATTTGGGGAGATTAAGGAAGACAATAAAGTTACATGATCTCCCCAAAATCCCCTCAATCACTTAATTTTAAAAGGAGAAGAGGTTTTCAATAAAAAGAGAGAGTATAAGGGTAGTTTGGGCAAAACTTGAGATAAAATGGGAAGTGATCTTATATTTAGGAACTTATCCACTTCCCCAAAGTGATCTTATATTTAGGAACGGAGGGAGTATGATTTTTTTTTCATAATAATATGTGTGTTTTTGTTACCATTCTACCGTAAGTCATTCTTCGAAAGATTTTCTTGTAGCAACGGCCTTATAATGAATGCATTAAGCTCTCTAACTCTATCGGTTAGTTCGTTTTTTATTCCCTAAGTCCAATTGGAGAGAGCTACGCATATTAATTAATGGTTTCGACTAGATCACAACCTGGCTTTTTATTTCTCTATATAGGGTTCTTTCTTACATTTGTTAACAATGTCATGCTCTCGAGTATTAATCTAGCTAGAAAGTTTCCTTGAAATTAAACAAGGACCTCATAATACAATGGATTATTCTCCAGTTAACTCCAACCACTAGTTTTTATTATCCCAAGAACACAGGTAGTAACAATGGCTTTTTCATTTAGAAACCAGAAAGAGTTATATAACTAGGGGATCAAACTTCTAACTCACAAGAGGACGACAAATCTATATAGAATCAATTTCCCTTATGAGTAGAGAGAGTTAGTTGTATTATATCTACTGAAAATATCGCAATAGATGCATAATATAGATTAAATTTAGACTATTGAAATTATATTTGACGGTTTAGATATGACCAACTTTTTCTACTCGTCTTTTTTTTGAGTGGGGAAACTAAGTCCTCCTACTCGACCTTCTCCCAAAAAATTAGTACTACCTCCGGTCCTAAATATAAGACCTGACTTTTATTTGGAGAGATTAAGGTTGCGAAATAGGTTATAGAATTGACATATTTAATATATTTTTACATTATCCATTAGTTTATAGGTAAAATAAATTAGTTTGGAAAAAAGTTAGGTAAATCAATTTATAATTAACTTATTTTGCTTTTTTAGGATTTTCCAAAAAAAGTCAACTAGGTCTTATATTTAGGACCGGAGGGAGTATATAGTACTAGTTAAACATTCATTTATAATAAAGATTTATACATTGATATTTCTCTTTTAATTTATCTTTAATTGTAATGTAGGAGAGGGAGGAGAAAGTATTACAAGCAGCACAAGGTGGAGTCCAACACCTGCACAATTGCTTTACCTTGAACAACTCTAAACACAAGGAACTAAGACACCCACAGCTCACCAAATCCAGCTCATAGCTTTACAACTACGTCGTTTTGGTAATATCCAAGCCAAGAATGTCTTCTACTGGTTCCAGAATCACAAAGCAAGAGACCGCCAGAAACGACGTCGTTGTAACATGGAAATTTCCTCTTCTCCTCCCTCCTCTTCTGCTCATCATCATCAACTGAAAAATCATTTCCCTGAAACACTAATAGTGCAATCAACTCAACATGCTCGTGAAGGTATAACAGTTTTAGCTTTATTCTCCTTATCATAAGTTTGTTTCATATACAAGATCACTTACGATGAATTTTGAGTTTTTTAAGATATCAGTATACTTAAAATTCTAATGCATTAACAAATTTACAAGGAGGAGGTTTATGATAGTAATATAATCTTATTATATGCATAAGTGTTTCAGAAAGATAATACTCTCTCCAGTCCTAAATATACCTAGTTGAATTTTTTGGAAAATCCTAAAAAAGTAAAATAAGTTAATTATAAATTGATTAACTCAATATTTTCACTTTAACTTCTTTATTTTACCTATAAACTAATGGATAATCTAAAAATATATCAAATATGTCATAATTTAATAACTTATTTCGCATTCTTAATCTCTCCAAAAAAAAAAGTCAACTAACTCTTATATTTAGGACCGGAGGTAGTACTATAGTTAAACAGGTTATTATCTTACTTCTTTACTCTTACCAACTAATCAGTCAGCTCAATCTATCATCTTATCTTAAGGACTTGAATTATAACATATATGATGTTACGATACAAATTTTTTTGTGACATTTTTTTGTTTAAGAACAATGTTGTCTCATATATAAGTGTTTTTGATTTCAAAACATTACAATGCATGTTTCCCCAACATGTAAAGAAAACAAAATTGATAATTGTTAGCATTTTTAGCAATACTTTCATAAACAATATTGCTCTATTTTTATATATACTTCTACTGCGGCCTTTGCTGATACCCCAAAAAAAACTTCTTGGTTAACAATGTAATTTAACGTTGTACTACCTCCAATCCTGGATATAATATCTAGTTGACTTTTTTTTTGGAGAGATTAAGGTTGCGAAGTAAGTTATTAAATTATGACATATTTGATCTATTTTTAGATGATCTACTAGTTTATGGGTAAAATAAACTAGTCTAACGGAAAAAATTAGGTAAATTAATTTGTAATTGACTTATTTTGCTTATTTAGGATTTTCCAAAAAAGTCAACTATGTCTTATATTTAGGACCGGAGGGAGTATTTTAATTACTACCTCCGGTCCTAAATATAGGACCTAGATAACTTTTTTTTGGAGAGATTAAGGTTGCGAAATATGTTATTAAATGATGACATATTTAATATATTTTTAGATAATCCATTAGTTTATAGGTAAAATAAACTAGTTTAAGGGAAAAAATTAGGTAAATCAATTTATAATTAACTTATTTTTTGCTTTTTTAAGGTTTTCAAAAAAGTCATATAGGTCTTATATTTAGGACCGGAGGGAGTATTAGATATTGTTTGATTAAAGGTTTGATATGCGTTGACATAGGTTCAGGATTGAGAGGGACAAGTTATGAAGTTTTTTTTTTTTGGCCAAGGACAAGTTATGAAGTTAAAGGGACAAACAAGTGGGCATCTTCTTCAAACTGCAGTGCACTTGCAGAGGTCTGCATTACTGTTCCTTTTATCTTTTCGCTTTCTTTTTAGAAATCATTTACACACACACACACATACACAATATTAGTGTGAAAAGACTCAAAGAGAGTAACATAGAAGAATGTAATTAATTAATTCTAAAAACTTTTATGATAAAATCATTTTGATTCAAACTTGTGTAAATCAAAATGTGGCTTACATACGTAGTGCAACTCAAATTTACCAACATAGCATAATGCGTGTGCATGCAATACAGTGGAACTAATTGCTCCGTCATGTCCTTGAAATTCTCTATCTTATAAATCTCTTCCACCAAGTTCCGCTAAACGCAGCTGGTCTTGGTCGTTTTCTTCGTTACTTTACTGTAGCAAAGGTGATTTCACTGTTTGCAGATGTGGGCCACCGCTTGAAAAAGGAAGAAAGAGACAATGAATAAAATGCAAATATATTTACCGGAAAAAATAAAAGGAAAGGTGATGTTGACGTGTTTCACATTGCATAACTTCTTGACTCTTGTGCATGTCTTTGTGATTTTGTTTTGCTCTACAAAATTAGGAACAACAGTTTCAATTTATGGTGCTTTATTGTTTATTTATTTCAGTTTCTTTGTTTTATTTTTCGTTTGGTTTGAATTTTCTCGAATCATAAATGCTAAATATTCTATCTGTTCCTAAATATAAAATCATGTTGCCTAATTTGAGGAGATTAAGGAAGACAGTCCAATTAGTTGAGATTACATGATTTTCAAAAAATACCCCCCTCTAAAGAGAAAGATTGAAGGGAAAGAGAGAGAAGCAATGTCCTTTTGTATATAGGGGTAATTTAGCCAAAACTTGGGACAAAATAGAAAGTGATCTTATATTTAGGAACTTATCAACTTCTCTAAAGTGATCTTATATTTAGGTAAGGAGGTAGTATTTAATATCATTCTATTTCATTTTTTTCAATATATATTATAAATAAAGATTATTGATAGTGAAATCCATTTATGGAGAAAGACAACTATTTATTTTCCTTATTATTAATTATTAATTAATTTCCTTAATTATAATTACAAACAGAGGTGGAGGAAAATAATTATTTCCCTATCCACTATATTTTTTACTTTGACCGTTATTTTAACCATGCACCTTTTTTTTCCGCATCCAATTTTACTTTTTAAGTTTATTAAAGTTTTAGTTAAAAATATTAAGTTATATCATATATTTTATATGTATGATTGTAGTTCAATATTTTATTTAGTTGTGGCTTTATATGATTCTTCCTCAATATTTTTATAATTACAATTACATTGACAGTACAATGGTAATATTTATATTTCATTTAGCTTTCGTGTAGCGCACATAATGGATGTAGTCAGGATAAGGCTTCATTTGTCATATATGAGAGTTTACCCATTGGATATTGTGAATAACTTTTGGTTACTTGCCTTACACGCTGGCACATTTGTATTTAAGGTACTCTTCTCTGCTTTCAAACTGATCTCTCTCGTCTATTTCATTTTCCACATTTCTTCCTTTTTGCTCTCTGGGTCTTCTTCCTAATGGATGGGTGTATTGGTGTACAAGAGCTTCCTTCTCAAAACATTGTCTCAATACCTGATCTGGCGGACGGTGTATGTGTTGACTACCTCCATTTGAAGATGGAAAAGGTGATCTTCAAGCAAATTGTCTGTTATCCGCTTGGTAAAATGGGACCGACCCAAGCTACTGAACAGCTTCGGCTTGTGGTTTTTGATAAGTGTGTATGGTGGCTGAAACTTTTTTCTCTTGCGCCTTTGTTTTTATTTTTACCTCTTATTCGCAATTAATTATCTGAACTTGACCTATTTTTTTCGCCATCATTCAGTTCCGCCGGCTTTTGTTGGTGGTGGAGGATGAACGGATTTTGTCCAGGTTTTCTTCTTATTCCTTCTTTAATGGAGTAAATCTCTTCCACCAATTCCCTCTAAACGTAGCTGCTTCTGGTCGTTTCCTGCATTGTTATATTGTAGCGAATGTGCTTTCACTGTATGCAGAGGTAGGCCAACGCTGGCAAGAAAAAAAGAAAGAGATAATGAATGAATGATGAATCTAATGTAAACAAACATTTTGTGCGATGATAATAAAAGAAAAAATTGAAATAAATGGAGATGTTGACCTGTGTCACTTTAGACAAGTTCTTGTGTATGTTTTTTTTATTTAAAAAGATAAAAATTTAATTTGAATTGCTCCACTGTATGTTCGTTTCTTCTTACTTTTTGTTTATGGTTCCTTTTAGAGGTTTCCCCATTCATAATAGTTAATTAATTAATTAATTAATATTTCTATACATTTGATTTTTCCCTGTAAAAAAAATAAATAATAGTGAATGTAACTTCAGATTGTCCCATTTGGGATAAGTTATTGTGAGCATGTGTGTATTTTAGTTTGTTGATTAATAAGTTCAATTATCAATGAAGTAATTTATTTTTTTTCCTTTCTCCAATGTTGTTTTTTTTTCAATGTTTATTACATCCATGCACGGTTTTTTTTACTACCAACCTTACTATCTCTATTTATTAAATTTTTAGTTGCACTAATGCATGTAGTTTATATCTAGGATAGTAGTTATAATTTGTACATAGTTATAACTTTATTTAATACTCTTACTTTCTTACAATACTTACAAGGTTTAATATTTATATTTTAGTTAGGTTGCGTGTGAAACACATAATGGGATTGCTCAGGATAAGCTTCATTTTGTCATATACGAGACAATATCCAGAGGATATTGTTTAGACCTTTTGGTTAGAACCGCCCTAGTAGGGTGGTGGCTTTGTATCCCCACTTGAAATAGGTTGCTTTTTGTGTGGTTTGAGAACTTGAGAATGCATTTCCATTTTCTGTTTATTTTAAATTTAAATGTGGTCCCCATGTGTTCTTATATTTTGGCAAGACAGTTGATATTGTGTGTTCCATAGTGTATTGTCATGATGGTAGTAAGCTTTTTCACCATTATCCGTTGGTTCATTTTGGAAACGTGTGGGTTTATGATTTCTTGACTGGGCTGTGTCTTGCTATTCAAAAGTGTCTTCTTTAGCTCATTCTATAGTTGTACCCACAATCTGGAGGCAATCTATGTTAAAGCCTATGTTTCATAAGTGATCTCCTCCGTTTACTATTTTCTTCAATATGGTGCTTGATGAATGCTTTGTTGGAGAGGATGCTCTATTTCTTCTCAATCTCAAGCGCTTGATGTGAGTCTTTTGCCCTTTACCTTCTTTGTGCACTTTAATTTCAGATTGGATTTTGACATTGCTTGCCAATCCCTCACCAAATTTTTCCTTCCAACTTCCTAAGATCACTGCCCAAATTATGGATCCAAAGCAATGCAGTAACCTATTTTAATCTAAACATGGTTTATGTAGGTATTAAGTGTTCAATTTCTGTATTCATTTGTACCATGGGATTTTTGGGACTTCTTCCCACACTTATAAGCAAGTGATTTGTCTGCACTATATTTCGGTTTATAAACAAGTATCTTGAAATTACCCGCTAATAATGGAAGCATAGATGTCAATGGGGAAGAACATAGCAGGTTTCTCTAAGAAGGAACTTGGAATGGTGAATTTGTGGGAGAGTGAGAGGTATAAAGGGTTGTTTTTATATTAATATATTCATGTCAATGCGAATTTCATTCTTTATCATTCCTTTTTCTTTAAACTATTACTACTAAAAAGTATGATTGAGATGAGAACGATCAGAAATAATTGAGAAATAAAATAAATCTTTGTAGATTTTACGTTCTTAATGTGTTCGTAGTAGTTCATTTGATCCTATTGTTTTCTTTTTGTGTAACAGGGGAAGAGGAGAAGTTAAGAGATCTATCATCAATGAGTTTTCAAGAAAGACTGATACACTAAAGAGGATATGCCAATAAACAATGCTCAATAAAAAGTGGATTAAAATCTTAAAACACTATCCTTATGTAAGATAAGGGAAATCTCTGTTGAAGGGGTGTCATTCTAATTTCATTGCTTTTGCCTTTCCAGGGCTTCATTATAGTTGTTTTCTCTATTGAAATATTGATTTTATTATGAATTGGTAACCATTGATTTAATGTTGGATGGTTGTTTTGTTTTCCTTCCCCTCCCCAATTTGTTGTCCATTCTTGATTTGGAATCTTCAATTACTACTTCTTTAGTAAGCAATAAGCAGTAATGCTTATTATTGTTTATTGCCTATCACTCCAAGGCATTTTCATGATTTTAAGACTTTTTCTTTTATTTGTTTGCAGGTGGAATGATATAAATTATTTGATTTGATGGTATATTATGAGAGTAATTTAACAAGTATTTACAAGAACCAAGGTATGTGAGGTGTGAATTTGTGGATGATCTGCCATATAATAAAATTTGTGATAATTATGTATTATTAAGTATTGATCTAATGGATCATTGTTATGATTTGAATCACATGATGCTATTAGGAGAATAGGAGATAATATTCAGTTCAAATTTCAAATATGGTTGATCAAGTATTGAGAAAAATGTTAGGGGATTTATGTATTTTATTTTACGCAATCTTTTATCATACTGTGGACAATGAATGTTGCAGGGTGATTTTTCAATAGAATACTTTTTTTCAGGGAAAAGCTATAAAGTTGTTGGTTTTGCAGGTTTTAGTCAATGTTTTTTCCAGCTTTTATGTCATTTTGCATATTTATTTATAAAATGGCCTTTTGAGAATATGAATGATTGGTTCCCTAATTTATAGGATTTCACAAGTTAGGAGATTTGATAAGATATGGAGCTGAAAATCCCACAGATTTAGGCAATATTAGGGGCCACTTCACTTAATGATGATCCTCTATATCTTTCCAGTTTTTTTCCTCACGTGAGTTTGTCATGTTTGTGTTGGAGTTGTATTTGATATAGCATCCAAATTTTATTGTAAACATATTGGACATCTATAAACTATTTTCATTCTTTTTTTTTAATAGCATAGGTGTGTCATCTCTCCAAAACTATTGTTATGCCTGGAAGGTTATATGGAACCCAACCATCTGCGAGGTACTAGCAATTTAGAGGGGCCTGTTGAAGAAGTGTAGCTGAAAGTGATTTTTTTGCAGTGAGTGTGGGACATTATCATGGGTTCTTTTTTTTGTTTTCGGGTCTGGCAAGCCCAGTTTCTTAAAGAGTTTTTTTTAAAAAAAATGGGTCTTATTGAAGTTTTCATGGTTATTGAACTTGAGAAAGTTACATATGAGGTTCTATGTAAGTTTTTTAATTGTTACTATTGTTAGATATCGAAGTTGTACTCTAATCTATCAATGAAACACTTCTTTGAAATGAGTTTTCTGTCTATCGTGCGTGAGGCGCACTCATTTATCTTGCTTACATCACAAGTATATTATGTGAAATAATTAATGTTGTAGACATAAAATAACCAATTGTTTGCAAACAAAAATTTTCTATTTGATCCAAAAATAATAATGTATACTCCTTCCAATCCTTATTATATGTCACCAACTAATTTTCTCGTATACCAATAAAATTGGTTAAATGCATTTAATTTGTCCTAACATTCAGGTAGTTTAATAATACCTCAATAATTACACTTATTTCCAAAATTAGTAACAGTTACCCTCTCCTATACGCTATACCCCTATTAAATGTGAGTATAAATGAAAAAAATAAGTAATGCACATTTATAATCATGAAGTGACTTATAGAAAGGACTAGAAAAATTGGAAGTTGATGACTTATATTAAGGACCAGGGAGTACATTACAACACAAGATGTTGGGTAATACTAGAAAAATGTTGCCATTCAAAATTTTGTCCATGTTATTAGGCTTCACTAATTAAATTAAGGTGTTCTTAATTAAATAAGCATAAAATGATACAATCAATGATAATGAGTGAAATTTACATGCATGAACAATCCTTAAACATTTATGTTCAAAGAAAAAATCCTTAAACATGGTTTGAATTGACAAACAAAGCTAATTAAAATAATCAAACATTAAACTATTTTTGAGCATGGCTAAATAGTGCATCTTCTTCCCTACTTTCTTTTTTCGACTACCATTCTCCCAGAAAGTGGTTTGCTATGAAGGAGGTTCATATGTGCATTCAGCGTCGTCCTTAGATCATGTTTCCAGTGACTATAAGTTTTGCAATGACTATAAATAAAAGTCAAGAACGGTAATTGAAAAAGGTTGTCGTGTATTTACAGCAACCTGTCTTCACCCATGGACAATTATTCGTTGCATTTTCACGTGTGAGAAGTATGGATGGTTTAAAGATTTATGTTCCATGAAGATGGTTTAAAAGGAACCACAAAGAGTGTTGTTTGCAAAGAAGTTTTTGTAAACATTCCTACTTGATGTAGTGCAATGTCAACAACAATGTTTCTTAACTATACTAATCAATTATATTTTGTTTGTAACAGATCTGATAGAATGTGTAGCTGACATATTGGAATGCATATGATCATTTTTTACATATTTAATCTTCATTGTATATTTTCATTGTCTGTATTTTTTATGACTTTGATTGACTGTTTTTTTAACATTATGTCATTGTTATTATTTCATGACTATGTATACGTTACACAACTTATATATTTTCTTTTTGCATGAGGCCATATTTCCTTTGATTTTTACTACCCGCGCTGGCCGCGGGGGTTACTGCTAGTTAGATAAGGTAACTTTGTTGGAACTTGAAAAAGAAATTAAATCATAAGGGAGGGTGTATACCATAAATTTATATATTATTTTATAAGTGAGTTAAATTATTTTTGTTTAGGTAAAAAAATATAGATATGTGTACTTTAAAATAGTTAACTTTCTTACTCAATCTCTCTAAAAATATAAATTAATCTTATTTTAAGAACTATAGAAATAATAATATGTTTGTAAATAGTAGTATATAAGCTAAGCAAATTAAAACTTTGACAACCTTTTCTAGGGACATTTGTATATATACAGTTTTCAAGCGAGAGAATTAATAGGGTTGATGATGGTAACTCATTTGGACTTTAATGAAATTGATTAATTAATTTTATTGTCTGGGTCTTATAATAAGAATAGGAAGCATCATATTATAATTGAGTGATTTAATTTGTTTCATTAATTAAAAAACAACCCTAAAGTGGTCTTATAAATGGATTAAGGGAAATATATTAATTAATTCATAAGTCAAACTAACTAATGTAGAGAAATAAGATAAATATAGGAGATGGAAAAAAATACTATTACATTATAAAAGAGCAAAGACAGGCTCAACTAACACTTCTATTTGTGACCAGAGTTAGTTATTTATAAACTTTAAAGAAATTACTTAAAATTCTACCTAAAATATCTTATTTAATTATAGGAAAATCCTAGATAAAAGACATTTGAATTTTAAAATCATTTTAATTAGTTGAATAGCAGGCTTAATTAACTAGTTGAGTAGTGACATTTACTACTCAAAATCCTCTTTCTACGATCCTAAAATTCAACTGTTATTTATTTGAGATTTCTCATTTAATTATCACCCCACGGATCAAACCCCTTTTAATAATATGTACTCCCTTCGTTCCTAAATATAAGAGCACTTTGACTTTTTTGGAGAATCCTAAGAAAGCAAAATGAACAATTTAATCATAACATATTTTAAATATTATTAGATCATATGTAAGTTCATAAGTCAAATAAACTAGTTTAGTGAAAAAATTTGGGAAAATCAATTTTTAATTACCATATTTTGCTTTCTTAGGATTCTCCAAAAAAGTCAAAGTGCTCTTATATTTAGGAACGGAGGGAGTACTATTTATAGGACGGTTGGAAAAAAAAGTTATAAATTTAGGAAACAAAAGTGAA
Organism: Mimosa pudica; assembly: GCA_029929735.1. Lineage (NCBI taxonomy): Eukaryota > Viridiplantae > Streptophyta > Magnoliopsida > Fabales > Fabaceae > Mimosa > Mimosa pudica. Next base: position 2,793,551 of record JAKELP010000036.1, read on the forward strand.
TTAAGGTCTTTCTTTATTTTGTAGTATCAAAACAACCCCATAAGCGACACTTTGTCTCCCCAAACACAAAAAATTGACAGGGAACATAATTATTGGAAAAGTAGGCGTACGTTGTTGTTCAGGAATTTAAAAGCATAGCCATAAACTTTGGAATGAGGTGTGTATCTGTGCATAGGATTTTGCAAAACTGAAGAAAAAGGCAGGAAGATATATATACATAAGAGACTTTTTCATCGTCTTATCGCTGAAACTGAAACTTCTGCAAACAATGCCAAACACAGACTGAGAGAGAGTGAGTCTGATCCATGCTGCACAGCAAAATGAGTGTACCAACACACACGCACATATAACGCCGACACCAATAGGACCACATCCTAATAATACCAACCAACATTTGTAATTATTACAAATTACTAACTCCCGTCCTAAATATAAGACCCAGTTGACTTTTTTTGGAGAGATTAAGGTTGTGAAATATGTTATTAAATTATGACATATTTGATACTCTCTCCGTTCCTAAATATAAGACCTAGATAACTTTTTTTTTGGAAAGATTAAAGTTGCGAAATAGGTTATTAAATCATGACATATTCGATATCTTTTTAGATTATCCATTAGCTTATAGGTAAAATAAACTAGTTTAAGAGAAAAAATTAGGTAAATCAATTTATAATTAACTTATTTTTTGCTTTTTTTTAGTATTTTTCAAAAAAGTCATCTAGGTCCTATATTTAGGAACGGAGGGAGTATATTTTTAGATCATCTATTAGTTTATAGGTGAAATAAACTAGTCTAAGGGAAAAAAAATTAGGTAAATCAATTTATAATTAACTTATTTTGCTTTTTTAAAATTTTCCAAAAAAGTCATCTAGGTCTTATATTTAGAACCGGATGGAGTATTTTTATAATATCATGTTTTATAAGATGTCTTCTAAAAAATGATATAGGACCTTTTCATGAGACGTTTTGATATAGTTTTCATAATCATTAAATTTTTTCCCATATACTTCATATTTAATAATTAATAATAGTAGTAACAAAAATTAGAATTAATATGATGTTGAAGTTTAATTTAATTAATAAGGATATAAAATTGAAAACTATTTAATATTTTTAATTTTATTTTTAGTTGATGTATGTGTGAAATTTTTTTTGGCCAAAGTTGACGTGTAAAGAATTAGTTATGAACCTGTTTCAATTGTTTATCTTTCTCATACGGATAGGATTTACATCCATTTTTTCCCTTAATTATTTGATTGTTGACATACATCATTGAGAAATAATATGCATACTATACAGTCACACCTATACTTTATGCATAGAGACTGATTCAAAACCATGACCTCAGACCCCACGACAAGCGAGGATATCGTTGAGGCAAGTTGGCCTTTTATAGAGAGGGAGTATATCAGATTAAAAAAAAATTAACAATTAATTATGGCTTGATAACTTACTTTTTATGAGATGATTCTCTAAGCTGCCTTTCGACATAAACTGATAGACCAATATCCAATAAGTTTGACTAAGTTAGGATGATGCAGCCGGCCTAGGTATTTCACTTCAGTCTGCACGAGACAGCTCAAAATAACTCTTATTTGTGAGAATAGAGATAGTGAATGAGAGCGGGAATAGAGAAGAGAGAATATGTAGGGATTATAGACATGATTAATTGAGTATATGTACCTAAAAAGTAAAGAAGCTTTGTTGAAATTTTAGTCATCCTTTATTGTGCCACTGGAGTCCTATTTATGGTTTTTTTGGCCGAAACCTATTTATGGTTAACAGATACCACATTTATTTTGATCATATTTATAAGTGACATCATAAATCATAAATAATTTAATATGAATACACAATCATACAGACATGTTGTATAGTATTACATATCAAACAGTGGTAAACTCAGAAAATTAATAGATTTTGGACAAATTTATAATAAGACTTAGAATCTTTTGTAAAGTATGTTTAAAACATGTTGAAAGTGATTGTGTACGTCTTTCAAATGGGGCAAACCCAAACTGCATGTTATATATATGAAAAAGGGAGTAGACGACAAATTAAATAATTGCCCATTATTAATCTTAAATACTACCGAAGAGATAGCAGTAGTATTATAACATATGAATTCTTTAGTTATTGAGGGGAAAAAAGACTTACAAGCCATTGCTTGTGACCTTGAAAGACTTTAGGCTTAAGCTTCTTGATGGCAACGACGCACCCTGAACCGGGTTTTGAGGCAGTAGAAGTGCGCAAATCAATCCATCCCTTGTAAACAAAGCCAAATCCGCCTTCACCAAGAAGGTTTTCAGTACTAAAATTCTTGGTTGCATTCTTTAGCTCATTGAAGCTGAAGGCCCTCAGATTAGGCGACGACAATATCTCGCCCTCAGTCTCCAGAGTTGGCGCTGGAAGAACAATGCTTAGTCCGTACACCTTCTTTCCTTCTGATCTGCACGGTTGGACGTGTGACATGGAGCTTGAAGAAGATCGAGGTAATGAAGATGCAACATATTTTGATATTCCACCTGCTACATTAATAAAATTATGTTTTTAAAAAGCTATAAAATAATTGAACAATTTGGTTTGTTTAATCTCAAAGGCGCGTGTTGATGAGCAAAAATGAATCATTTTTACTGTTCATTGGCCAAAAGGAGTCCTTTTATTGTTTGTGGGCCAATTTAACCTTTTCAAAATAGTTTATTGGTTATAACTATATTTAAACCTAATTTATTTTATACCACATGAATAATATTAATAAGGGAAAATTAACTACAGATCTTCTGTAAGAAAAATAATTAATGTGAGGTCCCACGAGTTGTTATGTGAGGTCAATAAGTTGTTATTTCTAACTCTAAAAGTTGTAATCACCTACTCTTGGAACCTCACATTAATTATGTTTCTTACATGGACCTGTAATTAATTTGTCCTAATAGTTATAGTATAGTAGTGTGAGAATGAAATCCTTCGAGTAGTAGCAATCATAATAATTCAAGAAAAAATATTGTAATTAAATAGTTACTTACCAGAAATGGTGGATCCGGTGTGTTGATCTAAATTCATTTTCGAAGGATGTAAACGGTTACCCATTCTCTCCCCCTCTCTCCCTCTCTCTTCTGTTCCACCGGATATTGCCTCTAATATCCTATAAATATAAAATAAATATGTCTCTGTGAATCGGGAATTCCGAAATGCTTGTGTATTCTCCTCGAAAGAAGTGGATACAAGAAAAATGAACAGCTAAGAACTTTGCATATTTTAATAATGGTTTTGTCCATGTGTGGCGCTGGATGCTGGTTGAGTTCATAACGACAGAACTAGGAGTTTCCCCTTATCCATCAGTATACTTTAATGCTAATATTTTTAAAAAATATGATAAATATACCGATGAGTGATGAGTACCCTTTTGTTTAAGTTAATTTAGTTTAAAGGATTACGGAGTATTTAACATGAGTATTTTGCTTCATATAAAAGAAAGACAGTATTAAACGAGTCATCTATTCATACTAAGTGTCATGGTGATCAATTAGACACGGACTAATCTGAATGAAACTTTTGGAAATATGACCAAATTTAACTTGAGATAATTAATTAGAGGTCTTATGTAATAAGAATAGTTAAGATATATAGATAGAGTATATAAGATTACACAAAGTCATAAATAACTATTTTTGTTCTAACAACATCTTTTGGCATGTTGTTTACAACTTATGGGATATCATTTTAATTATATTTTGGGAGAATTAACTTATGGGACATCATTTAATTTGTTCATATTAGTTGTAAATTACAACTTTTTGGCCTTACAATTACAACTTTTGACTTAGAGATTACAATTCATGGGACTTCATCTTAATTATGTTTTTCCCATAAGACTATTAGTTAATTCTTCCATTGAATTTGATATGTATCTCCTGTTAAACTTTAAATGTCGTCATTTTCTATTCAAAACAGTGGTATGCCATATAAAACTCTATTTTTTTTTGCTTTTAGAATTTTGCAAATTGCTTTCTGCTGCTCGATTACTTGTATGCCATCTTTATCTCAGATATAGCTCTTTACAGGGTTTATAAGCATGTGTCTGTATGAATATTTTATACATGTGGTTTAATTTAAATTATATTCAGTTTCATCATGATTAAATTTTTCCTGATTTAACCCGACTTGAAATCACTATATATCACTAATCTTTGAACCACCATGTCTGCCCAAGTTAAAAAAAAAAACAAGAGGCCACCATGTCCTGATTAGTTTTATGACCAGAGTCCCCTTCCTGTTTAAATTTTACAGAAATCTCTCGTTTTTCTTTAAGATTTCATTATATATAGGCCTCGCATTCATTGTTGTATCTCTTTTTTTTATAATATAAAGTCAGAAATTATACATTTTCATTGAACTTTGAGGTGAGAGGGCAAAAATACCCACTTTAATTTCCCAAAATTACGACCAATTCCATATTAAAATTTTAGTGTGAATATTCACTTTACCAAACAACTATTGATTTCTTTGCACGTGTCCTAAAATTTGTCACCTCCTTGAGACATTCCCTCATGAAAACATAGTGTATATATTGGGGCATTCAAAAAAATTTGTACGTTAGTGCTTAAAATTATATTTCACTCAACATGTATGTAAAAAATTAAATGAAGATTAGATCGAGGATAGTTGAACAGTATTGGAGTATTTGAAAAAAACTAACAAATAATATGGCTATTAGTTGATGAATGGTTTTGGCATTTGTGTAGACTATATTTTACAATCTTAATAGGTATTTTTGCATCATACACATTTTTGACAAATTAACATGGGTATTTTGACCCACTCACCCTAAACTTATTACTCCCTTCGGTCCCTAATATAAGAGCCCAAAATTTGAATGATTTTTTCCTCTAATATTAGGCATTCATAGGTTTTTCCTCAATTCATTCTTCCATGAATTGCTTAAAACAAAAAAATGAGTTCATCAAAATGAAATTATGGCTTTTGTTAGACATTAGATCCATTAAAAAATGATCGAGCAGATATTAAGAGAGACCTGTTGTCTCAACTCCCAACAGAAATAAAGAAAGAACTGTAAATATTTGTATTGATTTTGTTTGGTTCAAAACTAAGATGGGCCAGGGCCCAGAAGAGAAAGTATCCAAAGCCCAAAGAGTGCTTCAGTAAGTTCTTAGCAATTACTAGCACTCTATCAAGTTCTTGTGTAGCTGAGCTTTACTTGTAGCTTTCCAATTCATTTTAACCTTTTCCCTTTGTCATTTTTGGATCAAAACTGCTTCACCATGTATCATGTTTTCGAATAGACATATAATGGATGAACAGAATTATGATACATATCTAAACCTTAAAGACAATAGTTTTGTTGCTGATAAAAAAAAGACAACAGTTCTGTTGCTGTCATTACATCTCAAACACAAAAACACATGTACAATTAAGCATTCTAACTAAATTGCTTCCCTTTGCTTTTCTAGACAGGATTGCTTTTTATGTATGCACTGGGCTGGTCCTTTTAACATAGTAGTTAGATTCAACAAGCTCTAACTTAAAAAAAAAACACTCTTGAAGGATACATTGCTTTCATAGATCCTCAAAAGGATCATTGATGATCTTAGGCTAGAAGCAAAAATGCGCATGCAGGCAACAAAGCAAAGGAACACACAGTCCATATGGTCTCGTCTACTTCAAGCTATTCGGTTCAGACTATTCGGTTCAGACTCAACGTAGTCAGCTAAGAAGTAGGCTTATGCGTTGTGTCTGGTTTTTGCACTTATTCTAATAGGAGAAAGAGTTTAAATTGGAAGAGTGTAGAAACAAACATTGTCATTATGACGAACTGGCTTTTTGATCCAACTAAAAAGAATTTGTAGTGTTCAAAGTTCAAACATACAGACATCAGAACAGGGAATGGGGTTTATGACATCACAATAATCAACCCTGCCCCAGTGTAACTTTTCTACAACACGATTTTGTCGATACACACGAGAGGGAGGGTCAGGGTGTGTTTTTTTTTTTAATTTAAACAGTTCATTAAAATCAGAAATGTAACTGCCTGCATTGTGCTGCGTCAATATCAAAGGGACAATATGGGCACTTAAACATCTTTGTGCTGTTCTTGGACATCTTTGCAATAGACTGCTTACAGAGAACATGACCACACGACATCAACATAGCAGGATTATCGTCAGTTGCTTGCTCCTTAGATACAGGACAGACAAAGATAGAATGAAACTGGAATTCGCGGTCCAACTCAACCGGTAAGGGCAGATGGGTCATAGTTTGCCATTCCTGCTTCTTCCCTGCCAAGACATTCATAAGTTTAAGAAGTGGAGGCAAACCCTGAATTCCTGCAGCCACAGTCACACTCAATGGGCTGTTGTACGACTGACCCAAGAGATTGCAGAACTCCCTTTTCAGTTCCTCAGCCAGCCTGTTCCAGTTACTCGGTGACAGTAATTCATGGTGCGGAGACTGGTCAAGCTTTCCAACCCATAGGATACAGACCATAAGCTTCTGGATATAATCCATATGACTGGAAGCAAAAGGAGCGAGGTGAGATCGAGCATACTGAAGAGCCTCGTTTCTATCTCCATTTTGAAGTTTTTGTAAAAATTGCATGGAATGTAGTTTCAATAAAAGGTCAGATCCATTTTGTGTGAGCTTGTCAGAAACAGTGGTGGCCCAACTGAGGGCTGGCCCTAAGTCCTGGTTTTTCATTGCTTCAAGTATTTGATACATTTCCAGGAATGAAGTTTTTATGATAGCAGCAGCTTCTGGTTCTTTGGCGTCATTTATAAAATAGTCCCCAATATCAAAGAGACCCTGATGATAGAAGTGGCTAGCAATTATTTGATTTAGAGTGTGTATGTCAAAATCAACATTTCTATAAGCCTTTGATATATCAGGGTTGAAGGATCTCTCGAGGATCTTCACATACTTGGTGAGTGCAATATTAAGCTCCTTTTGTGGACCTTCCAGTTGGGTGAGTGGCGCAATATTACGTAAACTTGTCTGAAGTTCACTGAGGACAGATTTGTGATCAAGTACAGAGTCAGTATTATTGTCTGACTGAATCTTGTCCAGAGCTTTCTCAATTTCTTGGCTAATCTGATCAATCACTTCTTGGATCTTAGAACTAGATAACTTTTGCTTCTTAGTAACACGGTCAAATGCATCTTTAATGGTATTCAGCTCCATAATATTAGCTGTATCTGCAGTTTGTGATGTATGCTAAGGACCTGCAAACATCCACAGTATAATTAAAATGAGCTTTTAATATCCAAGTAAAATGTTTCTGATGAAACTCAATCCCAAAATATATTGATATTAATGGAAAACATACAACTCCACAGAGTATGATCTAATGGAGATGAAGATACAAAGGAAAATGAACAAGAAACAATGCAATTGCCCTAAAGCTATGCCCTAGGAATATATTTAAGAGACATCCCAACTCTCCCAATTCTCACTAAAACTTTTCATATTCAACTCTCTTGTTACTAATCCTATTTATACTCCCAAACCAACTCTTAAGTACAATACCTAAAATACCCCTCACTCAATCTAATAGCCCAATCCACAATCACCATTTATAATTTCCCTAAATTCCCAATACCTATTCAAGAAACTTTGCGCAGCCTAAAACTTTGCGCAGCCTACAACGCAAGGGAAAGACAAACATAATTCCTTTCATATACCATTCAACTAGAACAAAACTGTACCTACAAGTAAAGAACCAAACAACAAACCATAATCACGTAATGAAAACAAAACATCACTCAAGCAAGGCAATACACAATAATTTGCATTTGTTACTGATTGATAATAACTCTTAAATCACAAAAAAATTTGCTTCCAAACATGAGAAAGATTAGCCTTCCTACATTTATACATATTCATACCCACGTCATCAATATCAAGCCTTCCTTTTACCTATTCCATTTTACCAACTTTTCAAAACTAGGAAACCAACTTGCAAAACACCATGTTATTACAATTCATAAATCTAACAGCACAAATTTCATCCTTGCGACACACCAACCGTCTCTTACGTTCACCTAAATCCATTTCCATCATCCTTTAGAAATTTCAAAAATCTCATTGATCTCTAAGGTCCAGCCAAACAATCCACCATTACTCAATAATTTATACATTCTCAATGCCTAATCGAAATGAGCAAACAGCCAAAGAAAATAGGACAGAAAAAGCAACATGAAACCATCTTATAACAAGTAAAATATGACTTACTAAACTTAACATGAATTGACTCCTACAACAACAAACTTTTAGTTTTGAACCTCCAAATCCTAAAACCTAAATAAGATGATAGAAAGGAAAACAACAAACAGAATATTAAGTCAAACCAAACTCAACATATCAAACACACAATACAACAAGAAGTCGATTTTTATTATACTCTTACCTAAGTTAATATCTTCCATGTTTAGTCCAAATGGCTGAACCAAAACTAAATAATTAAAATAGAATAAAGAGGTGTTATTAAAAACTCGCATATAAACACTTTCAACAATTATACACCTATCTAACAGACATTAATCCCTAGCTCAAACAAAGAATTTGCACACATATACCACCATGTTTCAGCAAAGCAGTAGAGATAGCTAAAAGAATATTAAATCACCACATACACATATTGAGAGGCATGGCCAAAACAAAGAGGAACAAGACTTATGAACCATAATTTTCCTTATTTATTAGCACTTCATTAAGTCCAAATACATCTAGCCACATTTCCCCAAATAATGACCAACCTATCAGAGAAATAACCCTTATCCCTATTCAGCCAAGAACCAAAATACACAACATTTATACTACAACAAAACTTAGCAATCACACCACCACAGCTTCAATTTATAAAGGCTTTCACACCCGTAAACTTAAGGGTTTTAAACAAACTTCACCAAACCCACATGCTCAATTCAATTAGAATACACTTGCAACTTATATTATTATCAAACAACAGAGAAAGTAAAGTAACTACGTTGGCTCACACATAAACAAATCAGACTGAGGAAGCAAAGAAGAAACTTTGCAATTTGCAAAACACATAATCTCAAACAAATCAAACTTGACTCAAAACAACACATCAACCCCAATCACAACCACATCATTCTTTCATTATTGTTCAGTTATAAGTTGAACAAAACATAAAAAGAAATAAGGAAAATTCAGCCAACACAGGGGAAATAAGAGAATCTTAGCATTCACATCAAAATTCATCATACATGCGCAATTTGCTTTAGGAAAACACGAAATCTAACTCTAACTGCTTTGATTTAATTAGTGATTTGTCCCCAAATCTCACATCCTAAACGAACCCTAATCTGCGTCTCTTCCAACTTACTCAAATTAGAGAAAAACTAAGGGTAGAAATAGAAGGAAAAGACTGACCGGAGTTCAAGAATGAGAAAAGAGAACGAGCCGTCGTCGGCCGCCGCTGGTTCGCCGGAAATCGGCCGCCGGTAGTGTAGGCCGAACAAAAAGCGAGGGATGAGAGGGAAAATGTAAGAAATGAACAAGAATAGATGAAGATGGAGAAAAAGAGTGAAGTAGGCCACGCGATTTGGAAGATTTGAGAAGGAAGAGGAAGAGGAAGAGGATGGATGAAGATGAAGGAAATGGTGAGATGAGATGGGTGAGGGCAGTGAGGAAGAAGAAGATGATATGAGAATGTGCGGTTGCTTCTAAAGGAGGAGAGGGTGTGTTTGTTTGGGCAATTATTTTTTTTTTTTGGAAAATGACAAAAATTCCTCTCTGAATAATAGCCAAATGGACAAGTGAGGAACCTAAACTTCTAAAAGGACTGTGAAGGAACTGAAACCTACCTGATATTTTCAAATGTTGTGAAAAGACTCATTGCCCTTATGGTGTCTTCTTCTTCAACCTTCTTCACAACCTTCTTCTTCTCAACCCCACCCCACCCAAAACCACCACCGCCCAGCAGTCGCCGCCGCCCCTCCACCACTTTTGCCGCCGCCTCAACTCGACCAACCGCCGCCGCCGTCGCAGCCAGCCACCACGCCACACCGCTCCAACCCTCCCCCACACCACACCAACACCAACCACCCAAGCACCACCATAACCAAAACAATAGGGAAAATGTTATTTAAATCCCTCCGAATATACAAAAGGACAATTCAGGAACCTAAACTTCCAAAAGGACCATGAAGGAACTCGGACCTAGGGGACATTTTAAATTTGTGTGAAAGGACAAAATTACCCCCATCATTAAACAAAAATTACTTCCCACCCTAACACCCTCATTTCCTCTTCTTCATTCACACATCTGAGCCCTAATGCACTGTTTGGTTCAAAGGAGAGGAGGGGAGGGGAGGTTAAATGAAGTGAGAGGAGGGGAGGTTGAGTGAGATTTGAAACCTTGTTTGGTTGGATAGGAGGGGAGGGGAGATTCTAGTTTTTGTTTGGTTCACAAGGGGAGGGGAGGGGAGGTTAATAAATATTGACAGATATACCCTACTACATTGTTTAGATTTATTACTAATATATTTAAAATATTATCATGAAAATTGTTATATTGGTGTATACAAATAAGTAAAATTGTTAAAAATTGTATAATTTATTTCATTGTGATTTTTAAGAATAATAAAATATCATTTTTGGTAGATAAAAAAAAGAAAAAGGAAAATAATTAGATAACGTGCATGTCTCTCAATATATATATAGTATATATTTCCTATTTGCATGTAAATACTCCCTCCGTTCCTAAATATAGGACCTAGATGACTTTTTTAAAAAATCCTAAAAAAAGCAAAAAATAAGTTAATTATAAATTGATTTGCCTAATTTTTTCTCTTAAACTAGTTTATTTTACCTATAAGCTAATGGATAATATAAAAAGATATCAAATATGTCATCGTTTAATAACCTATTTCGCAACCTTAATCTTTCCAAAAAAAAGTTATCTAGGTCTTATATTTAGGAACGGAGGGAGTATTACCGGAAAATAATTAGGCAAAAATAAAGGAAAAACATTGACCAATTAAAAAAAATACTTCTGATAGAAAAAAAAAAAGAAATGTTAGATAAGATAGAACAAACGTTGTGTATAGAATTCACGTAAAGATAGAGACAAGGCCACAATGAAGTAAATATTTAACCAAAAAAAATAATATTTTATTATTCTTAAATGTAATTTCTTTTATTAAAAAAAATAGATCAGAAAAAAATGCATATAGGACCACTGCAGAAAAAACAAAATATAGCATGTCTATTTTTGTCCACTACATGGTAAAATTTTCTCTCACCTCCAAAAAACCTCAATTTGGAGGTTTGAGAAAATGGGGGTGAAACATGAAATAACTGTAAAATTTTAACCCCCCTCCCCTCCTCCAACCAAACACAACAAATATGCTTATAAACCCCCCACCCCTCCCCTCCCACCGAAAAACCCCCAACCAAACAGTAAGTAACACCCACACCCACTTGCGACTCCTCTCTTCTCTCCATCACGTTCTCAATCCTCTCATGCCCCTACCTCAAAACACAAATTACCAACCCTAACACAAACATACCCACCCCACTTCTTCAATTCTACCCCTTCTCTCTTCTGCTGCCTTCATGCCTTCAAAGCCCTTCAAGAGTAGTCAAGACGACATCACTCTCTCCAGCATCTCTCTTTCTCTCTCAACCATAGACGACAGCACACTCAACAACATTTCTCCTTCTCTATTTCATAGGGTATCCTTTTCCCTCTCTTCGTTTGATTCAAGTGAGATTTCTGGCCAGGGAAATAATTATAAAATTCTGGGGGTTTTTTTGGACTTCTTGAATCGTGGACACTTTGGTTTCTTTCCCACTGTATATTTGATTTCTTTTTGTTTGTGTTATCTTTTTATTATCGGTAATAATATTGAGAAGATGAATATAGAATTAGAATTTGACCGTGTATGTTTTTATGTTTATTTTGTGATGGAATGAGGACTTTGATTTTAATTTTCCTGTTCGCTAGGCTTGGTGTTGCAAAAAGAATATAGAAGAGGATAGTGGAAGCTAATTGTGTGTTCCTTTATGCCCTGTTTTATTGATGATGGAACTCACTCTAAGATAATGGAATCATTGTTGCATGTTGAGGTTTTTGGTTGAAAATTTTGTTATATTATTATTTATGTTTTGATGTGACGTGTAATTTGAGTAAGGGAATCCAATTTATTCTGAATACATTAATTATTTAAGATTGGTGATTTTGATGGGGCTGTAACTTGTAAGGGTTTTGGATTTTGGTTGGGAAAAATTGTAATGGAAAATTTTCCCTTTGTGGTGTTGAGGGAGATTATCATACCTTACTCTTTTGAAAATAAGTGATTTCATTCCAGTAATTGGAGTTGTAATAGAGACCTTTGATGCTTTGAGGATAAGAGTTAAAAAAAAGACGCTACAATGGTTTAATATTTCATGAAAAGCTGGGTATTCTTGAAGTCAATAACTTAAAGCTTTAGAATTCTTTTCTTTGTGGTTGTGGACTCTTTGAATATCTACCATTGTATGTCTGATTGCAGATAAATATGAGAATTGGAACTAAAATCATTATCCCCTGATTCTCTATTTCATTTTGTAATTGTCTATGCAGGTTGTTTTGAGTCATGTTTGGCGATCTGTAATCCATAACCAATGTGTTGATCCAAAGGAAGAGGTTAATTTCTCGTTGGTGTGTGCAAGGTCTAGAATATTGCACCCATCATCACCAGAGGGTTATTATGGAAATGCTCTGCAAGCTGGTCAAACAAGCATGAAAGCTATGGAATTGCTTGGGGAAGGGCTGGGCTATGCTGATTTGAAAATAAACAAGATGGTTTTTGAAAGACTTTTATGAGTCTTGTATTAAAAGCCCACAATTTTTTAGACACATAAGAGAATTTTTTTCTTTCTTCACAATTGACAGGGTGGATGTGTGTTTGTTTTATGGGAGGATGAAGTGGTTGAGAGGACTAGAGAAGTGATAAATGAGAATGGATGTATAGAGAACAATGACGATCACAATGCTGACATTTGCAAGGAGATGAAGAAGACTCAAAGTAGTCTAAGAACTATGTAGTGTGCATTGGTCCTTACATGGTTGATGTTGCTTTTATTAAGATGTATCTATGATTAATGTTTGGGCAGACAATTAATGTAATTGATAGCGATCAATGTAGTACTTAAATGATTGATGTAATGGATACATGTCCTTGAAATGGATATATGAATTTGGTTAATGTAATGAATACATGTATTTTTGGTGAATGTATTTTGTCCTACCAATGTGATTTCCGCCATTAATTTGAACTACAGGATATATTCTCTTGCTGCAGATAAAGACACAAATGAGCAAGAATACAATATGAAAATTGCTAAAGGAACTTTGTATTTAAGATTAATAAATTCTCTTATTGAGGATGAGTATTACTTTGTGTCATACTTATTAACAATTGAACCATACCTATTAACAGTTGGATCATATCTATTAATATTTGTAGCATTTTAATTAACTATCGCAACATGTCAATTAACAACGAGATCATAGCTATTAACAATTGTAACATTAAAACTAACAACAACACATAGCAATTAACAACAGAAACATAACTATTAACAGTTAGAACATTTCAGTTTACCACGACATCATATTCATTAACAATTGTATCAAACCTATTAATATTGGAACATTTCGATTTACCATGGCATTATATCTATTAACAATGGCAGCATAGCTATTAACAATTGGAACATTTCAATTTACCGCGACATCATAGTTATTAATAACAGGATCATATCCATCAACAACAGCAGCATAGATATTAACAAGATGATAATTGCAAAAGTAATGGAAGGAAATATATAATCATAACAATTACCATAGCAAGTCATGAGAAAATTTGCAAATTATTAATTTGCAATTCAGAATATGTTATTTCCAATACTGGAGCTGTTAATACCTATGCTAGAGTTGTTAATTTGTATGATAGAGCTTTTAATACAGAACGGGTATGCTCCAACTGTTAATGGGTAACGCTCAATTGTTAATGGGTACAATGCAATTGTTAATACAGAATGCTCATTTTTTTAATAAGAAAGTTAATTCCCAATGACCCAATGTTAATGGCTATGTTGTAAATATTAATGACTAAGGTTCAATTGTTAATACGTACAATACAATTGTTAATACAGAATACACGTTTTTTTTGGACAAATTAATTCCCCAATGACCCAAATGTTAAAAGATAAGGTTCAATTGTTAATGGATACAATTTAATTGTTAATACAGAATACACGTTTTTTTAACAAGAAAGTTAATTCCCAATGACCCAAAAGTTAATGGGTAAGCTGTAAATGTTAATGACTAAGGTTCATCTGTTAATAGGTTCAATGCAATTGTTTATATATACGCTGACACAGTTAATCCTTGCTAAAAATGTTTCATTAATAGGTATGATCTAGTTGTTAACTATTGGGATAACATGTCACATTTGCTACCACAATTATATGCCTCAGGGCAGTAGACACATAAATCTTACGAATAGTCATACTACACAACTGACTATACTCCAAAAACCATAACAATTGCAAAAGCAATGGAAGGAGATACATAACCATAATCATTATCATAGCAAGTATGACAAATAAGTTTTACAAAAGATGGATCCAATAAGTCTTACAAATCCTTGAAACCATTAACATAAAATCCATAACCTTAAAAAAAAAGAGGTCAAATAGTTCCTTTTTTGAGTACATATAACAACACTAGTGACTTGAGCTAAAATGACTAGGTAATCTTCTTTTTTGAGTATATATGATAACACTAGTGACTTGAAACTGCCACCATAAACAATGGAGGGGGCTTGCATGCACTTGAATAGGTGCACTTGATGAATGGATGGTGGTACTAAAAAAGCAATGAATTATACTCCACTGTTGAAGTGTCTATGAGTGAATTCTTTCTTCATTAGTTTCATGCCTTTATTTCTTCTTTTTCTTGCATACCCTGCACAAGAGATGGACATAATTATTTTCCAGCATAAATATTGAGATATACATTTTATACTGTGTTCTTGTTGAAATGAGTGTATATAATTTTGTTTAGTTCATGTTTTTTACTTAGAAATAATCGGTGAGAAGAGAAGAACATAAATGGTCATGATCTATCACAATATGCTGATAAATGCCCTTTTGATATATGTATTTAACGATAACATTTGATTTCTCTTTAATCTTCAAACTCAAACTTTCTCAAGTACCAAACACAAACACATTATACATTTCTCTTCCAAATAATCATATTTAAATAACCTTCAAGAACAATTTTAATTCATTATCTCCAAGATTCAACATTGAGAAAACAAGTAAACCAGCAATGTTCCAATCAAATTGTATCCTCAAAATGCTAAATCCCAACCAGAAATCAGATTCTACTTAACTTACATAGCCTTTCTCCATATGCCTAACTTCATATATATGTAATATTTAAAATAGTTACATTCATTCTTCAAGACGATATTATTAGCACAAATTAGCAAAACACATAACCATTATTGCTGACCCCAATTATACATATTAATGCCAACATAGCCTATGCATTACCCTTGATTCACTCACAAAATAACGCTATTTATTTCAACACAGCCTATACATTACCCTTGTGATTATTAAGCTGAAGGAAATGAGTTGAAATATATACCCACATCTGTAATAAGAATGTAACTATTTGTTCTGTCCCAATTGCATAAGGAAATGCATGTCTGCACTCCTTAGTCCTTCATACACCACTCCCTCACTAAAATCCCTTAACACCAACATGGGTGATTAACAACTCATAAGGAAACGGTAAAAACCACACAATAAACAAACCTAGGAAGTCAAAATGGGTAAATAACAACTTTTAGAAATTGAAAACGGATTGTAAGAATCTAATGCTAGGCAAGCACCTATCAAATTCAAAACCACTATACTTCAACACACCCCAACATTAAGTAACCCTTAAGTTTTGTTAATTTGACAGTCTAAGTAAAGAAACTTTACCAAAAAACATGGGGTTAAGTAGCAATTTACCCCTGGAAGTTTCACCATAGGAGCAACCCACCCCTGGAAGTTTTTCAAGGTGCAATTAAGCCCCTGAACTTTTTTTTGGGAGCAAATCATCCCTATTCTAACGTCTAGATCAAATGGTGTCACATGTATAATATTTGCCACCTTGGATTTGTTTTTGCCAGCTCACATAGAATTGGAAGCCTGTAAACGAAATTAAGATCTAAAAAAGAAAGAAAAGCTCGAAGATGGGGAAAAAGGTCGGAAAAGGGGAAACTAGGGTTTCACTTCATCACGTGGGTAATGCAAGGCGGATTCATCAGCTTCTAGTGTGGATGCAAGAGTTATAGACAGGTATTTGAAATTTTGTTGTTCCTCTTCCTTTCTTGCTTCACTGTTCTGTTCGCCCAGGTAGTGTTAAGGGAAGATTTGTTGAAATTGTGCTTAGTTTGGAGTTATATCACGTGTAATGGACGTTCTCTGATGATGATGATGATGATGGGAAATTTTTGTTCCTTCTTTTATGTGTGTGTGTATTCAGAGGAAGAGGGATTTACGATAAAGGAAATTCTATCTGATGCGAATCTTCATTTTTGGATTGATTATATGTGTATTTTTGAATATATGGTCTTAAATGAGGATTAATGTTGATCAATTGCCAAGGCGTATGTGTTCTGATCTCTTATTGCTTGTTAATTGTAAGGAATAAAGTTTTGTAAGTTTGCTTTACTTTGTTGTGATTTTGGTAAGCTGATATTTTTATGCTAAAATAAGTGATAAATGAGTGCAATAATAGTGATTTTTATGTGATTTTGTTGGCTGGAGCAATAATAGTGCGCTTTCTCTCTCATGTTAATTTGCTTGAAGTATTAAATATAAATTGTAATAGACCGTGTTTAACATGCCATGTGTCATCACCTCAACAATCTAACAAAAAACAATCCCACACTCAACGTGTCTTTGCTCAACATACCACGTGTCATCACCTCAACAAATTAAAAAAAAATTGTTCGTGTATCATTGATCAAAAAGTCGTGTTCGTAACGTACAATTTAATATTGTAATTAACCACAAATTTATTTTTTTTATAACCATAAATTGATTTCTTTTTTCAAATTAATTACTTGATTTCAAATTTGTTTATAACGTACCAAAACAGATGCCCTTTAGCTTTCTATCCTACAAAATAGTGTGTGTATATATATATATATATATATATATATATATATATATATATATGTTCGATAGTTTTTGGTAGTTCACTCTTGATTACTCCCATACGCATAGTTCGTTATATTATACATATTGTTGAGAATAGATTATGATGGATAAAGCAATTTCTTATGAAGGCAATGGTGAATATAATGGTGAAATGGTGACAACAACAGATTTTAGTTTATCTGAATCTTCATCCATTTCTCTTATAGATCTACCCAATGACATGTTAATGGAGATAATGGCCAGAGTTGAACGTGATTCATATATCAGTTTTGTGCGTGCTAAGTCTACGTGTAAGTTGTTAAGAAGCATCGGAGAAGAAGTTTCTACTTTGAATTATAGCTCACTACATCAAGAACCACTGATCATTGAGGAAGAATATTTCTATCCTTTTGAGGCCCTTCGAAAGTGCTTTCATTGCTTATCTATGTACTCTTTAATTTTCTATAAGTTTTTATTTTAGTTTTTTTTGTTTAGTGTTGAAGTTTCATCTTCCTTCTCTTTTCAGTAGTTAATCCAATAAGTGAACTGTTCCCACTTTTAATATGGACTGGAACTTTTGTGTTTAGAGTTATCTGAAATTTACAAATAAATATATATACATATGTAAAAAATAAATTGTTTTTCTTTAGAAACATTTACATTCTATAGTCTATAATTAATTGATATTGTTTTACGAAACAATGTCAAAACAAAAAAACCAACAACTAAACCCAATAAAACTCAGTTTGAATAATTGAGGCAATTACATATTACCCATAATAAAATTGAAAAATATACAATTATTCCGTTTCACTTTATGGTTTAAAAAAATATATGTACAAATAATTTAAAAAAATTCATGCAACTATATTTTCTTATGTTTATTGAAAAATCTAAATAGACATGATTTTACAAAAAAAGATCAACTATAAAAATTTAAATTGAAACTCAGCCCAATAAAACTCAGTTTGAATGATTGAGGCAATTACATATTACCCATAATAAAATTGAAAAATATACTATCATTCAGTTTGACTTTATGGTTTAAAAAAATATATGTACAAATAATTTTAAACAATTCATGCAATTATATTTTGTTATGCTTATTGAAAAATCTAAATAGAAATGATTTTAAAAAAAAGATCACCACGTGGCTCAATCATTCAGAGCCATATTGAATGATTTACATGCAAAGTAAGCAATAGAATTATTTTAAAAGGTGCTTGTGTGTCATGTTGCATGTAAATCCATCACCACGTGGCTCAATCATAAGCACCTTTGCCTCTCACCTTTCCATGATTGTTGGATATGCATCTCTTATGTATATCATTACATGTATTTATTTTTATGTATTTATCATTTTAATATGTATTTATTACTAATTAGTAATATAAATTATGGGAAACATATCATTAAATTATTATTTATGCAAAATAAGAAATAGAACGATAAGTGTCATATTGAATCCTGGCCTCTCAACTTTCCATGATTTTTGGATGTGTAGCTCTTATATATATCATTATATGTATTAATTTCTAATTATATATCATTATTATATGTATTTATTGCTAATTATTAATATAAATTATGGATAATAACGTATTTCCTTTAAATACATTTAATCACAATAACACCAGCATCGTTTCCTTAATCTTTAATAACACCGGTAACGCATTTCCTTTATTTCCTACTATCATTTTGATTCCATTAACCAGCATCATGATACTAAATTTAAATATTAAAATAATTAGATAATCTGTTTTGTAATCAAAATATGAAAAACAATTATCAATTATGAAAGTAAGTAATCAGGATAATAATAATAAAATAATAACTTAAATACAAACACTAATAATTATTATTATCAAAAAATATGAAAACCAATTATAAATTACGAAATTAATTAATCAGACTAGTAATAATAATATATTAAAAAAACATTTGAATGGTTTATGAATGAAACACATGTATTATAATAAAACAATATAATAACATAATAATTGGTAATAATTGGTAATTAGTAGTGTGAGTGGTTATATAAAACTTACGCACATATTACTCATACTTTAAATAAAAAATAAAAAGATACCCGTACTCTTTTTTAGAACAAGAGTATAAATACTCAATCATACTTACTACCTCACACGTTGATAAAGTTAGCCTACTCACAAGAAGAGATATGGAAAAAACCACACTTAGTGGGTTACACAACAAAAAGGAAACATGGGCTATCACGGTTAAAGTACTGAGAAAATGGGAAGTTTGTAAAAAAATCCCACCATTTGCACCATGGAAACTCTCCTTCATGTTACTAGTTTGTAAAAAAATCTATTGTTTCATTATCCTCTTGTACACTAATTTTTACAATTGCCATTACATATCTCTAATTCCAATTTTAATTATGATATAATTCTCATTGCATATTTCCAATTTCAGGGTATGAGGATTGAAGCATATACTACTCTAAAGACCTTGATGGAACATTATCAGTCGTCACCTAAAGAGGAAGACGTATATCATACTGAAAATTTCAAAGTTGAAAGCAACACAGACCAATATCGTGTAACCTCCCACCAATTCAAGTTAAGAATCCATCAAGCAACAGTATTTAAAAAGTTGGATTTGCAAATTGCTCCAAGAGGATACCATTTCATACCAATTAAGTCAATCCAAGATCAGACAGCTATTAATCCCGAATTAATAGGTATGTTATATGTGAATAATTAGATTATTTTTATTTCGCTTCAGTTTGTTTTAAATTTTTCTACCAGACATTTTGTTATAATTAAATCCCAAATTAATTTAATGGTTTAATAATGTTTACTTTTTGAGCAGATGTTATTGGAATTCTAAAAATATTTGGTGAATTCCGCACTCAAAGGATGGATTATGACTCTACTTCAAGATTAAATTTTTCAATTTCTGACATAGAGTAATGAATACATTAAACATTTAATCGTATTTCTATTCAAATGTAATAATTATGTGTATAAATATTACAAATTTCACACTTCAATATTACGCAGGCAAAATTCAGTAGAAGTAGTGGTGTATGGAAATATTGCTAATCAAACTTTCAGGGAGAAAACTGAAGATCTAAAGCCACCAATTGTGGTTTTGATTAGATTTGCAAAAATTAAAGAGCAGGTAAATAATAATATTTGTTACTTAAATTAACATATCTTTTATACAATATAATCTTACATAATATAATTTGATTGTAGGATATGTGCAACTCTCAAGTTTATATTATGCAACCCAAATTATATTCAACCCAAAAATCCAAGAGGCAGATGACCTGCTTGCAAGGTTAAGAAAATCTTCATATTACAACAAGTTAATTATAAATAATAAAAAGTATTATTAGTTTGTTAGTATTTTAATTATATTACATCTATTAGGCTTCGTAGCAATCCAACTGCCACCCAAGCTTTCTCCCAAATTACAGATCCAGAACCAACAGTTCTAACACCTGAAGATTTACTTACTTTCCCAAGAAGAATGTCAATACAAGAAATGAAAAGCATGGAAGAGGTTTTTGTTATATTTAATGTTTAACATTTATATTGCCATAATCAATAATGCAATATTTTTTGAAAAAACAATTTAGCCGAAGGATGTTGTTACAAAAATAACAATTGAAATGCTGGAAACTTCTGAGGATTGGAAATATCAAGGTTGTTCCTGTAATGCAAAGCTTACTCTAAATGAGAATGACAAGTACACATGCAAGAAATGTCCTGGATGGATCACTGCTGCTGAACCAAAGTAAGTGAATTCTAAAATCAACTACAAAAAACAAGTCTTTTTCCTAATGAATTATTTTACTACACAAACAATTTTCAGGTTCAAAGTACACTATAAAGTATCAGAGCCTACTGATCAATGTTCCATAGTGTTTTTTAATGACATGGCTGTCAAGTTGTTTGGAAAATCAGCAATAGACATGGAACAAAAACTTGTGAGGGTAAAAACAATTACTTTGTATCTTTGAGTGATATTGATTTGCCTTATTTAAATTTATTAATGATTAAAGATATATAATATTATGTTCTCATTTTGTAGGATGATACGGTTGGATCTTTTCCAAAAAAGCTAAGCAAAATTATTGGGATTGACATGATTGTACTCCTAAAAGTCAAAGCTTTCAACAAAAAATACCCCCAAGCCAGTGTCGCTGTAGGAAACTTTACTACTGATCTAGATTTAGTCAATCAATTTGCATATTCTACAATGGCAACTCTAGAACCAACTACAAAGATACCAAAAAAAATCTTCAATGGGCTTCTACTTTTCCAAAACAAATTAAATTATAAGATTAAACACAAACATTTTCCTCATGCAGGACGTAGTTTCGGATGTATCTGCCCCAAAAAAATTACACAGATTTCAAATGAAGAATTGCTGATTCTTGGAGATGGTAAGAGCCAGCATAGTGAAGCGTCAGTGACAGCACTGTTAGATGAGGGAATTGAAGCACAATCAGAATATGAAGAAGGTGTAGTTGCTGAGAAAACATCAACACCAACAGCAAAGTCCGTTGTTCGAGGAAAAAAAACGGAAAATACAATCAAAGAATTGATTTTCACCAGCCTTTATATTTTGATAATAAACTTTTACATTATATGAATATTTTATTTTATGGAGTATTATGCAATTTGTTTTTTGTTTGTTTCATATTCTAATAAATGTCAGATTTAAAATGCATCTGTTGATGCACTACATTTTCAATTATTAATGGTTCTATTGTTGCGTAGGTACCAATCTTAGACATTAAATATATTGCATCCATCATAAAATGAAGAAGTAAAACATATAGTTCAAAAATTACAAATGTGTGTACAATATCAATATTATATATTATCTAGTAGTAATAGTAATATTTTACTATTAAATAAAAAATACAGAGTATTTTTAGTAATGATTTTTTTAAATATGATTTGGCTAAATATTAAATTAACTATATATTGATTGTTACAAAACTCACTATTAAATTTACTATCCTACGATTAATCTTCAAAATACATATTAACTAATTACATACCTAGGGAAATTACGACCATACAAAATAAATACTTGTAATCAAAATAATAATAACAGGAAAAATATATTAATTTAATGACCAAAAATACGATACCAGGTTAAAACAACACACTATAGGCCGGTTTCCCAGATTAAGTATTGATATTAATTTTTATGTTAACAAAAAATATTTGATTACAATTTGTAAGTATGACCAATTTATTAATCATAAATTAACAAAACATTCAAATTAATATTTATTAATATTTAATTTATAATAATTTTTTTTTATTTCTCAAGGGTATCCCACCCGTGTGTCAAGTGGGACTAATCCTTCGCTGTTCTGAAGTCCCATGTAGGGGGTAGACAGCTGGCCTGTGAATTTACTCCATTCGCAAGGGTTGGGGATCGAACCCCCAACCACTTGTTTAAGGGACGAGAGTACTTACCACTCACGCTAACTCGTCAGGTTATTTAATTTATAATAATGATTGCATAATCATGCACTTAATTCAGTTTACAAAACGTACAATAATAAATGTCATAAATAGAATTATCGTGACTTTTAAAACGCATTTACTTATCATTACACACATCATGTCATAAAAGGCATTAATATGAATCTAATTATGCTTAATAAGAGAAAGAATATATTAATTTAATGACAAAAAATAAAATAACAATCAAATTTAAAACAGCTGACAATAGGTCGGCTTCCCAGATGAAAAATTGATATTAATTTTAATGTTAAAAAAAATATTTGATGAATATTTGTAATTATGACCAATTTATTAATCATAAATTAGCAAAACATTCGAATTACTACTTATTAAATTGATCGTAATAAATTAGCAAAACATTCAAATATTAATCATAATATTTGATTCATACTAATGATTGCTGCAGCATATTTGAATTGATCGTGTGTCTTTACTTGAGTTGATTGCGTGGCATTGTGTGGTTTTTTCCTGAATTATTTTAAAACATAATAAAGCCTTTGTGTCACTAAATTTACACTTGTACATTGATTTACAATTCAAAATAGTTTTTCTGAATTATTCTAAAACAATATTCCCTCCAGTTCTAAATATAGGACCTTGATAAAGACTTCATTTTAGTTCTAAATATAAGATCTAAATACATTTTTGGTCACCTTTTTCCTAAATTACCCTTCTTCTCATGCACTTTTTTCAGATTAAAAAACATGCAATAAAAAATGTTATAAATAGCATTATCATGACTTTTTAATCACATTTCCTTATCATTAAACACACCATGTCATAAAGACATTAATATGAATTCAATTATGCAAATAAATTTGACATTACTACGCTTTAATGCACACTTTTCCTTTACATATCCCTCTCTTTTGTTTTAAGCATTTCCTTTTTTAATTTTTTTTAAATAAAAGGTTTCCCCTTTTATCAAATGCTGTGTAACATCCTGAAAATTTAATACAGGATTAAAGAGTGTTTTGGAAATGATAAATGGAGAAATTAGGAATGTTGGGAATTTTTAGGAATTTTTGGTGATTTTTGGGAATATTTTGGAAATTTTGAGTAATTAATGTGCATATAATTACTAAAGAAATGAAGAGTTTGAAATATGAGGGAATGGAAAAGCTAAAAATATTTTGAAGTTTAAGAAGATTGGAGGCTGGTTTAAGTGGTTTTAAATTAAAAGAGGACATTATGGTAACTTCCGGTACGAAATAATCCATTCCTGACCAAGGAAGTGCACGCCCTAGCCACTTTTTGACATAAAAGCTTCGGATCTTCTTCTGCTTCTTCATTCTTTCTCTGCGTGCGCCGACCTCCCTCCCTTCATTTTCTTCATTTTCTCCACACCCTCACATATACTCATTCAACTTCCTTGATTCATTAAGCTTTCTGACCTTGTTCTTCATTTCCTCTTCTCCTCGGGTCGGTTAAGCCGAGTTTGAACAGTGACTGGCGATGGTCTCCGGCGGCGGCCTAGGCGTTCCGGCGGCGTGAACTGTGGGTGAGGAGAAAGGTTTGATTTTTCTTGGTTTCTTTGAGTTGTTCTTCCATTTCCAACATTTTCTTGTCATTTTTTTTAACTCCTCTTCCCCTTCAGTTTCGGCCGACGACTCTGGGGACATTTTTTCCGGCGACTGGTGCTTCGTTCTCCGGCGAACGGCGGCGGTGAGCAGTAAGAAACCATGTTCTGTTATTTTTCTTGAGTTTTCCTCTTATTCCAACTTCATTGCTCATTTTTCTTTTCTTTCAATATGCGGCCAACCTAGGGAGAGGTGTTTTTCCGGCGACTTTAGGTGGCGGCCGGAAGCAGTGATTTTTCCTTTCTCATCTTTGAACTCCGTAAGCTTTCTTACTACTTTGTGATGTTAATTTCTGATTGAAGTTGCCTCTTTTGAGTTTAGGGTTTGACCATTAATAGATTTTTGGGACTTTAAGCAATGATTATATCATGTACAAGTGGTAAATTGGAGATTCTTGAAAGTACTTAAGTTGTTGAAGTTGGAAATTGATTTCTGAATTGTTGTTTTGGCTCTTTAAGTAAGGGTTTGCTAAAGGATATGGCTTTGGATTAAATTGGTAGTTAGGTAGTGATAGTTGAAGTTGTTTGTTGATGTTAGAATGTTAATTTTAGTTGGATTGGTGTTTGGGAGAAAGTTGGATAATTAAAGTGTTGATTTGAAGTGACTTTGGTAGATTAAAGGTTGCTTGAGTTTGGAAGAGCATTTGGGTGTTATGGAGGTCTTTTTGAGTGACCCATTTTAATGCAAATGTGGTATTATAGTGGGAGTTTAATATAGTGGATTGATTTTACAAGGATTGTGTAACATCCTGAAAATTTAATACAGGATTAGGGAGTGTTTTAGGAAATAATAAATGGAGAAATTGGAAATTTAGGACTTTTAGGAATTTTTGGTGATTTTTAGAATATTTTGGGAATTTTGAGTATTAAGCGCCCAAATAATTAAATAAGTAATTGAAGAATTTGAAATAAGAGGGAATGATGAAACCAAAAATATTTTGAAAATTTGAAAGATTGGAGGCTGGTTTAAGTGGTTTTAAGTTAAAAAGAATACACTATGGCAAGCTTGGGCTACAAATCATCAAAAACCACCTTATTTCCCCTCAACCAAACACACCCTCCCTCCTTTCCTTATCAACAAAACCGACACCACTCCCCTCCCTTCTTCAAATTGCGTCGGACACCCCCCCCTTCACCATTTTCTCCATTTTTCCACTCCAAAAGCTTCCTCATCTTCATTGTGAATCTTCTCTCCTTCTCGGGTCCGTTGAAGGCGAGTTCGAGTGGTGGCTGGTGGTGGTTTCCGGCGGCGCAACTTTCTGGCGACGTGAAGCATTTGGAGTCGAAAGAAAGGTCCGATTTTTCTTGAATTTCCTCATGTTGTTCTTCCTTTTCTGCTTTATAGCACCTTTTCCTAAACTCCTCATTCTCTTCCAGTTCAATCCGTGTATTTGTGTGTGTGTATCCGTCGCGTTTTTGTTCTCTCCGGCGGCAGTGGGCAGTTTTCCGGCGAACGACGGCGGCAAGCGGTATGGGGGCCCCTGTTCTGTCATTTTCTTGAGCTTTCCTCTTATTCAACTTCATTTCTCCTCACTTTTCCCCTTCCCTTTGGTTCAGCTCGGCCAGCTCTTTTAGAGGCCGATTTCCGGCGAGTCCTACGGTGGCCGGCGGTGGTGTCACTCTCCCCTCTCATTCTTGGATCATGTAAGCTTTCCCAACCTCTTGTGATGTTGATTTTGAGATAATATTGTCTTTTAATAGTTAGGGTTTAGTGGAAAATTGGGACTTTAGGATTTACAAGCTACAATAGTGCTTATTTAGTGGTTAATTGAAGTTTGGGGAGAGTATTTTATGGTTCTTAAAGTGGGAGATTACCTTAGGAATTTTTGAGGAATATTTTAGGCATTCTTTGAGTTGGGGATTGAGTTAATGGAAAATGTTTTGAATGAAGTAGTGACTTATAAATGCTTGTTAAGGGTAGTTTAGGATATTAGAATATTGGCTTATGATGGATTGGTGGTTGCAAGGAAAGTTGGAAGTTAAAGTTTTGGTTAAAATGGATTTTGATAAGATAAAGGTGTGTTTGAAAGGTGGTGGAGCATTTGGGAGGTTAGGGAGCTGTTTTTGATGCCAAATGATTGTAAATGAAGTGATTTAAGTAAGTTGTACCAGTTTTGGTGATTTGGCAAAAGCTAGGGAAACTTTTAAAGTTAATTCTTTTGTAGTCAAAAGCAAATGGATAAAGGAAATCATGGAATGTAAAGAAAGTGTTTGAGGCCAAGAGACCTCCTTAGTGTCCAATTAATATTAATGAGGTTAGTTGGGTAAGTTTTGGAAGTGTGACATAATTTTTGATAGGAATGCTAAAGAGACATAATAAATGGGACAATTTTTAGGGATTTTGTTAATGAATGATGATTTGAATGAAATGGTGGTTAATAAATGTTTGTTAAGGTTATTTTAGGATGTTGGAATGTTGGTTTTGGTTGAATTGGTGTTTGGTAAGAAGTTGGTACTCAAAGTGTTGGATGTAAGAGGATTTGACTAATTAAAGATATGTTGGGAGTTGATGGAAAGTTTGTGAAGTTAGGAAGTTACTTTGAGTTGTAAATTTAATATTAATATGGTTGTTTGGTGGATAATGATTGTCTTGCAGTTTTATGGACAGTTGTGTTTTCTTTAATGTTGAGGTTTGTTTATGTGGGCTATATGGATTAAATTGGAGCTTAAGAAATGTTAGTGTAAGTAATGTGAAGGTGTTGGAGTGGTGAAAATTGTTTGAAATGGTGTTTGAGAAGGAATTGGGAAATAAAGTGTTGGATTGAAAAGAAATTTATTAAGGAATAGTATGTAAGGAAGGTGGTGAATGTTTGTGACTTATGGAGGTCACTTTAAGTGGCCAATTTAATATGAATGGCTTGTTTCGATGGGGATTAGTTTGTTGGGTTAGTTTCGTAAGAGTATGAGAAATGGAAGTTTAATACTTTGGGAGTTACAAATATATAAATTAAGGGAATTGTGGGGTACAATAGAATATAGAAAATTGTGGATTTAAGTAATTTGTTTCTTCCATAATCGGTTTAGAATTAGTTTGAATGGTAGGTTTAAGTCATTGATCCTGTGTCTTGACCATCAACAGCTCATGGTGCGATTGTAGTCGGCAAAACTTCGGGTGGAGCTCGCAGAAGGCAATGACTGAGAATATACATATATATATAGTTCTGTTTTGGAGCTTGAACAGGTAATCACGCTTAACTGACTGTGATACTGAGGGTGATGGTAGTTGAGGATTTTCTAACATCCTCTTCTACTTATTTATATGTATAAATAAAATGAATTCAGATTATGTTATACTTAAACGTGGGCTATAGGGTACCTTTCAACTGAACTGTACTTTATATAAATTCATATTTATATATATTCTTTGGTATGTTGCATGACACTGGTTAGTTGTACCTTCGGCCGATGTAACCTATCGATCTGCGCAATCGATAGGTTAATTGTACAGGTTCCTCGGATTTTAAAGGAACCAGGGACGTTTTCACTTTTTATAGTGCTCCCTTTTCAGGGACGTTTTCACTATTTAAAGTGCTCCCTCTTTATGCTTTCAGACTTGAGACTGGGCACAGTGTCAATCATGTTTATTTTTGTCTATTGAGAGATGGATGCATCTATTCTGGATATATACATCGATATATTTGCAAATGTTATGTGCTGTATGCAGGTTTTGAACTGTGGTACCTTGTAGACGCTCCACTACCCCACTTCTGAGTCTCACAGTGAGTTAAGTAGTGATTACTGAGACATTGTTTTGTCTCACCCCATTCCCTTTATTTTTGCAGGTGATTATGCCCAGAGGTAGTCTGAGAGGAAGGGAAAAAGGGAACGGCCAGCTGCACTGAGTCAGTGAGTAGGCCGGAGGTAAACCGTAGGGATGTATATTGCCATTTATTAGGTTGCATCCGCTTCCGCATTTGTTTGTATTGGTTGGAATGAATTGTGTTAGTTATTTCTGTTGATTGTTGGTTAGTCACTGATATTGAAAGAATGTGACAGTGGTGGTCGTATCACACACTGTTTTAGTGTGTTGATTGATTATAAAGTGGTGAATTGACCGTTGAGAATTGTCTGCTAATGGAAAGACAATTTCTCTTTCATGATACGAATGTATCATATGATTGTGATTAACGAAGTTTGACTGTGCTTTGTGGTACTGACATGCTTAAGTCAGCTAGTAGTTTTAATAAGTTTAATTGATACAGGTGTTCTGAATAATTGTGTTAAGGAAAGACCTTTTCCTAACATGGTTATATCGTTTGATTGTGATTTATTGTTGTGATGAGTGTTGTTATTTTATATAACCATGTTAGATGGGCCCCTCTCTACTATGGTTATGTTTCTAAATGTAATGTTGTTTCTTTTGCTAACTATGTTAGGAAATTCTCTTTTCTAACATAGTTAGATACGTATATTAAGAATATGTTTCTAATCTCTTCATAGTAGAGAAATTCTTTTGCTAACCATGTTAGGCAAATCTTTTACTAACATGGTTAGACACAATTTGTTTGGAGTATCTGAGTATGTGATTAATTAGGTGAAGTCTAGTAGTTTAATAATTCGTTAGTAGGAGGTACGTTTCAGATTGCAAGAAATGGTGAAGGTAAATGATTTGGAAGTTATGAATGGATGGTTAATAGAATTACGATAGTTTAAAGGATGTAAACATGGTTTGTAATGGAAGTAAATTATTACTTCAATAATGTTTTTGATTTTGGTGAAAGGTAGGCCAAAGTCACTAATATTGTGTTTTGATCAACTATGATATCATTGTAGACATTGGTGAATCGAGTGGAGCTCGTGAAAAACAATAGTTGCGAAGATCCATTATTTTTGAGCTGGACAGGTAATCATCCTCACCTTACTGTAACAGTGAGTATGATGTTAGATGGGATTTTTCAAATCCTTTTCTATATACATATATTTATATTGTAAAAGCAAGGAATTAGTTTATAACAATCAGGCTATGGTGTGCCTTTCAACTCAACTATTTACTTATTAAGATTTTTTTTATTTACTATATAGTATCATGTGGTGAATACTTTGGTTATGAATGGTTGTTACATGACACTGGTTGTACCATCGGCCGATGTAACCGTTTGATAGCGCAATCAACGGTTAGTTGTACTAGTCCTATTGAGTAGAGACAGGGACTGACGGTTTCCGAGTAGAGACGGGCTCCGTATTACTTCTTGCTGAGTAGAGACAGGGGAAGTATGCCTGCTGATTAGAGACAGAGGCGCAGTGTCACTTATGTTATTTGGTTTATTTGGAGATGGTGAACCATTTTACGGATTGACGCAGATCTGGAGAAACATGCATAAACATACATATATATATTACACTGTTTTTTTTTATATATGGCACCTTGTAGACGCCCTGCTACCGCATACCTTATTTTTACAGTGAGTTGAAAGATGATTATTGAGACAAAGTTGTCTCACCCCACGTTTATTGATATTTTTGCAGGTGATCATGCCGAGACCCAGGGGACGGGGAAGGGGAAGGGGCCGTCCGGCCCTCACCAATGATGTGAGACAGCCGGAGGTAGTATTTTGGAATATATATATTGCCAATACTAGGGTGCATACGCTTCCGCATTATGTTGTATTGTGTTTTGAATGTGGTGAAAGAATTTTAGGAATTACTTGTTTATATTGACTTTTGATTGTACATACAAGTGCCGGTACTATTTCTATTATGTATGAAGTTATGGAATCGGGCCATCAGCCACGATATGCCACATGATTACTACAATGTACTCAGTACTTAGGATTTGTGTTCTTTGTTGGCATAGTCATATTATGCTGAAATTATGGTGAATGATGTGATGTTTGTACAGGTTTCAGAATCTTAATCATGTTAAGGAATGTTCTTTTCCTAACATGGTTATTTTGTAAATGTGATATCTGGTGTGAATTGACGATGTATTCTTTTTATATAACCATGTTAGATGGGCCCCTCTCTGGCATGGTTATCTGTTAATGTGTTTAGTTATTTGTGATGTTGCTCCTTTTTCTAACCATGTTAGGTGTCTCCTTTCTAACATGGTTAGCTATTTATTATCCATGATAGTGATCAGGTTATTATTAGGAAATTCTTTTCTATCATGGATAATGATTATTATTAGGAAATTCTTTTTCTAACTATGATAGATTTATTAATACTATGAAAATCATTTTTCTATCATAGTTAGTAAGGGTATTACTGAATTAATTAGGGAATTAGTAACAGATTGTTACATGCTGGGTTTTTTTGGACAAAAAAACTGTGATAACTAAAGTGTAGAACATAAAATAATAATCTTTAAATAAATATTACAATTATGGAAACAATAAAAGAAAATAAGCATGCAAACAACTTCTACACTAAACAATATATGATATGTTTTTCTTTTTTTTTATTCTACACTAAAATCACAAATTGCAAACAAAGAAAATGATAATATACCAAAGTAACTTAGTACCAAAAAAATAATACTAAGGAAAAATGTATTGATTTAATGAAAAACAAAAAAATATCAACAAAAATCACATAACACAAATATTTGACTATTACAAATATTGTTATTTTCTAAAACTATATATTATTTATTGGGTGAATTAATAAAATATTAAACTATTAAACCTGTATTATAAAACTTTTACAGGTTAAGACCAATTCCAAATTTCATCAAGTGACATAATTGGCAATTGGTCACAATTACTACTTTTTTATCCAAATTGGCCGTTATATCCATAACTTATAAAAATAGCATTATTAAAATTAATTTCTCAATTTGATGCACTTACTTCAGTTTAAAAAACGTACAATAATGAATGTCATAAATAGTATTTTCAAGACTTTTTAATCTCATTTTCTTATAATTAAATACACCATGTCATAAAAGGCCTTAATATATAAAACGTACAATAATGAATGTCATAAATAGTATTTTTAAGACTTTTTAATCTCATTTACTTATAATTCAATACACCATATCATAAAATGCATTAATATGAATTCAATTATGTTCATCCTTTGCAATGATATTAGCAATTTTAGTCATGAAAACTAATTTAATATTCCCTCCAGTCCCTAATGTAAGAGCTCAAAATTTGAATGGTTTTAGTCCCTAATGTAAGAGCTCACCCCACATTCTCTCCTCATTTAATGCATTTTTTTTCTACTTTACACATAACTATCTTTCATATTTATTAATGGTTATGTATTTCTCTCTCTTAAAAGTATCATAATAAATATGGGCAATTTTGGAAAAAAAACATTAACTTCAGACATCCAACTAACATTCACATGTTTTCTTAAGAAGCGTTTTTTTGGCGGTTAGCTCTTACATAGGACCTGAGGGAGTATTACTTTAATAGACATAAAAGGCAAACAAAATATGACATTACTACTCTTTAATGCACATTTTTCCTTTACATGTCCATTTATTTTGTTTTAAGCATTTTTTTGTTTTTCTTAAATAAAAGGATTCCCCTTTTATTAAATGCTGCGTGTTTTTGGACACATAAAACAGTGATCAACTAAAGCCTAGAACAGAATATAATTATATTTAAATAAATATTGCAATTCTGGAAAAAATAAAAGCAAATAAGCATGCAACTGAAACTTCTACACTAAAATCACAAATTGCAAATAAAGAAAATAATAACATACCAAAGTAACTTAGTACCAAATAAAAATGATACTAAAGAGAAATGTATTGCTTTTTTGGAAAACAATAAAATATCAACAAAAATCACATACCACAAATATCTGATTATTACAAATATTATTATTTACTACACCAATACCCAATTCCTTCAAGAGACATAATTGCCAATTGGTCAACATTACTACTTTTTTATCCAAATTGGCCATTAGATTTATAACCTACACAAATAGCTTTATAAAAATTAATTTCTACTTTTTCATACAAAATGACCACAAATAGCTTGATAAAAATTAATTTCTACTTTTTCATCCACAATGACCGTTCCAATCCATAACCCAATAATCAAATACCCTTATAAAAAACCCAAACACTATGTCTCCACCAATTTGTGAAAAGACAAACTCCAAGCCAAATCCAATAAAAACACCCTGATCACAAAAAATTCCAACACGAACTACAAACCAAGATGGACCAAGACCAACAAAGTCATCGTACAAAACTTGCCAGAAAAATAAGACACCAAATACTGAAATCAAAGAAAAGAAAAATTTCATCTCTCCCAAATGAAACCATTCAACTACCAACAATGGAAGGTTTTGGAAGAACAGTAAGTGATACAATCCAGGCCACTCACATCACACCCAATATGCTTCTCCGACCATGTCTTTCATCCATGCATCCATGCAAGCCCAAGCACAAATCTTCAACCACGATTACGAAATGCATCAAAATCAAGTTGAGGTGAGTATGTAATCCTTCAAAAGCAATGTTCATGCTCAATATAAACCCATATGCAATTTCCATTTACCAACAAAATTGTACTATCACGAAAAAAATTCAAATTCAAAAAAAAATCTTCACACTCAATTAACAACTATTGCAAGCTCCTCAACAAATCAACCAACCCATCAAGAAGAACAAGGTATGCTAATGAATTATTTTCAATTTAGCTTCAAAGTTATGATTATAACTATACATATTTTTAATTCAGTTTACAATGACGAGGGAGACCCTGCACACCCATGTCAATTCTGTGGCGCATTGTTGTGGCATAATGAAAGAATTGAGCGATATAAAGGAATTTCAGATATACAATTTGCAATATGCTGCTCCAAAGGAAAAATCAAAGTCCCTTATTTCAAGCCACCCCCTCCTTTTTTGAAAAATTTATTCTTCAACAAAAAAGAATCTCATTCCAAACATTTTCTTGACAATATAAGAGGTTTCAACAATATGTTTGCTTTCACGTCTATGGGAGGAAAAATTGACACATCAATTAATACTAAAGGTAGAGCTCCATACACATTTGTACTAAGTGGGCAAAACTACCATTATCTTGGAAGTTTATTACCATCAGAGGGATCTAAACCAATATATTCACAATTATATATTCATGACACAGACAATGAAATTCAGAACCGAATTAAAGCATCAAGGTATTAATTCCATATATTAATATATATTGGTGTGTGTGTGTGTCTCTTTGTGTCTGTGTTTTTACTCATTTTGCTTCTATTTTCCATATTGACTATTTTGTGACTAAATAATCCTTCATTGAAATTATG
This sequence comes from Mimosa pudica, assembly GCA_029929735.1. NCBI lineage: Eukaryota > Viridiplantae > Streptophyta > Magnoliopsida > Fabales > Fabaceae > Mimosa > Mimosa pudica. Next base: position 2,827,103 of record JAKELP010000036.1, read on the forward strand.
GGATGAGAATCCTAAATTTTGTTATAATCCCATAATAGTATGAGTGCAAGAAATCCGGAATGTTATGATTAAATTAGTTTCATTTTTTAAATTTAAATATGATTTCATTTTTTAATTCACGTTATACTTTAATATTTTCTAATTTTGTAATGTTAATAAACTTCATTAATGGTATGAATTTATTTTAATGACCAATTGATTGTAATTTCTTCTCTTTCTTTTTATAATATATGTCTCTTTAAAATAATGAACAACATTTAACTTTATGCCTTCATTTTAAAACTGATAACTTTAGAACTTTATGACTTAAGTAAAAAATACAATTAAATATGATGTACATTTAGATTCAACCAATATATGTGGGTGCTCTTATTTTTTAAACTGATAATTTTTAATTGTTTATGGAAATATGTTTCATTTTATAAATATAATCCATGGTCATATGTTCAATATTTAAAAGGACTCTTGAGTAACAAATATACCTTAAACACCATCATAATTTGAGATTCACATGCTAACCTTTTCCTACATGCACATGAAAGTGTTTTGGAAATCACACCAACGAAACCATGCAACATTAAATTACTAAATTTAGAATAGTGGGCAAAAAAACCAATGTTATAAATTCAAACACTAACATTTATACATATTTTAGCCATCCACCATACTTTCAAATTACAAAAACTAAATCTGCATGACTTGTATTAAAGACTTATGGAGTTAAATTAGCAATTTAGGATTACATATTATGTATATTATTGTATTAAATATTAATTTATAACTCAAATTATTTATTTATTATAAAATGGTCAATCAAATCATTCAAGTAATATTTCCCAATTTTTAACACATGTTTTTGTACTATTTTCCAGGGTAAAAGGAATAAATGAAGACATAGCTCAGAAATTGAAAGAGACTCTTGACAATAACAATTTGTTAGTTAGGAAATACAGAATGACATCTCAAATGTTGTCACAAAATATACAAGAGTCTGTACAAATAAGATTGATTAGAAATTCACATTTTGACTCAAGACAATATGCTTTCCCTGCTGCATCAGAGGTCGCCGCTTTAATTGTTGGAGACTTTGATAGATCATACTACAAAAGAGATATTATTGTAGAAAAGCAAGGAGGTCCTATAAAAAGAGTGGATGAACTACACCCCTCATACTTGCCACTTCAATACCCATTGATATTCCACTATGGTGACAATGGCTACATCTCAACAATGCAACATCACATTGGTGGGGACACACAAAACAACACCAGAAATAAATTGACAATTCGTGAGTATCTTGCATTCAGATTAATGGACAGAACTTTTGAAGAGTCAACATTGCTCCACTCAAAAAGATTGTTACAACAATTCATTGTTGATGGTTATGCTATGGTTGAAAGTCAACGACTAGACTACTTCAGAAAAAATCAAAAACAACTGAGAGTTGATCTTTATAGTGGATTATCCAATGCCTACTCAACTGGAAATACAAACACATCATCAATAGGAAAACAAGTTATATTGCCATCATCATTCACTGGTGGATCAAGATATCTTACCGAAAATTACAAGGATGCTATGGCAATTTGTTCTTGGGCTGGCTTCCCAGATTTATTCATTACTTTTACCTGCAATCCAAAATGGCCAGAAATTGCAAGATTCTGTTCAAAGCATAATCTAGATCCATCAGATCGTCCTGATATACTTACTCGGATGTTTCACTTAAAGCTCAATGCCCTAATGACTGCATTAAAGGATGAAAAAATACTTGGTTCAATAAAAGCAGGTATACAAATTAATATTTCCATTTTTGTCAAATATGCTTTCTACATACTATATCTATTTTAATTATAATTTCTCATTCATTATACAGAAGTGTACACAATTGAATTTCAAAAAAGAGGACTACCACATGTACATTTAGTGCTATTTTTGGAATCTGAATCAAAAATCAACACTGCTGATGATGTGGACAAGATCATTTCAGCCGAAATACCAGATGAATCCAAAGACCCATTGCTCTACCGATTGGTTGGAGACTCTATGATGCACGGACCATGTCGTTATGGGAACGAAGACGGTCCATGTATAAGAGACGGGAAATGTTCAAGATATTTTCCAAAAAAATATGTGGAACGAACAATTGTCGATGAAAATGGTTTCCCTCAATACAAAAGGACCAACAACTCAAGATCATTTACCAAACATGGGAAATCATTGGACAATAGATATGTTGTCCCATACAATCCCCAACTCCTTCGCATGTTTCAAGGCCATATCAACGTTGAGAAAACCGATCAATCCAACACTATAAAGTATTTGTTTAAATATATTAGTAAAGGTAGTGATCGGATCATTGCTGCACTTCGCAAAAACAAGTCAGATGAGGATTCAGCAAATCATGATGAAGTCACTCAATACCTAAATTGCAGATATCTTACTCCATGTGAATCTGCCTGGAGAATTTTTGGATTTCCAATTCAGCATAGGTATCCACCGGTACAATGATTATCATTTCATCTACCCAACCAACAAAGTGTAATCTTTACAGCCGATGAATCAGTGTCCACTTTATTTGAAAGGCCAAGAATAAAAGAATCAATGTTCCTATCTTGGATGGAAAAAAATGCACAAGATGACAAAGCACAGACATTGAAGTATTCCGAATTTCCACTGCATTTTACCTTTAATAGAAGGGAAAGAAAATGGACAAGCAGACAAAGAGGCTTTTCAGTTGGAAGATTACCACACGCATTTCCGTCGCAGGGAGAACTATATTACCTTCGTATTATGCTAACCAAGGTAACAGGCCCTCAAAATTATGAAGCAATTAGAACTGTCAACGGGATTGTGCATAAGACCTACAAAGATGCATGTTATGCCTTAGGTCTTCTGGATGATGACAAAGAATTCATCGATGGAATTAAAGACGCATCTAATTGGGCAACTGGATTTTATTTGAGGAAGTTTTTTGTTAGTATGCTCTTGTCACACTGTCTATCAGAACCAATCAAAGTGTGGGAAGAAACAAAAATCCAATTGAGTGAAGATCTCTTGTATATACCAAGAGCAAACACAGCACTATCAGGTTAGCACATCCATTACTTGAAATACCTACGTTATTTAAATAAGTCAAAATTTCTGTTTTATTTACAAACAATTTTCATCCTCTAGCATTTAATTTTAATATTTAAATAACCTCATATAATAAATTTTAGTACTTTATTTTACTGTATGTGACATTACTATTGATTAGGAAAAAACATTTCAATATATAATCTTAAATAAAAATAAATACATGTATTTATTCACTGCATCATAAGACCTAAATTTTTACCAACAAAAAAATTCATATGCTGACTATGCAGGATTTAAAGTGCCCAATGAGCATAAAGAAGATGCATGTTTACTAGAAATAGAGAAATTATTACAAATGAATGGAAAATCTCTGAAAGACTATCCACCAATGCCTATGCCAAGTGAAGCACCAACATTTGATGTGACAAATCAATTGATTCTGCAAGAATTGAATTTCAACAAAGACGAATATGCTGAAAAGGCAAAAAATATGAGACAACTTCTTACAACAGAGCAACTGCAAATATACAGTGACATACTAGAATCTGTAAATTCATGCAAAGGCAGATTCTTCTTTGTATATGGATTTGGAGGAACTGGTAAAACCTTTTTGTGGAACATACTGACCATGACTCTACGGAGCGAAGGCAATATAATTATCAATGTTGCATCAAGTGGGATTGCAGCTACTCTACTACCATCAGGAAGAACTGCACACTCTAGATTTGCAATCCCAATTGAAATCAACGAAGAATCTATATGCAACATAAACAACAACTCGCCTCTTGCAAGACTTTTACAGGTAACCAAACTCATTATATGGGATGAAGCACCAATGACCCAGAGATTATGTTTTGAGGCATTTGATCGTACATTAAGGGATATCATGAAATGTGATCTACCATTTGGAGGGAAATGCATTGTCATGGGCGGTGATTTTAGACAAATTTTACCAGTCATTCCCGGGGGGACTCGAGCATCCATTATCAATGCAACAATCAATTCATCAATCCTTTGGACTTCATGTACGTTGTTTACCCTAACTCAAAATATGAGATTGCAATCAACAACAAATGAAGAAGATAAACAGCGAGTAAAACATTTCTCAGAATGGTTGCTCAAACTTGGTGAAGGCAAGTTGGGTCATTCACGTGATGGCTACTCAGATATTGAACTGCCAGAAAACATTCTGATCAAGGAATCACAAAATCCACTACACTCAATTGTGCAGGCGACTTATCCTGACCTGCTAAATCATTTGATGGATTCAAAATATTTCACAGAACGGGCCATATTAGCCCCAACAATGATGGTGGTAAATGAAATCAATGACTACATCTTATCTTTAATACCACAAGATTCTGTCACTTACTATAGTTCAGACTCAATCAGCAAGACAAATGAAAATTGTGAGGCACTAGAAGAACTATACGACACTGAATTCCTCAACACAATTAATTCTTCAGGAATTCCACCACACAAGCTTGAACTGAAGATTGGAGTGCCAATAATGTTGATCAGAAATGTTGACCAAGCAGCAGGATTATGTAATGGAACCAGACTTCGCATAACTATATTGGGAAAGCATTTCATCAAAGCAATAGCACTGAACGGGACCAGCATTGGAAGTGAGGTACTCATACATAGAATGGATATGAATCCATCTGATTCAAAACTACCATTCAAAATGAACAGACGTCAATTTCCAATCATACCTTCGTTTGCAATGACAATTAATAAAAGCCAGGGTCAATCAATGAATAATGTTGGCTTATACCTGCCCAACCCAGTTTTCTCACATAGTCAACTCTATGTTGCATTATCAAGAGTCAAATCAATTGAGGGTTTGAAGGTTCTCATAATTGACAAAGACAAGAAGCCAACAAATATAACCACAAATGTTGTATACACAGAAGCATTCCAAAATATTATTCATTCCAGGTATATATACATATTATATTTAAATGCTTATCTCATTATAAATACAATATTTGCAAAATTACAAATAAAACAATCATGCAAAATAACTCATGCTTGCAGGTAATATTGGAGTTGGAAAAAACAAGAACAATATGGTGCAGTATCACAGGTACACCTTCGTCAATGTGTACAACATCAACCATTGTCTATTCCTTGGCAGTCTCATCATCACTTACAAAAACAACTATGTAATCAATTCGAGTTACACTACCCGTGCGTAGCACGGGGTCGTTTCCTAGTTGTATTTTAGTGGCAGAAGCTTGGAAAAGCTTCTTTCTGCAAGTGTTTTGCTCAAAGAAATGGGGTTTTAAAAGCTTCTTTTTCTGGTTTACAAGATGCCTGCTGTTATTTCCTCATTTGTTGATGTCAATTTAGCAAGCAGACTTAGAATTTACAATGGCTGGAATTTTACCTATTCTCTTTGATATACTTCACTGATGAATTTTCTCTTTGGCATTTTTGACAAGGAGGATGTGGGTTTTTCTTGTGGGAGGATGAAGTGATTGGGAAGACAAGAGAAGTGATCAATGAGACTTATTGTGGGGAGAACAAAGACGATGACAAGGGTGACATTTGGAAGGAGATGAAGACGACACAAAGTAGTAGTCTAAGGATCACTGTAGCACTTGAAATTGTTGATGTAATGGATATATGTACTTGAAATGGATACATGTAATTTAAAGGCGTGGCTGACAGCATAATTTGCTAAACCTTGCTTTTGTAATTTTCTTTACAATTCCCTCTACTTTATTTTTATGTGGTGCTTTAATATATTAGTAAACATGCAACAATAGATGATCTCTATAAAGATAGAATATAATATTTGATTTTGTTTGTGTGGTATATATATCAGCTTCATGTGTGTACAAAGAAGATAAAAGTGGTGTTTAATGCATGTGTGATATATATCAGCTGCATATATGTGTTAACTACATAAAAGTGATTTTGTTTGTGTGATATATTCAGCTCCATGTGTTTACAGTAAAAATCATGGTTGCACAAATCTGATTAGACAAATCAGATACTATTAACAGTAAAAATCATGGCTGCACAAATCTAATTACACAAATGCCAACATCCAGTTTCAATAGCAACGTTTGTACCACTATACCATAATCTGGATAATCTGATTAGAGGAAGCTTGAGTAATACATCATTGCTATCATTTTCATCATACACCAACCATCTACTTCATACATACATATATCCATCAATTACACCCTCCACTGCCAACAACATTAATGATAAATACATCAAAATGAAAGCAAACAACATCAGGGCAAGTGCCCACCACATGATCCTTTGACTATTTTGTGTCTTATTCATCTCCTTTCAAATCTCTGCAATAACATCATCAATATCTCCTTTCCTTCCTTGCAAGACACCTCCATTGTTCTTCACAACGCCAGTCTCATTGATCACTTATCTTATCCTCCCAACCACTTGGTCCTCCCATAAGAAAAATCCACATCCTCCCTGTCATACATGAAGAAACAAACAATTATTTAATGTTTGACACAACCAAATACCAGTGAATGACTGAATGAGAGAGATAAAATAATGTGATGACTCAATTTTATAATAAAGGACTGGGACTTGATAAATGGTAAGATCAGACTCTAAATGAGAGAGATAAAATAATGTGATGACTCAAACATTTTTGTAAAATATTTTTGTAGCAAAACTACATACGCAATTTCATAAGTGGGGCAAAAATGTCCATCCAATTAAATAATATAACTTCCATTTATTATATTATATTGGGCCTCACTCTCCTTCCTCTTCTTCCCACCCACCAAATCTCAATTTCTCCGACGACTTATCATCAACACACTGAATCTCATCCAACATCTCCGACTTCATGTTGTCATCACACTGATTTAGGCTAGACCATATATTTATAATAAATAGGCCAACATATGTTGATAAGACTGATTCAAGAGGCCAGCTGATTTTTTTTGCATTGACAGTTTCAAGACCACTGATTTTTTCAACTCCTATCATGAGCCTTTTCTCTGTAGTTATAGCATTATTCAAGGTACAAAACATTTGTTAATTCCTAATGATTTAGTCAAGGCATATTCATGTCAAGGCATACACACCCATACCCACAACAAAGGCGAAGGTCATGAAGCAGAAAAGAACAAATGATTGTAATACAAAACAAAAGATGGTCAATTTCTATACATACCCACAAAATTTCAACCCACTTGAACACAAACAATTTCAACAAACCCTAACCTCGAATACAGTCGGTCTTCTTTGGATTCGTTCTCAGATGTAGTCTTTGCTCTCAGCCTTATAGATAAACGAGTGAATCGGATTTTTCGGCCCTGCAAGAATCAGATTTCTCGGCCCTGCAAGTTGGTTTTTCTCAATCCTTTTCCTCATAATCGAAGACTCTATCTATCAACACTGCAACTTGATTTCAAAATGATTTTTTTTATAAAAAAAGTAGGCCAGGTCAGCATATAAAAGTCCATGTAAGCAAAAAAATTTTCCAGATTTTCACTACTAACAGTCAACGTCCGTTGACCGTTAGAATAGGGCTGATTTGCTCCCAAAAAAAAGTTCAGGGGCTTAATTGCACCTTGAAAAACTTCCAGGGGTGGGTTGCTCCTATGGTGAAACTTCCAGGGGTAAATTGCTACTTAACCCAAAAACATGTTTGTGCAAGGGTTGGCTAGGTTCTAACTTCTTTTAAGGGATGACAGTCCGCCTGCTGTTGACGTTGAGAAGAGATGAGAGTAGAGGAAAGAAAATAGCCGAAACTGTGGGGTTTGAAGAAGGAGGGTCGAATGATGAAGCAACTCTTCGTCCTCAGAGGTTTGTTTAGGTGCAGAGGGTGTGGTTGGGGTGGGTATGTTGGTGTTGGGTTGGTAATTTGTGTTTTTGGGTGGGGGCAATCAAGTCTTTTCACAACATTTGCAAATGTAAAGTAGGTGCTAGTTCCTTGATGGTCCTTTTGGAAGTTTAGGTTCCTCAATTGTCCTTTTGGGTATTGGGAGGGACTTTTTTGTCATTTTCCCACAACAATATTGAATTTTAGATTGAAACTTTCATAAAAAAAATTTTGGAATATAATCAACATTATGGTGGAGGAAAATATATAAACTTATGAAAGGATTAATTTCTATCAGTCATCTCTTAAGTAAGCAAAAGATAAGTAAGTACTCCTCCGTACCTAAATATAAGATCACTTTGCCTAATTTGAGGAGATTAAGGAAGATAATCCAATTAGTTGGGATTACATGATCTTTCAAAAATACCCCTCTCTAAAGAGAAAGATTGAAGGAAAGAGAGAGAAGCACTATCCTTTTATGTATAGGGATAATTTAGGCAAAACTTAAGAACTTATCCACTTCTCTATAGTGATCTTATATTTAGGAACGAAGGTAGTAATAAAATAAAGATAGAAGGGTAAATAGGTCATTTTGCAAATCTGAATTACTAACTATCAAACTCCATTCGTCTTCCTCACTCTCAAAACCAACCCAAACACTTCCATCCTCTTTCTCTCGCACTCATCTCTGTCTCTTGACGCCGGCGACGAACGACGGCGATTTCCGGCGAAGAAGGCCGACTCGTGGCGGAGCTGACCTCTATTCGTGCTTTCCTACTTCATTTTCTTTCTTTTCTTTAAAATGAAACCAGTGAGATCGCAAGAAAGAGAGTGAGGGCCGAGAATTTTCTTTTCCGGCGATTCACTGTGGAATCCGACGCCGTTTCAACATGTCTTCACCGATTCAGGACAAGGTGAAGCTTCTTTTTCTATTTCTATCCTTTTGGCGAGATTGAGAAGGGGCTGGTTTTAGGGTTTTAATTAATGGTCGACGGGTTTTGAGGAAATTAAGGTTCAAAATCTCAAATTAGTTGTTGTAGGAGCTTGTTTGAGCTATAATATGGCTTTATATGTTGTTTTTCTGTTTGGATTGGTTTAAGTTGTTGTGACTGCTGCAAGTTTGTTTGGAATGAGAAAGTTTTAAGCATGTGCTTCTATTTCGATAATTATATGCATCAAATCTGATATGCTTTGTTATGATGTGAGATCGATACTTGATTCAACTAAATGTTATTTTTTAAAACACGACTTTGAATGCGTTATGTTTTGACTTAGGCTTTCAATTGTTGATGCTGTTCTGTGATAGCATGTGTAATCTATTTGAGTTCAATAGAAATTCTTGTGATTATCCTTTTAATTACTTATAACTGAAACAAGAGAATAATTGCAATACATGTGTCTTTTATGTAATGATATAGTTACAATGATGCTGTTTCATGTGTAATCACAAGTTCCTGCAATTTCTTCACAGTAATGACTGAATGGAATGAAGAAAATAATGAGGACTCATGCTTTATGTGGCTGTCAAATGAATATCTAGATATTGTTTTGTATGTGCATGTATGATTGATGGGAGCTTGCTGCTGTTTGTTAAATAACTTATTATTCTCCGTTTGGCCATGTTTATGATTGTGTATGTGATGATTATTTGCAATATATAATGTTAAATAAAGAATTAGTGAAGCATATAATTATTGTACACATTGTTTTTTTGGAAATTGGAATTATGGGGCATCTATTGTTTTGATGTAAACTAATTGAATGATTAGCGTGAAAGTGCATGATAAATTGTTGTGATGTGCATGATTGACTTTGGAAATTCTTGCTTTAAAAATTACGAAAATGTTTTGTTCAATTCACAATGTGTGTGATGTTTAATATCATTGCTTGTGGGGCTATCTTTTGTTAAGTTGCTGTTATAAACAAAAGGAATTTTTCAGTTATCATGCTCGGCTGTGAATTTTAGTGTGTTGTCAAAAGTTGTTAAAATGAGTTCGATTTATTATGATCTGTTCTGCATTTTATTATAAATGGCTGAACGTATTACTGATGAGAATACTTCTAAATGAAATTGATTAAATAGAAAACATCGCATTTGGAAGATGATTGATGTGCATGCTGGCTGATATTGATGACTTATTCATGATTGGATATGAACTTTGATCCCATTAAGAATGATGTTTTGATAATTATAGAACTTGGAGGTCAAAACTGAAAGGCTAAAGTATACTTTTAGTCCCTTATGTTTGCATCAAGTTTCAATTTAGTCCTTTATGTTTCGAAAGTACACTTTTAGTTCTTTTTTGTTAACACCGTTAGTTTAACTTAACGGAAAATGCTAACTTAACAATTTTAAATGGTTATTAAATATTGAAAAAATGTTTAGACTAAAATATTTGAGTGTAAATATTCTTATATTTTCAAAATTTATCATTTTTGGTCCAATTTCATTATAAAATAATCATTTAAAATTGTTAAGTTAGCATTTTCCGTTAAGTTAAACTGACGGTGTTAACATAAAAGGACTAAAAGTTTACTTTTCAAACATAAATGACTAAATTGAAACTTGACGCAAACATAAGGGACCAAAGGTATACTTTAGCCAAACTGAAAATATTGATTCTTTTGAATATTCGTTTGGTTGATCAAGGAATTAGATAATAGTGCAAAGATGAAGGGCAAGGGGTAGTGGTATAACTACTAGGATTTTGAGAGCAGCGTTCTTTGATATAATGTATGAGGATGATTACTTATACCTATTATTACATGGTGTATGTAAAAATTGAGAAGAGAGAAGTTTTAAGGAGAAGAATAATTTCTCTTATTTATTAGTTGTACAATGGTGGTGAGACATTATATAGGAGAGGAGAGAATATAAAAATGGAAAATACAATCAATCAAACATAAATGCATATCAAAGAGATTATGCATATCAAACAGATTCTTCAAACAATATCAAAGAGATTCTCTAACACTCCCCCTCAAGCTGGAGAGTATATGTCAAGCATTCCCAGCTTGCTTCGGAATCTCTCAAATGTAGGTCGGTCAAGTGGTTTAGTCATCATATCACCAATCTGCTCAGAAGAACGGACATACGTCAATGCCATGATCCCCGCCTCTACTTTCTCCTTAATGTAATGTCTATCAATCTCGACATGTTTAGTTCGATCATGATAAACAGGATTCCTGGTCATTTCAATGCTGGACTTGTTATCACACCATATTTGCAGTGGGCCATCAAAAGGAATTCTCAATTCATGCAGTAATCTGATGATCCAGATTCCTTCGCATACACCAAGACATGCAGCTCTTAACTCAGCTTCACAACTACTTCGTGATACAATGGTCTGCTTCTTGCTTCTCCAAGTAACTAAGTTTCCCCAGAGATATGAGCAATAACCTGTGATAGATCTTCCAGTTTCTAGGTCTCTTGCAAGACTTGCATCAGTATAAATCTCCAAGTTCCTAGCTGTTCCTTTCTTAAAGAATATTCCTCTACCTGGATTTCCCTTCAAGTACCCAAGTATTCTCATAACTGCATCCATATGCTCCTTTTGTGGTTGATGCATGAATTGACTTACCATTCCCACAGCAAAACTGATATCCGACGTGTATGAGTCAAGTATATCAATTTCCCAACAAGTCTCCGATATCTCTCAGTGTTAGCAGGAACTCCCTTTTCCTTTATTTCTAGTTTGCATTGGTCATCCATAGGTGTCTCCTCCGGTTTTGCGCCTAGCATCCCGGTCTCATGTAGCAAGTCTAGTGTGTACTTGCGCTGGGACACATTAATGCCTTTCCTGCTTCTGGTTATCTCCATGCCAAGGAAGTATCTCATCTGACCAAGATCCTTCACTTGAAATTCACTCGCTAGATCTTGTTTCAGCTGAGCTATGGAGCTTTCATCGTTTCCTGTAATAACAATGTCATCAACATAAACAATTAAAATTGTCACTTTTTCACCATTATGTTTAGTGAACAAGGTGTGATCTGCTTGCCCCTGAACAAAGGCCATCTTCTTCAGCACTCTAGAGAATCTGTCAAACCAGGCTCTTGGAGACTGTTTCAATCCATACAAAGACTTCTTCAACCTGCACACAGTGTTATTAGGAGCTTTGACACCCTCTGGAACTTCCATGTACACTTCTTCCTCTAAGTCACCATTTAAAAAGGCATTTTTAATGTCTAATTGATGTAATGACCAATCCAGGTTGGCTGCAATAGAAAGAAGTATGTTGATGGTACTAAACTTGGCAACTGGAGCAAACGTCTCCTCGTAATCAATGCCATATGTCTGAGTGTACCCCTTTGCAACTAATCTGGCCTTATACTTGTCGATGCTCCCATCAGGATTAAATTTTGGAGTAAATATCCACCTACATCCAACTGCCTTCTTTCCTCTCGGAAGATTTGTAATCTCCCATGTTTTATTCTCTTTGAGAGCCCTCAACTCCTCTTCTGCAGCTAACTTCCAATTAGGATCTGTCATAGCTTGCTAGAAAGTGTGTGGGATTTTCACCTGAGCAGTGTTAATTACAAAGCTCTGCATCTTTGCAGACAGATTACCATAAGAAACAAATTTCTGAATAGGATGTTGAGTACAAGATCTTACCCCCTTTCGCAGAGCAATAGGTCAGCCCATCTCTTCAGGATCTATTCTCGAGTCAGATTCATGGTCATTCCTCGGAGCGGAAGGAACTCTAATATCAGTTGCTTCATTGCCTGATTGTAATTCCTCATCATGTTGATCTTCAGAGACCATCTCAGTATTGATTTCAGCATTGTTTTCCACTCTGGGTTGAGAATTGTGTTCACTAAGGTTGTCCTGGGTGATTTCTATTTCTGGGATGGTTATGGCTCTTTCAGAGTCTACTGGGTTGGATGACATTTCAGGGTAAACTAAGATCTCTTGTTCAAGGCTTGACTTAGGTGTGGGATTCACAATTAGCCATTCTGAACCATGACCATCACTCTCCCCCTGAATGGGTAATTTGGGATAGTATGCCTCACTTTCGTAAAACACTACATCCTTTGAGACAATGGTTTTTCGGATGATTGGACTGTAGCATTTATAACCCTTTTGACTTAGAGAATACCCAACAAATATACATTTTTCTGCTCTAGGATCAAGTTTGCCTTCAGCCTGTTTGTGAACAAACACGACACACCCAAAAGTTTTTGGAGGTAAGGTATGAATGAGTGGAGAGTTGGGGTAGGTTTCAAGGAGTTTTTGTATAGGAGTGGAGAAGTTGAGAACTTTAGATGGCATGCGATTGATAAGGTAGGCAGCGGTAAGGATGGCATCTCCCCAGAATATTTTAGGGACATTTCTTTCTATCATAATAGCTCTAGTTACTTCTAAAAGATGTTTATTCTTCCTTTCAGCCACTCCATTCTGCTGAGGGGTGTACACACAAGAGGTTTGGTGGTGGATGCCTTGCTTGGTTAGAAATTCTTTCATAGAACCACTTAAGTATTCCTTAGCATTGTCACTCCTTAAAATCTGGATAGAGGTATGGAATTGGTTTTTAACATAAGAGTAGAAACTTTGGAATATTTGGTTTACTTCAGATTTTTCTTTCATTAGGTAAACCCAAGTAGTTCTAGTATGATCATCAATAAAGGTTACAAACCATCTGGCATTAGTTTGGGTTTTGGTTTTAGCGGACCCCCAAATGTCACTATGGATTATTGTGAAGGGTGCGGTCGGCTTATAGGATAGTTGAGGATAGGTGGATCGTTTTTGTTTTGCAAGTTGACAAGTTTCACAGGAAAATGATACTGAATTTTTATTCAATAGACTTGGAAACAAATGCTTCATATAATCAAAACTTGGATGGCCTAACCTTTGGTGCCACAAAAGAACATCTTCATTATTGCAATGCGAGCTAGCAAGTGCCTTATTTGCTCCTCGTTTCCTTCGGTTAGATCCTTCAAGATAATAGAGTCCATCCCATTCCTTAGAATTGCCAATCGTCCTCCCCGAGTTTAAATCCTGAAAAGTACACCCAATTTCATCAAAGATCACTCTACATCTCTTGCCTTTAATTAATTTGCTTACAGATATCAAATTACAAGTGAGCGCAGGAACAAATAGAACATTGTGAACTTCTAAATGTTCTGTCAACAAAACAGAACCAATTCCTGCAACTTTTGTAACAACTCCATTTGCAACTTTGACTCTAAGATTTTCAGGGCATAATCTAAGAGTTTTGAATAAACCTCTATTTCCAGTCATATGATCCGTAGCTCCCGAGTCAACGATCCATGTATCATCAGCAGTCATAGCAGTATTAAGGGCAATTATGGAATTACCTGACTGAACAAGATTTACTTTTGACTTGCAATCCACAATCATCACCTGCGGCTCTGACAGAAGTTCTGGTGCTTCTTCAGGCCTCTTAAAACCTTTTGAGAAGCTACCCATTCGAGCCATGAGATGAGAATTAGATTTGTCAACTTTGGAAGGAGCTAATGCGGGGAACAGAGGAGTAAAACCAGGCAGTAAGAGTGTTTCTGGAATCTGCGAAATTCCGGCAGCCGCGTGCGGCGGCGCGTGGGTGTCACGCGCCGGGAATGTTAAGGCGCGTGCAGTACACGTGCCGGCGAGTGGGCGGCGCGTGAGATCCACGCGCGGCTCCGTTTGACGCCGCGACGGAGGTTCCGGCCGATCTCGGCCGTGCGAACTCAACGGTGGTGGCGGTGTCGTGTAACGCGCCATGGTTTGCTCCAAATCTACACCGGCCGAACTCTCTTCTTAGCTTTCTCTCTCTCCGGGATTCAGATCGAACGAACCATTCTCTGATTCGAACAAGGCTCTGGTACCATGTAAAAATTGAGAAGAGAGAAGTTTTAAGGAGAAGAATAATTTCTCTTATTTATTAGTTGTACAATGGTGGTGAGACATTATATAGGAGAGGAGAGAATATAAAAATGGAAAATACAATCAATCAAACATAAATGCATATCAAAGAGATTATGCATATCAAACAGATTCTTCAAACAATATCAAAGAGATTCTCTAACAGTGTAATAATAGGGTGGATTATGGATATCATGTCTCAAGGCATCGAAAAGAAAAAGAAGAAAGTTCAAGATATAATGTTGGAAAATAATTGGCTGGAGCCCAGGTAGCGGGTTATTTCAGTCATATAAATATCATGCTATAAATTTTGAAATGAACTGCATTAAATGAGTATTGAATTCTTATACCTTATATACTTATGTGGTATGATTTATGATTTACGATTTATGAAGTACTCCAGGGGGTTGCACCCTCTTTGCCAATTTCGCTATTATGTATTATTATGCTTATATGATGAATGGTGTCATCATATAAGAATGTTGGTCAGGGCATACCACACCTTGTGTGTTAGAAGCTACATAGCAGTGAATCTGTTGTTGTTATGTAGTGGAGGCGTTATATACGCGAAAAGGGTGCATATCGCACCTTGTGTGTCTGAAGCTACATGGCAGTGAAGCTATTGTTGCTATGTAGTGGAGGCGTTATATACGTGAAAAGGATATAAGAATCATATCACTCATGAATGTGGTGTTATAGAACAAATGATTATGAATGAAATAAATTGCTATTGGGATTCTTTGAATCTCACCATTTTTTAAAAAAAAAATTGCAGGTAACAAGGAGAAGAATAAAGAACAAAGAACTTTATCATATAGAGCGGAGATATCTGCTAGGCCCGTATGTGCTTAGAAGTTGCCGGAGTCTAGGTTTAGACCTTTTGAGGTCAATTCTTGTAACAAGCTATTAGCTTGTATTGAATACAAGTAGGAAAGCTATCACCTGAGATAGCTAGTTTGTAAATTGTAAGATTTAACCCTTTAAAGTATAATTCAAATGTAGATATATTAAATTGTCCAGGTGTAGATAATTACAGATTAGATAGTAGCTTTTATTTGCATTGTTTAATTAATTAATGAACCACTTGAGGTTTTGAATCATTGGGTAAAATTTTACAAGGTGTTAGAAGCTCAGTTTACAAAGGAAAAATATTTTATCTAATATTCTAAAGAAAAAGTTTTTATTTATTCTCATTTTTGGACTTCTAATATTAAAACAGTGGTTATAAATTTATTAAATTGTTATAAATATTGTAGGAAAAAGTTAGGATGTTACACTCTGGCTCTAAATATAAGACCTGGTTTGACTTTTTTGGGTGAGATTAAGGAAGTAAAATAGGTTAGTTAATCATAACATATTTGATATATTGTTTGATTATGTGTTAGATTATAAGTCAAATGAACAAGTTTATGAGTGATTTGTTTAGGTTTCTTAGGATTTTTCGAAGGAGTCGACTGATCTTGGGGTTATAAGATACCTGGGGTTCATAACATAATCTACTGGCTACTTAGGTCCCTGTTTATGTGTTTGGTGAGTTGTAAGTGACTATGAATCTGTGTGACGATTGGACAATTATAAAATGGGGAAAATATTCAGGGGGATAAATTGAAAGGATATTGTTCTTTCAGAAAGTAAAATATCATTTCACGGGGAAGTTAATTGAGGGATTCTTCCTGTGCAATTAAGGCTCATCTAACATGAAATCTGTAATACGGATTGCTCTTCTTGCTGTTTTGAAGTGTAGTTTGATACTGAAAAGCTCTGGAGCTTGAGCCATATTCTACCATAGAGAATTGACGTGTTCAAGTGTGTTAAATCTTATGCATTTGCTGTTACTCTACTCTTTGCAGTTTGCTATATGTGGCTCTTTGATTCTTGACACCTGTTACCAACTGCCTCCTCAAGCATATGTAGATACTTCACTTGTCCAAACATTGAGTAAGTTATTGCTTTGACTTTCTCCTTCAGGAACAATCTAAAATAAACATATGTATATTATGGCTTATTTTGACTTCCAACTTATTTTTACTTTTTCACATGTTTAGGAAGCACCAAGTAGAAAATAACTTATGCCTTAGAATCCGATTTCGCCTTAAGCAATAAGTTTTAACTCCTGGCTTTTGGTCAATCAAGCCGTCGTGCCTCTCTTGTTGAAGAAATAAGGAGGAGCTGAGGCGGCGCTCTATTCTATTCTATTCTTCTCATTCTCCTCTCTTTTCACACGCACACGCACGATCTCATCACATCTGAGGAAGCAACAGGACACGTGTCAGAAGACACGCTCACTACTCTACTTATATACATATAAGATTACAGGATGGTGTTCATAGAAGACAAGCCAATCTCTGATATAAGACACCATATTTTTCGCATATTTAAACATTTCATGGCCGGGTAATGTAGTTCCACATTCACCCTTACCCTTAATTCTTTATTATTTTCCTTATACTCAAAATAGTACTAATATATACCATGAGACAGTCTTTTTTGCTTATCTTTTTACCCAACCCTCACCACATGAATTACATGCTTGCATTGAAACACCCAAAGTGATTCAAATATGTGTCTTCTTTCTTGTGATTACTGAATTCTTGAGAAACTTTATATTTTTTTTCTTTTGTTCATTTTTTTTGTACTTTTTTGGGTTTTTTTTACCTTGGTGCAGGGTTGCAAAAATTGATGAGTTGGGGACTGCTGGAAGCAGCCTGCTGATTGGCTTTCATGAAGCACTTGGTAGTTTTAGAAACATAAATGGGCGGTGACCTTATAGTCTAGTGGTATTCCTAGTGCAAAATACTCTATCATATCCTAAATATAAGATCAATTTCCCTAATTTGATTAGATTAAGGATGCTAGTTAAGTTAGTTATTGACAAATGATATTACTAACCTACCCTAACCATATACCTTTATTCTCACTTTCCCACTCTTGCTTGTTTATTATAGATAAACATTATTATGGTTTATTTGAAGAAAAAAAGTTGAGAAAAACTAGAAAGTTGCTTATATTTAAGAATAAATTGAAATATGAAAACGATCTTACATTTAGGAACGGAGGGAGTAATATTCTTGTCTCATACCTCATTGTTTTCATAACGTTTCACTTTATCATGCAGAGTACCTTAGGAGACCACCTATAGATGGAACTTCTGAATTAGTTGACAGAATAATTAAAGCAAATGAAACACGGAGAGTGAAAATGTATATTGAAGCTGGATGTAGGAATCCCCCTGATGGTGTCCAAAATTCAAACAAGAGTAAGGGCTGTTATTTTTCAATGTGTGTTTTTCCATTCGGTGACTCTAATGTTGAGTGATTTTCCAATAATATGAATTAATATAAGTGGTATTTACATCACTTATATTAATGCGTATTATTCAGGTATAAATGTCATATATATAAAGATTAGAGGGAGTATTATTTTCCAGTTTCATCATTTTATTAATACTCGACCCCTCTGTCCCCACAACAAGTACAGCTGCCATCATATCTGAGATTTCCCACTCTAATGCAAGCTAAACATGTTTAGACAGAAGTTCTCATTTAATGATTATATTTGCTTTGCTTTCTTTTTTGAAACTTGATTTATGAAAAGCTCTAGTGTCTCAATTGTAACTTTTTACTCTTTTGGGCTCCATTTCATTTGATCAGTTTATCACCTACTGTCTGGTATTTGTTGTATGTTGAGTGAAGTCACGAGATAATGCTGTTAATGAATATCAACTGAACTGTGAATCCCTTCAACTTTATTGTTTTGTTTCCTATCTGACAATAATAAATTTTATGAAAAATATTTGCATATGGAAGTGAATTCGTGCAAACTTGGGCTTCTTGACCACATATGTAAAGGTTAGCTTTCTTTTTCATGTGATTTATTACTTTCTTCCATATTCATAGCAACAAAGGCCGTTCACTGAAAGATATATCTTCTTAAATGATTTGGAACGGTCATTCATTTATTTATTGATTTGGATTTTATTGTCATAAGTATAGCTTACATTAAATAATCAGGTAGCAGTATCCTGTGATAAACGGAACTATAGATTCTGTAAAATGTTTCCTGACTTGGGTCAAAGCAGCTACATGTGTGGTATCAAAGCATGTTATGAAATTGGCAATAGACTAATGTGCAGTTAAGATTTAGTTGATGAAAAATATCTTGAAATACTAGTTTTTTTTTTTTTAAATAAAAAATCAAGTTATATTGATGAAATGATTAAAATAAAAGCTTGCTGATGGTTATTGTATTCTAGGAATATATGCCTTGCCATCTGTCTCTACACACACACACACACACACACACACACACAACCAGGTTGGAATTTTCTTTTGCAGCTCTCAGTGACTTTTTCCTTTTCACATGACTTGCACTTAAACAATGAAATGGTTAATTTTGTCTTGCAGCCAAAGTAATTGTTGAAGAGCTTGAAGGCCTTTTGGGTGATGCTACAAATTCCATACAAAGGACAGATGCAAATATATTGCCCATTTCAGAGAAGGATTCTGATGATGAATTAAATGATCATGCAATCCATAATGATGCGGTAAATTTTTATCTTCTTTTTGAAAGCATTTTCACTTCAGTGGCTATCTTTTAAAATCATGCATGAAAGGTTTTGCTATCTTCCATGCATACTTCAGGGGAAAATATGACTCTTAACTCTGAATTATAAACAAATGTCTCATTTATATATACTTGTCCTAGTAGAGATGTTATCATGACAATTTTTAATACTCAAGAATCCTATCTTATCTGTTTTTTTCCTTAGGAGGAAACGACCTTGTCTAATTCTCAAACTGTTGATGTCACACAATTAGCTGTCCTCATGAGCATCATATACAGTATGGTCAAGCGAGACTTTTTGATGCAGGTGACAATGAGGTCTTCTTAATATTGCTATCAGTCAAACGTGATTCTTAAAAATTTCCCTTTATTGTTGCAGGAAAAGATAGTTTCAGCTTTAAATCTCAAGTCAATGTCAGGTCAGCTTGGAAGCTTCTGCCAATTATGGTCATTGCGACCCTTCATAGATGATGACCTCATGCATCAAGCTTGGAGACTAATTTCCTGAGCTCCTAGTGTTTCGAAGTGCAGTCTTGTTTGGCATCCAGTGGTTCTAATGTGAAATTTTATGCAGTTGGCATTTAGAAACAACCTGATATAGGACCTATTGAGAGAGTTGATTTTATTCTTTAATATAGGGCTTATTTGTAATTTTTTTTTACTTTACTCATATCGATATTCTCCTAGCAATCATTATGCAAGGAATGGAAGGAAGAAATTAGGGAAGATGATTAGGGTATTATAAAAATTATGTCATATAAACTAAACTCATTATTTATCTAATAAAATTATGTGAACATTTTTTGTATTTACGACCAAAAGGAAATAGTACTACTGATTTTATTTTTTCTTGTGGATATGACCTTTCATTAGACTTGTTGATATGTCACCTAGGGCTGACCAAAAACGGCATTAATCTAGTCTAAGTTGGGCGGCTCAGATTTTCAGTTTATCCCTATCTATTGTCTCTATATTCCATCTTTAATTTACCATTTTATGGTTTTGAAACTAATCCAAACCAAAATTTTGCATGTATGTGTTCTATCAAGTTAAAATTTTTAGAGCTAGATCTACTTGTTTTAAAATTATTTGATTGATTGACTATGTTGGTAGTAAACAGTATTCTTGTAAAGATTGGAATTGTTTTTAGTACTAGACTGGAATTGAGAACTCTAAAAAAACAAGAGTACTAATACATAAGTTAACTATCAAACAGGATCTTTCATCATAGTCCTCTTATGATAGACCTTCGGGTTGATCAAATATTTTAAAATTATCTTCTAATGAATGAAAAAATTTGGCTAATTTATCTACAAGAGTAACTACTTCTATACACACATTACGAAAATGAATTTGACAATATCTAATACCTATGCATCAAGAACCTTACTCCATCAAATGCTATTTTTTGGTTCCCAAATCAAATTGAAAATTCCACTTCAGGCATTATGTGTTAACTTGTGATTGATCATACTACAAATGACGTGATACACTGAGTTTATGCAAAAATTTCTTTGCAAGTTTGATAAAATTGTTAACAAAAACATAAAGAGAGGGTACCTATCCTCAATGTACATGGATTTGCAAACTCAAGAATAACAAGCAGCACAGATAACATGTTTCAATATAGTTGGGATTTTGGGCTAGCCCGATTAAAACGGGGTAAGCATGACCCAACCCGCTTTCAATTCGGGTTGATCCGCTTTTAGCCCATTTTATTTTGGGCTGAACTGTTTGCAACTCAACCCGCTTTTTTGTTTATATTCGGGCCCAGCCCGGTGGGTCGAGCCAGAAGTCCCAACTCTATATATCAAACAAAGTATGAAGCACATACTAAAAAAACTCTTTAAAACATACCTAGAGTTCATCCAAGTCATTACTTATTGAATCCAACCTATTTACATCTCTTTAAAGAGTCAACTGCTGTTAAGAGAATTATGATCGTGGGGCAAATGCGGGTGGATGAAAAAACTTTAAATCAGCATAAAATGCATTTCAATTCAACACTAAATTCCGAATAAAATTGAAGCACATCTCCAAACTCACCCTAATCTTACTCATTTTTCCATTCCAGAAGTCAGTTTAGTTTAATTTAATGACTTGAAAAGTCATAATTCATAAACACACCCTTATGGCTCATCTCACTTTAATAAATTTGGAGTTAATTAGTCATTCCAATGTACTCCCTTTGTTCCTAAATATAAGATCACTTTAGCAAATTTGGAGAGATTAAAGAAGACATGTCAATGAGTTAAGATTGCATGAAATTTCCAAAATACCCCTCACCTAAGTTTTAAAAATATCTCTCACCTTCTTCAAACCACTATTTTTTGGGTGAAGGGAGTATAGGGGTAATTTGGGGAAAACTGAGTCAAATTAGAAAGTTATCTTATAGGAGTATTTAGGAACAAGCTCTACTTCTTAAAGTGATCTTATATTTAAGAACGAAGTGAGTATTTAAATACTTTTATTTTGGAACTAATATAAAATAAAAAGGTTGGAAATTGCACCCATGTTAACATTGTAGCCCAACACTTTTGAAACCCCACCCGTAAATCAACATCTAAGTCCGTCATTCCCTTCAAAAAAATAAAAATCAGTTGCCACTTGTCACACTCAATGGAAAACCATAAAATATATACTACCTCCGGTCCTAAATATAGGACCCAATTGACTTTTTTTTGGAAAAATTAAGGTTGCGAAATAGGTTATTAAATAATGACATATTAGATATATTTTTAGATTATCCATTAATTTACAGGTAAAATAAACTAGTTTAAGGGAAAAAATTAGGTAAATCAATTTATAATTAACTTATTTTGTTTTTTTAAGGATTTTCTAGAAAAAGTCAATTAGGTCTTATATTTAGGACCGGAGGGAGTTTACACACACACACACTCACACACACACACACACACATATACACACTGACACACACACACACACATGTTGATGCACAATATAGGGGAACTATTAAATATGAATGAATAATCGAAGCTCTTTATTAATAATATGATTGAGTACAATGAACGGGGTCACCGGCAACGGTGGTTACAAAGTTGGGCGTAAATGCCTTGATCACAAAGACTTAACTCAGAGTACAATGATAATCAGAGAGAAGAATACAGAGAAAGAGAGAGAGAAAAATGATTGCAGAGAATTGCTTGTCCCCTTCTGAATGAGTTCGTGGCCTCCTTATAGTTGAAGCTCAGTCCTGGTGGTTGCGAATTCATAGGCGGCCGTTATGGGTAAGCGACGTTGCACGTGCTCCGAAAAAGGTGGGCGACTACTCCGAAAGGGGGGGGCGACCAAGTCAATCCGCTCTACTACCGTTGGTGACATTGTCTTTGACGCCTTTGGGGCGTCTATCTCACTATTGGTCGTCGGTTGTCGTGGGTGATGTGGTCCTTGACGCCTTTTAGGCGTCTATCTCACTATTGGTCCTTTGTTGTCGTGGGAGATGTGGTCTTCGACGCCTTTAGGGCGTCTATCTCGTTGTTGGGCCTCTGATAAGGCCCAGGCCCATTAAGGTATAACGGTGTATAACATTAGTCCCCCCACTTCTCAATGCTGATGTCATCAAGTATTGGGAAGTGGCAGTTATCCCACGTCCAACGGCCCAGATCTTCACTTATGTTTTCCCTCTCAAATCAACGGCCAAGATGGTTTTACTAAACTAACACCGTAACTTAACTACGTCTGACGGTTTGCATATACTCGACTTCGACTGTTCATTTTCCCATTTCCTTTCGCTAATGCTCCTTCTTCTCCGCACTTTCAATCTTTCAAAAAATCAAGACTTTGTTCTTTCATTCGCATCTACTGGTCATCTCGTTTTCCTCGAAGGTATCTTCTTATCAAAAACTTTATCTTTTTATTATTATCATGAGTAAGTTTGTTGTTATGTCGTCGTCATCTGATTCTGAAAAAACTACTTCCAATCAATTTCGTACTAGTGAGAACGCCCAATCTAGTTCTTCATCTTCTTCTAGTAATTCCAATACTATTATTGATTTAGAAACTACTGAAACTTCTAGAGACAACCCTGTAGATATTGTAGATATATCGGAAAAGGGGAAAGAAACTAAGAAGTCTAGAAAACCCAGGATGTCTAGGAAATATTTAAAGGTCTACGATAGTCGATATCAAGAATGGGTCGATGCTGGTTCATCACCCTCTACTAGTTCTGGGAGGAAATACATCCCTAATCCCCAGATTGTAAACGCTCCCTATGCTTGTGAAACAGGGGGTTTAGAGACGTCTAGGGCTAACATTCTAAATGATGTTAGAGAGCCGGTTTTGAGATTCCTAGAAATCTCAAAAATGCCATCTATCTATTATTTCGATCCTAGGGTACCTTTTAGGTTGCCAGAAATTAGAGAAGTTCTCGACTCCTGGTCTAGCGACACTATCGCTTTGAGTTTTGAGAGTTTTCGTTATGTCAATCCTTTCCCTCTTCCAAACATAGCCTTAGAGTTATGTGTTTTCTATGAACTCTCCCCTTCCCAACTTTCTCCCCATACCTGGCGTCTCATCGCCGTGGCTGAGTTGATGCAAGAAGAGATAGGGGTCGAATTAGATATGTTCGATCTATTCGGCTCCTACAAACTTCAAGAAATTCGAACGGGCGTCTACTCTTTCATCCATCCCAGAGAAGGGTTACCATCCTGGACTCATGGGTCTCTTCCCAATGATCGTCAATGGGACGCCCGTTTTGTGATGGTGCCTTTCCAAGCTGTCGCCCAGGAGGATTTTGTGTCTCCAATCTGGCGTCGTTTAAGTAAGTTGTCGTCCCAATAACGTCTTTCTTATTGCACTTGTTATCTGATTTATAATGTTTTACATTTTTTGTAGGTGCGTACGAGTTAAGGATCTCGCCACGCTCCAACAGCGACACAAAAAGGAAAGTCAAGAAAATCCTCCAAATTCCGGCAGACTAGCGGAAATTTAAAACCATGATGGATAGTAAGTTTCTTGTTGCCTAAACTCTTCATTTCATTCAAATATTTTCATCTCCGTTATCTTACTCTAAATTTCTTTTTATCAACCAGGAAAGAAACTCATCCCTAAGGCGTCTGAGCAAAAAATTGATAAAGAAGCTCTGATGAGGGCAAGGGCCGCACGGCTGGAGAAGTTAAAGGCCAGGAGGGGCGAGTACGATGCTGAAGCAAGGAAAGAGGGTCACGATCCTCGTGGCGCCCCTCCTCCAAATCCTGAGCCGACTACGACTCCTTCTCCACGACCTCCTCATCCACCAAAAAACAACCAGCCAGCATCCCCAGCAAATAAAGACGTCTCATTGGGGAAAAGACCAGCGGATTTGCCCGCCAAAGGGCCAGTCGCCAAGAAATCAAGGGCTTCTAAGTCCTCCAAATCTGTCAAGGTCAAGGGCGACAAAGAGGATTCAGGCGAAGTCACCCTAACTTTTCCTCCCAACTCATCTGTCAGAAACAAAGAGGGATGGGACGACGTCTACTCTGAATTAAGCAAACTGGAATTCGAGTACGACAAGGCCGCCATAGAATCTCTTGGGAGGAAAGAGGCTTTCAAGAAGGCCGTTCGCCACCAAATGAAGGTAATATCACTTAACTTTTTATTAAGTCCATTCTATCTTTTTAATGTTAGGCGTCTCTAACTATGGTCGTCCCTTATATTCTCAGTCCTTACAAGTCCTTCTCCACCATGCTGAGGAGAACGACGATGATAAGGCGACGCTCGTCGCCCAGAGGGACGCCGCTTTAGCCGACAGGGAGCAATTGGTAGCCGATTTAAAGTCGGCCCTCGCCTTTAAAAAACAAGCTCATGAAGATAGGAGGAAGGCTGAGGACATAATGAAACGCTCTGACGCCAAACAAGAAGAGCTAAAAGCCACCATTGAAAAATTAAAGGCTGAGCACTTCAAGGATGTAGAGAATCTTAAGGATTACATCAACCAGGCCAGAGCTGAGTCGTCGGCTAAAGATGAAGAGATGAAAGCTCTCCAGTCGGCCAAGGATAAATGGGAAGCTGCTTATCGCCAGCAGGAACAAGATATGCGTCAAATGGCTGAAAACTATGAGACTCATATCTTGGAAGTTGATGCTCGTGCTCGGATGGAGCTCATGAAAGAATACAAGAGCGGCGAGCATGTAAACTGGAAGCCTGACGACGTTATTGACGACTACTATGAGCTTTTTCCAGAAGAAGAGTCTGAGTCCAATCCTTCTCAAGAGGATAATCAGACGATCAACGAGATGAGGGCTCAGGGCGTCAACCAAGATGTGGGCGATCAAAATGGCGGCGACCAAACTGGCAAAGAGCATGGTGGCGGCGACGCCTAAAAATCTTTTACTTTTGGAAACTTATTTTTATTGTGTATAATTTGCACTATTCCTTTAACATAATGCAAATCTTGTCTTTTATCTTCGTACTTAGTATTCTTTGCATCACTTCATTTATTTCTCGTCATAACATTATTATTTCCTCCGTTAAACATCCATACCTCCAACGGGTATGGGTAATAACCTACCAAGACAAAAAGAATCCATTAACAAAGGAATCTCTTAAATTATATTCATCAAATATCAATTCAAAACATGGTCACTCATACCTTAATCAAACGTTAGCGACCCTGCCAAGGAGTTATCAATCATTAGTTAAATCGTCGACTATCAATCAATCGAATAAAAATCACTCAATATAACTCAGGTTATATATACCTTTTTCAATTCAACTTCTTATCAGCCTCCCAGGGCGTCATGTCATCATGCCATCACGACATCATCTTATTATCGAGTTCTTTTGGTGTCAATTCATCACATTATCTGGGAAATGACATCTCACAACAAAACATCTCAAAAGATAAGGTTAAATTGCATCAGATTATCACGACCACAGCTGAACATATCATCAGACACTAGGTCTTCTAGCTGGGTTCGTCGCCTATAGGCGTTTCTCATCATTTGCATTCTTTCTCAAATAATCGTGTCAGTATCGTCGTTCTTTAAATCAAATAATCAAATATCTTAGAAATAATACCTCTTGAGGTGAATGGCGTTCCAACTCCTTGGGACGTCTTTACCATGGACGTCAACCAACTTATAAGCTCCAGGTCCAGTGATTTCTACCACTTTATAGGGGTCTTCATATGAAGCATTTAACTTCCCATTTTTATGCTCAGGTGTATTAGGAAAAATTTTTCGAAGAACCCAATCTCCTACTTGGAAATGGCGCTCCTTAACACCTTTGTTCCAAAACTTTGTCGCCCTTTGCTGATAGGCGGCGACTCTAATAAGAGCTTGTTCCCTACGTTCATCTAATAGATCTAAATCTTGGGCTAAATTTTCATTGTTAGATTCTTCTCTAGTCCATTGTCTTCTTAAAGATGGTATTCCTACCTCTACTGGTATCATAGCTTCAGATCCGTAAACTAGAGAGAAAGGCGTTTCACCAGTCGACGTCCGGGACGTCGTTCGATACGCCCATAGGACGGCGGGCAGCTCTTCAGCCCACCTGCCTTTAGCTTTATCTAACCTCTTTTTCAAAGACGTCACTATAGTTTTGTTACTAGCTTCAGCCTGCCCGTTTGATTGTGGATTTCTAGGGGTGGAAAACTTAAGTTTAATATGCCACTTATCACAAAATTTTCTAAATTTTCTTCCTATAAATTGAGATCCATTATCACATACAATTTCCTGGGGCAAACCAAATCTACATACTATATTCTTCCAAACAAAATCAATTACCTGGGGTTCTTGTACCTGGCTCAGGGCGACGGCCTCTACCCATTTGGTGAAGTAATATGTGGCGACCAACAAGAAGACTAATCGTCCAGGTGCTGGGGTAAACTTGCCTACAATATCCATTCCCCATTTAAGGAAAGGCCGTGAAGGCACTATTGCATGCAACTGTTCAGGGGGTTGTCTCGCCATGGTGCAAAATTTTTGGCAACGTTCACATTTAGTCACCAAACTTACTGCATCTTTCTTCAAAGTCGGCCAAAAATAACCTGCTCTAGTCACCTTTCTTATCAATGATCGACTTCCACTATGGTCTCCACATTCACCTTCATGAATTTCTCTTAACACATAATTTGCCTCAGACGGAGAGACACATTTCAGCAAAGGTCCACCAGTGAAAGTACGTCTATAAAGATCATCGCCTATGGTAGTGAATCTGGCGGCTCTAACAACTATTCGTCGCGCCTCATTCTTATCTGAAGGCAATTTACCCTGCAACAGATATGAAAGCAAAGGGGATCGCCAATCCCACGTCAAACTGTTATTCAATACAATTCTGTTATTTACCTCGATCGCCGGTGTTTTCAGGTAAAATAGTGGGATTTGTTTTGTCTCCACAACTTCTATGGACGACCCAATGTTGGCAAGGGCGTCGGCCTTCCGGTTGTCTTCCCTACCTATTTGGGTGATCTTCATAGTGTTAGAATCTTAAGTTTTGATGGTGACTTAGGTATGATATGGTCTAGTACTTAAAAGAACATAATTAACACTTAGGAAGGATTAGATGACATGGTTAGAACCCTGAGTTAGATCACTTGTGAATGCAAGATCATTTCCGGAAGTATTAGCACTAGAGTCACAACCGGATGCAGATTCACTTCCGAATGAATTAAGACTAGCGCTCACGGATGCGGAATCACTTCCGGATAGACTAGGACTCGCGCACGCGGATAAATGTGTCATCCCCCAGCGGCAGCGAGTAACTCACTAGGGATTTAACTTAGTCCATGAACATTAGGTACACAAACCTTAAGACTAAGCTATGACTCAACCGGAAGTGAGTTTACTTCCTGTTAGACTTAGACTGGCGCAGAGCGATGGAATAGATCTCACCCCAAGCGTCAGTGAGTCTACTTCGCCAAGTGAAAGCACTTCCTGTTAGATTTAGACTGGCTCAGACTGATAGAATAGAATGACCCCAAGCGTCAATGAATCAGCCTCGTCAAGTAAAATTGCTTCCTGATAGATTTAGACTGGCGCAGGCTGACAGAATAGATATATCCCCAAGCGTCAGTGAATTAGCCTCGTCAAGCGAAATTGCTTCCTGTTAAATTTAGACTTGCACAGGCTGATAAAAGAGATATAACCCTAAGCTTCAGTGAGTTCACCACGTCAAGTAAAAGTGCTTCCGATAGCTCAGTGACTAGCGCTGACTGTTGGAATGAAATACACTGAGCGAGAGTAAGTGATGGTGAGCTAGATCCTTCATCAAGTGAAAGTACTTCCGGATGTAGAAGTGCTTCAGGATACATCCTAGACTAAGTAAACTCCCACTTCATGTGATTGTGTGTTGACTTAATATACATAGCATGAACAAATGACACACTGAGTCACTTAGGAAGACTTAGAGTAAACTAACGAGACTTAAGCTGACTATTGGAATAGAGATCCCTTAGAGTCAGTAGACATTACACTAAGTCAGAACATAGTCTAAGTAAGACTACTTCCCATAGCAAACTTCCCACAACATGTATAGTTTTACTATATCTGATTATATATATTGCTATGTTGGACTAACCAGTATGTGCAGAACTTAATCACACTTCCGGATGCAACTGAGCTTCCGGATGCAAAGACTCTTGGCATTGGATTTCAGAGATTAACACTTGCAGAGCAAGATTGCCACTTCCGGATGAACGATGATCATCCGTCAGCAAGAGTACAAGAGTAAATGTCACATACTCGGAAGTCAGAATGCTTTGTCAGAGCAAAGGTGTCAGGACTACTTTTCAGAGATAAAGCAAGTCAACCCTGCTGAGCATTTAAGAAGATGTTCCTTCCAACGGTAACAAAAGGATAACAGATATTCAAACAACATTGTTACCTACCAAGCATGAGGAGTATGAAAACATAATCTGAAGATTCACTCAAGGTGTCAAAGCTCATACTACCCACAAGAGTCGGAGTCCATAAGAGAGCGTCTGATAGCAAGAGAGCATCCAATAGCAAAGCACTCTTATCATTCATGGACAAGTGCTTGGAAGACAAAGTTCCTCTATGATAGCAAGCAGAATGTTAGAGTCCACGAGCTTCACTTCAGTTAGCAAGAGAGCTTCCGATAGTAAGTCTCTTAGCATCCTGGACTTATGCTTGAGGAACGAAGTCCTCATCTGACAACAAGCAAGAGTCAGACCGTACAGTGTATAGATGTCAGAACGACTTTTGCCAGAACAGTGTTGTCAGAACAGTGTTGACAGAACAGCTGGACAAAGCACCCTATTCAGATAAAGCAAAGTCAACTCTGCTGTGCATTAATGAGGACAACGTAAACAAGGCCCAACGGCTATATTCAAACGGCCTTATTGCCTCTCCAACGGTTGGATAATCAGAGGCTGGTATAAAAGGAACATCTACATTCAGAAGAGGAAGAGAGAACAGAGCTTATTGTCTGAAACACTATTCTACATTCCTCTCATCTTCTACTCTCGGACTTAGATATGTAATATTCTTAGAGAGTGATTCTTTTGTGCTTAAGTGAGTAACATCATCTACTCTTAGAGAGAGTCATTCGAGCTTAAGTGTTTAGCACAATCAGTTCATAGAGTGAACATAATTGTAATCTTACATTTTGTAAGGGGGAGCATTTAGAAGTTTTCTAAATCTCCATAGGTTGCAAGTTAGCCCGTAAAACTTGCATTTGTAAGGTTTGCAGGTGAACCCGTTGTAAAACCTGTGGGTTGTTAGGTGAACCCGTGCTCGTAAAACCTAAAGTGTAAAGGCTTCTCTTGTGCCTGGTTTAAACAAGAATAGTGGATTGAAAATCTCAGGTGGAGCCTGGGGACTGGATGTAGGTCTGGGTGACCGAACCAGGATAAATTTATGTGTGCATAAACTTACATTTAAACATTCTATTTTTGCATCACATAACATACTGACTTGTGCATACCATTACTCAGTAACATCATCACCAAGCACAAGCAGTCTTTCGAAAAAGAAATAAAGTTTTTATTCCCTCACCCAATTCACCCCCCCCCCTCTTGGGTGACAGCCACGCATTTCATTTGGTATCAGAGCAGGTCACTTGTTTAAAGGATCCAACGATCTCAAGTGTAAAGACCTTGGCTGATTTGGGTTAAAATGTTTTCCAAAGGCCTTGATCATACCATTCCACCTGTGTTAGAAAATATTGATTTTTGTTGGTGGAAAGCAAGAATGGAAAGTTTTATAAAATCCACTAGTTTGAAAATGTGGGATATTTTTGAAAATGATTTTGATTTCAAACCAAGAGGAAACTGGACTGAAAAGGAGAAAAATTTGTTTTCCTTAAACATTAGAGCAATGCAAATTTTATACAAAGGCTTAACTGAAAAGGATTTCCAGAAAATCAAACATTGCTCTAGTGCTAAAGATATTTGGAATACTCTTGATGTGATATATGCTTCTAACCCATCTCTTGAAAGCACAGCTGTCCCAAGCTCAACTCGTGCTCTTTGTGGATCATCTACTGATGAGCTTCTGGAAGCTGATATTGAGGAAGCAGACTTCAGTGAAGAGAGTATCCATCTCTGCCTAGAAGATTCAGAAAGTGAGGTATCTGGATCTGAAATTGAACTCTCTGATTTGCAAGATGCATACAATGAGTTATATACTGAATATTGTAAACTTGCAAAAGAACTTCTAGGCTTAAAAGAAAAAGATAGGAAACTTGAAAAACTAATTTCTTCTTCTACATCTAAAGTTTCCGAGGGTTCTTTTAAAGAACTAGTGGTTCCGATAGCTAGCCCACTATCGGTAGGGAAAACTTCAACATGTCTTGAAAAATGTTTTGATTGTAAACACGTGTTGAAGGAAAAAGAAAAGCTTTCAAAAGAAACTGAAATTTCAAAGGAACAAAAAGCTTTTCTAAAGAAAACTAATCATGATAATGATAGGAAGCCTCATTTTGATTATCATTCCATTATCTGTCATTATTGTGGTAGATTAGGACATATTTTTCACACATGCAGTCTTAGAAGAAATTCAAATGTGAGAAATAAGTTTGTATGGATTCCTAAAGGACAAGTAAGGTCCAGTGCTAACCATGTAGGACCCAAGTACAAATGGGTACCAAAACATCCTCCTAGTGCCTTACTTGTGCAGGAAAAATCAAGAGTTCCTCTTATCCCAAAGAAGAGAACTCGTGGTGATGCAACTGCTGAAACCCACTGGTACAATCATAAGAAGCTGTCGGCCACCACAAGGGACAATGGTTCTGTCTCAAGGATGAGCTATCACAAAGTTCCATTCAATTATCCTGAGAAGAACAAGAGAGAGTGGACTCCTCGATCATCATTGAAAAGGCTCTTGAATCCTACCTCTCAGAAGAAAGTGCTTCGAACCAAGGATAAGTATAGAAGATCTCCTTGGGTAAGCAAGGGATCACTTAGGAACGAAGCATTTGATAGTAAAATCTCCTATGCTAATGTTAGATGGACTTATTGAGATTTTACATTAAACATCCTAAGATGTGAACATTATATTCATCAAAAAAAAAAGGGGGCTGAAGAAATAAGTAATGTTCATAATCTACATGCTGTCCATGACTATCTTGATCAAAAACCTTGTATATCCTTGTGCATATAGTCATGAAAGAAAATAGTTTATGCATTCACCCTGAGTTTTTGAAAGATCCTTCTGAAATGCAAACTTTCAAAAATAGATTCTGATCCTCTTCAAACTTGCATGACAACTATACCTCATGATAGCACTCAAAAGTTATTTCTGATTTTCCATTTCATGTGGTATCTCTT
The DNA here is from genome assembly GCA_029929735.1 of Mimosa pudica. Classification (NCBI taxonomy): domain Eukaryota; kingdom Viridiplantae; phylum Streptophyta; class Magnoliopsida; order Fabales; family Fabaceae; genus Mimosa; species Mimosa pudica. The sequence continues at coordinate 2,859,155 of JAKELP010000036.1, forward strand.
GCATCAACGTTTTCAATGCATAAGCAGCTATGATTTCGAGAACAATACATCCCTCTTAATTACATCTTTAAGTTCTCAATCTACTAATGATCTCAGTTCAAGTTTGTGGTTTAAGAATGTTGACACAGATTATTGAAGCTTAAACAATGAATATAACCAAGAGAGAATGGCAACGAAAATGTCTCTTATCAAGATGTGTGGAATGGCTATACCAAACCTGAGAAACTCTCGCCAATACACATGAGCATTTCTATCCCTTACATATTCTGTTGTGAAACTAAATGGATAGTCTCTCTCTGAACGTAATGGATGCACAAGAGGGGGGGGGGGGGGGGTGAATTGTGCTTCAAAAATAAATACTCAAAGTAAATGACACAAGATTTATACTGGTTCGGTCTACCTGACCTACGTCCAGTCCTCAACCACCCAGGCCGAGAGTTTCACTATAACTCAGGTTTTAAATCGGGTTCACCTGAAACCTTACAACCGCAAGTTTTACGGGCTCACTTGCAACCTTACAACAAGTTTTACACTGGCTCACTTGTAACCTATCTAACTGTCTCCCCCTCACACCAAGCAAGGGTTTGAAGTTTACACTTGAAGGCTTTTCTGACTAAGTTCTCTTACAGAACAAATGATGTTACACACTTAAGTTCAATAAATGCTCTTTTAACAGAAAGAGACTTAACTACTGTGAGTACAGAATAGGTAGGTGAAAAATCACTCCAAGTGTTAAATGCTCTTCATTTTTCTGGGCAGCTTGAATGAATAAGGATTTTCTCGCTCAAGAATATTTGAAGATCATTAACTCCTTCATAAATGAAGTTGAGCTTCCTTATATAGTCTTCAAGCATTTTGAACTCTTGGTAGGTGGGCTAGCCGTTTGAATATGTCCGTTTTTCCCTTGTTACCGTTCGCCCATTTAATGCTTCATTAATGCATAGCAGGGTTGACTTGCTTTATCTCTGAAAAGTAGTCCTGACACCTCTGCTCTGACAAAAGCATTCTGACACTGCATCTCTTTGAACGTTCAGACATTCTGATTGCTTGCGGAAGCAACTTCTCATCCGGAGGCAACCTTACTGAGTGTGCTGCACTTGAACGTTAGTTTAGCAATATAATCATATAGTCTCATGCAGTGGGTGATCCTAAGTCTAAGGTGTATCCGGAAGCACTTCTACATCCGGAAGTAAATTCACTTGATGAGGGATTTAGTTCACCATGACTTGCTCTCGCTTAGTCTATTTCATTCCACTACTCAGCGCTAGTCACTGAGCTATCGGAAGCACTTTTACTTGACGTGGTGAATTCACTGACGCTTAGGGTGAAATCTATTCTATCAGTCTGCGCCAGTCAAGATCTAATAGGAAGCAACTTCACTTGATGTTGCATTTCTGCTGACGCTCGGGGTTATATCTAGTCTATCAACCTGCGCCAGTCTAAATCTAATAGGAAGTGCTTTCACTTGGCGAAGTAGACTTACTGACGCTTGGGGTAATAACTATTCTATTGCTCTGCGCCAGTCTAAGTCTAACAGGAAGCGCTTTCACTTGGGGAAGTAGACTTACTGACGCTTGGTGTAATATCTATTCTGTCGCTCTGCGCCAGTCTAATTCTAACAGGAAGCAACTTCGCTTCCGATTGAACCATAGCTTAGTCTTAGGGTTTGTGCACCTAAAGTTCATGGACCAAGTTAAATCCCTAGTTATTTACTTGCTGACGCTGGGGGATGAAAGCATTCATCCGCATGCGCAAGTCCTAATCTAACCGGAAGTAAATCTTCATCCGGAAGCACTCTTACTTGGGATCCTAAGTATACTATTGCTTCCTAGGCACTTGGTCTAATCCTTTATATTTTAGTCTTCATCAAAACTTAAGATTCTAACATTCTCCCCCTTTTTGATGATGACAAACTTAGCTTTATCGATTAAGTTCATATGAAAGGATTAGCTGGGGAATAAAAACAATAGTTCAGAATAAGTAACTTAGACAAATATTATTGATAAGCATAGGTTACAGGTCAGAGCATATAATTAGATAACATTTACAAGCAGCGAGCATATAGTAGGCAGATATGAGAACATGCATGAAAAGATGAACATTTCTAAGTAAACAAAAAAAAAAAAAAATTTTGGGCTGGGGGTTGTTTCTTTGTTTCTTCTTTCTCTCCCTCTCGCTGAAGCTCTTCTTCATCAAGGAACTCCCAGGGTAGCAAGGCTAGTGGTCAATGCATCTCTCCCCCTTTTGGCATCATCAAAGAGGGTTTTCCATATTTGATCGCCGCAGCCTCCTCCTTAGGGATGGACTTCCTCTTCTTAGAACCCACTAACAGTTCTGCCATTCTACCAGAAGTTTCAGGCTGACCTTGAATATTTTCATCCTGCCCTAGAGCAATTTGCCGAGAAACTTCATGATGTTCTTGATGTCTTTCACGATGCCCAGATTTTCCAGAATGTTGATGGCTTGATTTCCCAGATTTGGACTTGTGTTTCTTAGATGAGGAGGGTTTCCTCGAAACTGGGTTTGCTTCAGAGGGTTCGGCCATTTTTGTGGGGTTGATGAAATGTTTATATGAAGAACATAGATGAAAATGAAGAATGTGTGAAATGAGATGTCCCTTTTATAGGTAAAGTCACTAAGGGCAAAAAGGTCATGCTCCTTCACATTATCACACATTGGGTAGCGTAAACGCCTTAAGTTGGAACGATATACCTGATGACACGTGTCGCTTCATATTGTCAGAGAAGTCGAAACGTCTCATTTGGAAGTTGAAGCGTTTTCTGAAGTGACGTGTCTTCTTGGACTTGTGCTGGCGCTCTCTTGGTTTGATCATCCAGCGTCAGTGTGTAATCATTCGGAAGTGGTTTTGCTTCCGGTTGCACTTACTTAAGATTCAACATTGAATACCTGCAAGGACATATATTGGCACTCCGATGCCTAAGTCAGTATTGTTGTAAGTGATAAAAAAAATAATTACACTTCATTTGGGTTTACCATCCCCAAATCACCTCTAATGAAAATAAACTGGTCAGTCCCAAGAGGCTTGGTGAAGATATCCGCAAGCTGTTGTTGTGTGGGAACAAACTGCACCTTGACATCCTTCTTTTGAACATGGTCTCTGATGAAGTGATGTCGGACGTCAATGTGCTTTGTCCTTGTGTGCTGAACTGGATTCTTGGCGAGGCTAATTGTGCTTGTGTTATCACAGAGGATGGGCGCCTCAGGAAACTCCAAGCCAAGATCTCTCAACTGGTTTTTCAGCCATAGCACTTGTGCACAGCAACTTGCAGCAGCAATGTATTCTGCCTCAGTGGATGACAAGGACACGCAGGTTTGCTTCTTGCTGGCCCAAGACACCAGACAACCACCAAGGAAGGCGCATTGTCCACTGGTGCTCTTTCTATCTGTTTTATAACCTGCGTGGTCAGAGTCAGAATAAGCCCACAAGAACTCTTGGTTACCTCTGGGATACCAAAGACCAAGTTCTTGTGTTCCCTCAAGGTATCTCAGAATACGTTTAACACATGTCAAGTGTGATTCCTTGGGGTTGGCTTGAAACCTAGCACACATGCCTACGCTAAATTGAATATCAGGCCTGCTCGCCGTTAAGTATAGGAGGGAACCTATCATTCCCCTGTACATGGGCAGGCTGACACTTTTACCCTTGGCGTCAGCGTCGAGTGCAGCTGAGGTGCTCATAGGAGTATCATACTCCTTGCATTCATCCATCCCAAACTTTTTGAGTAGTTCTCTGCAGTACTTGGTTTGGGAGATGAAGATTCCGTTCTTCTTTTGTTTGATTTGCAGGCCTAGGAAGAATGTTAGTTCTCCCATCATTGACATCTCAAATTCACCCTGCATAATCTTAGAGAAATCTTCACAAAGCTTCTCGTTAGTTGCCCCAAAGATAATATCATCAACATAAATTTGGACAATTAACATATCTCTATCTTTGTGAAGGATAAACAGTGTATTATCTAATTTGCCTCTTGAGAAACCCTTGCCCAGCAAAAAGCTGCTGAGTCTCTCATACCAAGCTCGAGGGGCTTGTTTCAGGCCATACAAAGCTTTCTTTAATCTATACACATGTTTGGGGTTCTTATGGTTTTCAAAGCCAGGAGGTTGTTCTACATATACCTCTTCCTTAATATAACCATTAAGAAATGCACTCTTTACATCCATTTGATATAATCTGAAACCTTTCATGGATGCAAAGGCTAGAAGAATCCTTATTGCCTCAAGTCTAGCGACTGGAGCAAAAGTTTCTTCATAGTCAATGCCTTCTTCTTGGTTGTATCCTTTAGCTACCAGTCTGGCTTTGTTTCTAGTGATTTGACCTGTCTCATCCAGTTTGTTTTTAAAGACCCACTTGGTTCCTACTATGGATTGATGAGACGGCCTTGGGACTAGTTCCCACACTTGACTTCTTTCAAATTGATTCAGCTCTTCCTGCATGGCAATAATCCAGTCGCAGTCCTCAAGAGCTTGTTCAACTGAAGTTGGTTCGATTTGAGATAGGAATGCTCCAAACTCAACTTCATTTTGAACCTGTCTTCTAGTTCTGACACCAGAAGAAACATCACCAAGCACTTGATCAAGAGGATGATCCCTGTGATGTCTCCTAGCTATTGGCAGCTGTGCCTCCTCAGGCATGGGTTGCCCACTAGGTACATCACTGGGTTCACCTTCTTCTTTGGGATAGCTTGTTGTTGTTTCTTTTGGTGGTGAGGAAGATGATGGAAGATTTGGAAAGTTAAGTGCTTCATCATCTTCTGTGGATTGTCCCCATGTAGGAGTTTCATCAAATACAACATGCATGGACTCTTCTACAGTTTTAGTTCTTATGTTGTATATCCTATATGCTTTGCTCCTAAGGGAATATCCTATGAATATACCTACATCAGCCTTTGGATCAAACTTACCCAAATTTACCTTCCCATTGTTATGCACGTAGCATTTTGATCCGAATATTCTGAGATGGCTGATGTTGGGCTTCCTTCCTTTATATAGCTCGTATGGAGTCTTATCCAAGCCCTTGCGAACATAAGCTCTGTTGGAGATATAGCAAGCAGTGCTCATAGCGTCCGCCCAGAACATTTGAGAGACTTCTTTCTCGTTCAGCATGCTTCTAGCCATCTCCGTCAGAACCCTGTTCTTTCTTTCGACTACTCCATTTTGTTGAGGAGTTCTCGGAGCTGAGAAGTTATGTTCAATGCCGTTTTGCTCACATAGCTCAGTGAAGCTATGGTTCTCAAACTCTCCTCCATGGTCTGTCCTTATGGCTGTGATTTTGAGATCCTTCTCATTCTGCACTTTCTTAGCCAGGACAACGAAAGCATCAAAAGCATCTTGCTTAGAGGCAAGAAACAAAGTCCACGTAAACCTTGAATAGTCATCCACCACCACTAAAGCATATAGGTTTCCTCCCAAGCTTTTTACTCTTGCTGGCCCAACCAAATCCATGTGGATTAGTTCCAAGGGCCTGCTGGTGGAGACTCTCTTCTTGGTTTTAAACGAGGATTTTGTTTGCTTTCCTCGTTGGCAGGATTCACAGATAAAATCATGCTTAACCTTAAAAGGGGGAATACCTACAGCTAGCTCCTTTTTAATTAGCATGTCCAATTGAGTAAAGTTAACATGAGCTAGTCTCTTATGCCAAAGCCAGCTATTCTCGTCACTAGATATTAGACATTTTTCTTCTAGCTGTTGACATAAATCTAAGGTATATAGATTCCCATTTCTAATTGCCTTAATTTTGCATTTTAGGTTGGCCTTATCTATATTCAGATCCTGCTTATCAACTATTAAGCACTCATTTGAATCAAATATTACCCAGTTACCTTTGTCCGTGCTTTGACTTACACTTAGCAGATTGTGACAGAGACCGTCCACTAGATATACATCTTTGACTGGTCCGACTTCTCCAACTCCAGTGATCTTGCCACTTTGATTTCCTCCAAAGGTCACTGTGGCTCCATCTTTGATCACCAGAGACTTGAACTTGTCTCTGTCTCCAGTCATATGTCTCGAGCATCCGCTATCGATGTACCAATTTTTGTTCTTGGATGCCTTGAGACACACCTGAAACAATCAAGCAATTTTAGGTACCCAACCTCTCTTGGGTCCTTTGTCGTTAGTGTCTAGGACCCTTGGCCTAGCTTTGGGCTTATCCTTGTGCCTATACACATTTGGAGCCTTTGGCCTAGTGTTGGCTCTAGACTCTTGGGTTCTCCCAGTGGGATGATTCCAGGCTTGGGATCCTTGTCCTCTCTTGATTTCCTTTGCAGGTGGAGGATCCTTTGTAGCCCTGGTTCCTTTAGGGACCCACTTGTATGAGCTGTTAGCTCCATGCTTTTTAGCATTACAGGTGGACATCGAGTGTCCTTTCCTGTTGCAGTAATTACAGAAGCTGAAAGGTGAGGAGCTATGACTGGTGGCTTTATGGAAGAACTTTAAGTAAGGCTTTACTTTTGGTTCTTCCCACGTTTTCTTCCTGGGGGTATATCCCAAGCCAGTCCTATCCCTATATGCCCTTTGGTTCATTAAAAGTATATTCAGCATTTCTGAACCATTGGTGAATTTCTGCAGGGCATTTTGCAGCTTATTATTTTCTTCTGAGATTTTGCTGCAATTTGGACAGCTCTCAGGTGTTGGGATGTTGGGTTCTGCTTGAGGAGAACCCTGTCCATCCACCATTGGAGATCTTCTAGCTTCCGCTAGTTCCTCACTGAGTGAGTCCACCTTGGACTCAAGTGACTCCTTTTTGGTTTTCAAGAATTTATAGGCTTTACATAGTTTAGAGAATTCTTCATGAATCTCATTGTAAGCCTCTTGTAGTTCAGGAAGAGTTACCTCATGTTCTTCATTGGTGAGGTCAAGATCTGAAGATGCTTCCTCATCCTCTTCTCTAGCTACCAGGCAGAGGTTGGCAACTTCTTCATCATCACTTGCTTCCTCATCTGAGCTGTTTACCCAAATGGAGGAAACGAGTGCCTTTCTTTTATCCTTGCCTTTGGACCTCTGCAGGCTGGGACACTCAGCCTTGAAGTGACCAGGCTTATTGCATTCAAAGCACACAGGGACCTTCTCTTTCTTGTATCCCCTCTTCTGGCTGGTGTCACCTTTCTGATAGCCTTCCTTCTTCCTGAGGAATTTCCTGAACTTCCTCACCATCAGGGCCATCTCCTCATCGTCCATCTCATCGTCGTCATCCTCATCATTGTCCTTGATCTCTTTGCTGGGAGCAACGAGAGCAAGGTTCTTACTCTTGGATGAGGTTTGAGGAGCTCTCATAGCCAGCAAGGTTGGCTCATATTCAGCAAGTGAGCCAAAAAGAGCGGTGACGGAGCTGGTTGATTCTCCTTGCACTTCTTGCAGAATAGTGACTTTGGTGATCCAGTCACCCTTCAAGATTTTCAGAATCTTGCTCACCTGCTCTCTTTCAGGGATATCCTTACCAAGCGAGGCTAGATTATTGATGAGATGGGTGAATCTGAGCTCTAGATCTCTGATAGGCTCGGTGGGGCTTAGCATGGCGAATTTGTGGAATTCTTCCACCAGCATCTCAACACGTCTTGCTTTAACTCCCCTGGTTCCGGAGTGTGCAGCCTCAAGAGCCTCCCACATATCCTTTGCATTTTTGTGGTGGCTGATCCTGTGAAACTCTTTGTAACTGAGAGCACACTGGATGTAGTGCATAGCTCTATGGTTGAGTTGGACTAGAGCATAGTCCTCAGCAGTATATCTGGCTTTTGCCTTAGCAAATCCTTCCTCATCTAAGGGAGTTTGATCCCCATGTTCGATCACGTCCCATAGTCTGATATCGCTTGACTTGATATAGGTTTCCATTCTGAACTTCCAGAATGTATAGTTGTGCCCATCGAAACCTGGGGGCTTGTTGGGTTGTACAGCAACATCTGGCAGACCATACTCCGTATCCATTACTTAGATCTTTGCTTTCCGGATTCGTTGGAATCGAGTGAGAAAGACCTGCTCTGATACCAAATGAACGTAATGGATGCACAAGAGGGGGGGGTGAATTGTGCTTCAAAAATAAATACTCAAAGTAAATGACACAAGATTTATACTGGTTCGGTCTACCTGACCTACGTCCAGTCCTCAACCACCCAGGCCGAGAGTTTCACTATAACTCAGGTTTTAAATCGGGTTCACCTGAAACCTTACAACCGCAAGTTTTACGGGCTCACTTGCAACCTTACAACAAGTTTTACACTGGCTCACTTGTAACCTATCTAACTGTCTCCCCCTCACACCAAGCAAGGGTTTGAAGTTTACACTTGAAGGCTTTTCTGACTAAGTTCTCTTACAGAACAAATGATGTTACACACTTAAGTTCAATAAATGCTCTTTTAACAGAAAGAGACTTAACTACTGTGAGTACAGAATAGGTAGGTGAAAAATCACTCCAAGTGTTAAATGCTCTTCATTTTTCTGGGCAGCTTGAATGAATAAGGATTTTCTCGCTCAAGAATATTTGAAGATCATTAACTCCTTCATAAATGAAGTTGAGCTTCCTTATATAGTCTTCAAGCATTTTGAACTCTTGGTAGGTGGGCTAGCCGTTTGAATATGTCCGTTTTTCCCTTGTTACCGTTCGCCCATTTAATGCTTCATTAATGCATAGCAGGGTTGACTTGCTTTATCTCTGAAAAGTAGTCCTGACACCTCTGCTCTGACAAAAGCATTCTGACACTGCATCTCTTTGAACGTTCAGACATTCTGATTGCTTGCGGAAGCAACTTCTCATCCGGAGGCAACCTTACTGAGTGTGCTGCACTTGAACGTTAGTTTAGCAATATAATCATATAGTCTCATGCAGTGGGTGATCCTAAGTCTAAGGTGTATCCGGAAGCACTTCTACATCCGGAAGTAAATTCACTTGATGAGGGATTTAGTTCACCATGACTTGCTCTCGCTTAGTCTATTTCATTCCACTACTCAGCGCTAGTCACTGAGCTATCGGAAGCACTTTTACTTGACGTGGTGAATTCACTGACGCTTAGGGTGAAATCTATTCTATCAGTCTGCGCCAGTCAAGATCTAATAGGAAGCAACTTCACTTGATGTTGCATTTCTGCTGACGCTCGGGGTTATATCTAGTCTATCAACCTGCGCCAGTCTAAATCTAATAGGAAGTGCTTTCACTTGGCGAAGTAGACTTACTGACGCTTGGGGTAATAACTATTCTATTGCTCTGCGCCAGTCTAAGTCTAACAGGAAGCGCTTTCACTTGGGGAAGTAGACTTACTGACGCTTGGTGTAATATCTATTCTGTCGCTCTGCGCCAGTCTAATTCTAACAGGAAGCAACTTCGCTTCCGATTGAACCATAGCTTAGTCTTAGGGTTTGTGCACCTAAAGTTCATGGACCAAGTTAAATCCCTAGTTATTTACTTGCTGACGCTGGGGGATGAAAGCATTCATCCGCATGCGCAAGTCCTAATCTAACCGGAAGTAAATCTTCATCCGGAAGCACTCTTACTTGGGATCCTAAGTATACTATTGCTTCCTAGGCACTTGGTCTAATCCTTTATATTTTAGTCTTCATCAAAACTTAAGATTCTAACACTCTCTTGTCTGACATGCATTAGAAATCTTAGGAAATGCCTTGAATTAAACTCTGCTAGATCTGTAAAACATGGCATAGTATCACAAGCATGCTATAATCTGTATTAATTTCAAGCTTGTTGATGTCCTAAGAACAATGAGATCACACTGAGCATATCTAGAAGAACTTGAGCTAAAATTTGGAAATTATTCTCGTAATCATATGCTGAAATTTGGTTGTTTTTGTAAAACGAATTCAATCCTAATCAAATTATTTTGTGAGGATGAAGATTCTCTTTTTCAAAATCTCATTATGTTAAAAATTCACATGTCTTCATGATCTAACATGAACATCCTTGAGGCATATTTATTGAACTATACTTGCTTATGAAACTCTGAAAGTATGCCACCTGTTTGATACTCTTTGTACTATAACATTGATATTTATCTATGAGAGTATAAATAGAGTTCATGTCTTGATAGTGAAACTATGTGAACGTATAGACAATTTCAAAATTAGTTTTCACATAATCATTGTTCATATTTTCTTAAACCAACTAGCAAGCATGATTTCTTAAAATTATTAACTTGTGGTGATTAACACAGATTGACTTGAATGTCCAGAGGATGGTCTCCAATGTTAAATCTTAAGTTCTTTCACTGACCATCAGAAAAGCACTTGTTTCCTCAAGCACATGAAGGCCCAATCATCAAGTTTGAGCAAGGATGCTTTCGCAACAATCAGCGCTTTCGATAGCAGGCCAACTATTGAACCATGGGAAGAGTAGAGTGACTGCCCAGTCATGTCTGCTTTTGGTTGTAGCTCAGCTTGCCGAAGCGAATCATCAAAGCACTTGCACTAGGGGTTTCCACTTGAGATAGCACATCTCTTGAAGATGTCAGGAAGCATGCTTATCTGCATATGATTAAGATTCATGAGTCTAATAGAGTCTGGAGATTCCTCATCTGTGGTAACATCTACACCTTACCATCTCTTATATATGACGCATACATGGCATTGGTAAGGGTGTCAATTTAGGATTTCTTTGCTCAATCTGCATTGACTTCAAAATCATTCATTGCTTTAGAAAATCATCCTAGCTCACACATCTGTATCCTTTATATGACACGCTGGAAAGTAAATTGATAACATACCTCTCTTATATGCTTCCTTTCTTGATTCAGTAATGATTAACCTTAATATAGAAGAGAAGTAAAGGACATTACTCGATAATGATCCCTTGAAAATAGAGAGTTGCATGCTGTCATAGATAATAAACTTTTGAGATGCTGTGATGCAATTATTTGGAAATTATTTTTGGCACTTTAAACTCACAAATTTCATTTGACTTGATTTCATTTTTCACATGGTATCACAAATTTCACTTGGCATTCAATCATTTCATTTGATATCACAAGTTCAAACTCACATATTTCATTTGATTTCATTTGGTATCACGAATTTAAAAATCACAAATTTTCAATTGATATCATAATCATCATTTTAAACGCACCAAAATTATTTTGATATCATGTTAATCATTTCAAGAGGGTCAAAATTACTTTTGATGTCTTTTATATTTAAAAAGGAACTTTCACCTTCAAAAAGAGAACTGTTTTTGTATGTTTTGATCTAGACTTAATTCTTGCAAAACATGTTCTGTTATCTTGCATAATGGTTAGGGAGAGTAAACACACTTAGAATACTGAATCAATATTTTCTTCCCTCTGTCTCACACTGTTTAGTTATCCTACATAATATTTAGGGAGAATAGGGAGAAATATTAGGTAGAAAGCCCATTCCTAGGAGAACGATAGAAGTATCCCCATCCCTAAGGCTAGCTTGCACTTGTTGAATTTTGATGAAGCCAAAAGGGGGAGAGAAATGAGACACGAGATGTCTAGAGATGAGACATGAGATGTCTAGAGCTGAAAGATAAGATATCTGGGGAGAGAACTGGGAATGAAATATAGCTCTGGAAGTGATCTAAGTTTAATTATGTTCTCTAGTCATCTATGGGTTTGTCATCATCAAAAAGGGGGAGAATGTTAGAATCTTAAGTTTTGATGGTGACTTAGGTATGATATGGTCTAGTACTTAAAAGAACATAATTAACACTTAGGAAGGATTAGATGACATGGTTAGAACCCTGAGTTAGATCACTTGTGAATGCAAGATCATTTCCGGAAGTATTAGCACTAGAGTCACAACCGGATGCAGATTCACTTCCGAATGAATTAAGACTAGCGCTCACGGATGCGGAATCACTTCCGGATAGACTAGGACTCGCGCACACGGATAAATGTGTCATCCCCCAGCGGCAGCGAGTAACTCACTAGGGATTTAACTTAGTCCATGAACATTAGGTACACAAACCTTAAGACTAAGCTATGACTCAACCGGAAGTGAGTTTACTTCCTGTTAGACTTAGACTGGCGCAGAGCGATGGAATAGATCTCACCCCAAGCGTCAGTGAGTCTACTTCGCCAAGTGAAAGCACTTCCTGTTAGATTTAGACTGGCGCAGACTGATAGAATAGAATGACCCCAAGCGTCAATGAATCAGCCTCGTCAAGTAAAATTGCTTCCTGATAGATTTAGACTGGCGCAGGCTGACAGAATAGATATATCCCCAAGCGTCAGTGAATTAGCCTCGTCAAGCGAAATTGCTTCCTGTTAAATTTAGACTTGCACAGGCTGATAAAAGAGATATAACCCTAAGCTTCAGTGAGTTCACCACGTCAAGTAAAAGTGCTTCCGATAGCTCAGTGACTAGCGCTGACTGTTGGAATGAAATACACTGAGCGAGAGTAAGTGATGGTGAGCTAGATCCTTCATCAAGTGAAAGTACTTCCGGATGTAGAAGTGCTTCAGGATACATCCTAGACTAAGTAAACTCCCACTTCATGTGATTGTGTGTTGACTTAATATACATAGCATGAACAAATGACACACTGAGTCACTTAGGAAGACTTAGAGTAAACTAACGAGACTTAAGCTGACTATTGGAATAGAGATCCCTTAGAGTCAGTAGACATTACACTAAGTCAGAACATAGTCTAAGTAAGACTACTTCCCATAGCAAACTTCCCACAACATGTATAGTTTTACTATATCTGATTATATATATTGCTATGTTGGACTAACCAGTATGTGCAGAACTTAATCACACTTCCGGATGCAACTGAGCTTCCGGATGCAAAGACTCTTGGCATTGGATTTCAGAGATTAACACTTGCAGAGCAAGATTGCCACTTCCGGATGAACGATGATCATCCGTCAGCAAGAGTACAAGAGTAAATGTCACATACTCGGAAGTCAGAATGCTTTGTCAGAGCAGAGGTGTCAGGACTACTTTTCAGAGATAAAGCAAGTCAACCCTGCTGAGCATTTAAGAAGATGTTCCTTCCAACGGTAACAAAAGGATAACAGATATTCAAACAACATTGTTACCTACCAAGCATGAGGAGTATGAAAACATAATCTGAAGATTCACTCAAGGTGTCAAAGCTCATACTACCCACAAGAGTCGGAGTCCATAAGAGAGCGTCTGATAGCAAGAGAGCATCCAATAGCAAAGCACTCTTATCATTCATGGACAAGTGCTTGGAAGACAAAGTTCCTCTATGATAGCAAGCAGAATGTTAGAGTCCACGAGCTTCACTTCAGTTAGCAAGAGAGCTTCCGATAGTAAGTCTCTTAGCATCCTGGACTTATGCTTGAGGAACGAAGTCCTCATCTGACAACAAGCAAGAGTCAGACCGTACAGTGTATAGATGTCAGAACGACTTTTGCCAGAACAGTGTTGTCAGAACAGTGTTGACAGAACAGCTGGACAAAGCACCCTATTCAGATAAAGCAAAGTCAACTCTGCTGTGCATTAATGAGGACAACGTAAACAAGGCCCAACGGCTATATTCAAACGGCCTTATTGCCTCTCCAACGGTTGGATAATCAGAGGCTGGTATAAAAGGAACATCTACATTCAGAAGAGGAAGAGAGAACAGAGCTTATTGTCTGAAACACTATTCTACATTCCTCTCATCTTCTACTCTCGGACTTAGATATGTAATATTCTTAGAGAGTGATTCTTTTGTGCTTAAGTGAGTAACATCATCTACTCTTAGAGAGAGTCATTCGAGCTTAAGTGTTTAGCACAATCAGTTCATAGAGTGAACATAATTGTAATCTTACATTTTGTAAGGGGGAGCATTTAGAAGTTTTCTAAATCTCCATAGGTTGCAAGTTAGCCCGTAAAACTTGCATTTGTAAGGTTTGCAGGTGAACCCGTTGTAAAACCTGTGGGTTGTTAGGTGAACCCGTGCTCGTAAAACCTAAAGTGTAAAGGCTTCTCTTGTGCCTGGTTTAAACAAGAATAGTGGATTGAAAATCTCAGGTGGAGCCTGGGGACTGGATGTAGGTCTGGGTGACCGAACCAGGATAAATTTATGTGTGCATAAACTTACATTTAAACATTCTATTTTTGCATCACATAACATACTGACTTGTGCATACCATTACTCAGTAACATCATCACCAAGCACAAGCAGTCTTTCGAAAAAGAAATAAAGTTTTTATTCCCTCACCCAATTCACCCCCCCCTCTTGGGTGACAGCCACGCATTTCACATAGCGTTAAACCGTGTGGTCAAATCAGACACTATATCTAGATATTTCTTCATTCTTTGGTCTTTTGCTTGATAAGAACCATTGATTTGTTTCGAAACTAACTGCGAGTCACTTTTCACTTCCAGAACTTTCGCGCCCAATTCTGATGCTAACTTAAGTCCAGCTATGAGAGCTTCATATTCAGCTTCATTATTCGTCGCCTTGAAACCACATCTTATCGCTTGGACAATTTGTTCGCCTTCGGGGGTTTCAAGCGCGATACCTAGTCCACTTCCTTTCACATTGGAAGACCCGTCTACATGGAGGGTCCAGGGCGACAAGTTCACCTGTCTCTTAACAGAAAAAGATTCATTGTTAGCTGTTACCTGGAGGTTGGGGCTAAATTCCGCCAAAAAGTCGGCTAGGATTTGTGATTTGATAGCTGTTCTTGGGGCATAAGAGATATCAAATTCGCTCAGCTCAATCGCCCATTTCACCAATCTCCCAGATAAATCAGGCTTGTGGAGGACGTTCCGTAAAGGGTAGGTTGAGACGACCACAATTGGGTGGCACTGAAAATACGGCCTCAACTTCTTGGAAGACGCTACTAAAGTCAAAGCAAGTTTTTCCATCATTGAATATCGCGTCTCCGTATCTAGCAAGGCTCTGCTAACATAATATACTGGGTTCTGTAGCCTATCTTCTTCCCTAACAAGCACTGAACTCACAGCGTTAGAGGCGACAGACAAGTATAGATATAAGGTTTCACCTTTACTTGGCTTAGAAAGTAAAGGGGGGCTCGTGAGATACTCTTTCAAATCCTGGAGCGCCTTTTCAGCGGCGTCGTTCCATACAAACTCCTTATTCTTCTTCAATATATCAAAGAATGGTTGGCACCTTTCAGAAGATTTAGATATAAATCTGGTTAGAACAGCTATCTTGCCCGTCAAACGCTGGACGTCCTTCACACATTTGGGCAATGAGATGTCCAACACAGCTTTGATTTGTGATGGGTTCGCTTCTATCCCTCTCTTCGACACCAAATATCCTAAAAACTTACCAGACTGCACCCCAAAAGTGCATTTTTCAGGGTTGAGTTTCATGTTATATTTCCTTAGAAGACCGAACGTCTGCTGCAAATGGTTAATATGATCTTCCGCTTTCAAAGATTTTACTAGCATGTCGTCTATGTAAACTTCCATCGTCTTCCCAAGTTGGGCGGCGAACATGCGATTGACTAACCTTTGGTATGTTGCACCAGCGTTTTTCAAACCAAAAGGCATTACCTTGTAACAATAAGTTCCACGATCTGTGATAAACGAAGTCTTCTCCTGGTCATTTGGATGCATCAATATCTGATTGTACCCGGAAAAGGCGTCCATAAAACTTAACAGTTCATGCTCTGATGTTGCGTCTACTAAGCTGTCAATGTGTGGCAGTGGAAAGGAATCTTTTGGGCATGCTTTGTTCAAGTCTGTGAAGTCGATACACACTCTATGCTTACCATTTTTCTTTGGGACGACTACAACATTAGCTAACCAATCAGGGGTAATTCACTTCTCGAATAGACCCAATTTTCAATAATTTCTGAACTTCCTCATTAACAATTCTATTCCTCTCTGGTGCAAATTTCCGTCTTTTCTGTCTGACCGGCTTGAATGTGGGGTCGACGTTCAATTGGTGTTCAATGACGTCTGGGCTTATTCCTGTCATCTCATCATAGGACTAAGCAAAACAATCTAAGTTATTTGTTAGAAAAGAAATTAGTTCACTTCTTACCTCAGGAACAAGGTCCATTCCTATGTTCAAAAACTTTTCAGGGTTTTCAGGATCTAAAATTATTTTTTCTAAGTTGTCATCTTCCTCCTTTGTCGCCCTGTCCATATTAATGAACGTCTGTAGTTGCTATGCCGATGGAGGAGATTGTTCCAAGCCTTTCAATGCTGCTTGGTAACATTCTCTTGCCATCCTCTGATCGCCTTTGATCTCTTTCACACCCCAAGGTGTAGAGAACTTGATTGATTGATGTAACGTTGAAGGGATTGCCTTCATCTGATGAATCCAAGGACGTCCTAACAAAGCATTGTAAGTGGACGGGCAGTCCATTACCTGAAACTTGACTAAAGCATTAATTCCAGCAGCAAAAGTCATCAAGGATATTTCTCCAATCGTCCTATCTGGCGTTCCATTTCCAAATACCAAGACGGTTGGAGCCTTAATTATTTGGGATTCTAATTGTAATTCTTTGACAGTTTGCAAATAAATAATATTAACGGAACTACCTGCATCTACTAATATTCTTTTGGTCAAACAATTAGCTATTAGTAAAGATATTACCAGGGCGTCGTCGTGCATCTGGACGTTCTGAATATCAGCGTCGTTGAAGGTTATTGGACCTTCAACCACCTGATCATTACTCACATTACCATTAACCCACTCCAATTCTTTTGGCAAAGATCTCGCATGTCGCTTTGCAGCAGAGTAAGACATCTCACTTATTGCTGATCCCCCAATGATTGTGTTAATCGTTCTGACGGCCTGCGGGGGTTGAGCTGGGGCGTTCTGCCTTTGATCTCTACCTGCATTGTTAGTAGTATTATTCTTAAGGAGATGTTGTAAGTTACCGTGTTTAAATTGGAAGGCCACTTCTTTTTTGAACCTCCAACAATCCTCTGTTCGATGGCCGACGTCTTTGTGGTAGTCACAGTATCTAGTGGTGTCTCTCTCATTGACAGGCGTCGTCATAGGTTTAGGCCATTTCACCCTATCCATCTTTTCAAATGCACTTACCATTTCAGCTGGTCCAATGGACATGTTGAACTCTTCATATCTAGGAGGGGGTGGGTCCCTCTTCTGTTTGTCGCCCTGCTCATTATTGTTAGTATAAGGGTGAAAACGAAAATTTCTACCTCGTTGCCGTTTAGAACGGCGGTCTGTGGATCCCAAGTTATTTTGTTGTTGATTAGCTGGCTTATCCGCGTTTGTGGCAATCACTGAATTGGCGGGGAGACTGGTTGTCGCCAGTCCTTGATTCATTTTAAGGGCATGATTTCTACTGGCGTCGTCCTCTTAAAGATTAATATGTGACCACACGTATGATTGGACTTCTGGCCAAGTCGTCACTCGTTTCAACACCAGTTCTTGATAGAGGCCGCAAGTGGGTGGCAATGCTCTCTTAAACGCCTGCACAGCAATGTTAGGATCACAATTTGGGATACTTACCATCTCTGCCGTAAACCTTTTCAGAAGATCTCTGTATGACTCGTCCGGCCTCATGACAATTCGATACAAGTCGTCTGACGTCTTAACCATGACTCTGCTGCTTGCAAATTGTTCAACAAAAATGTCAGTTAAATGACTAAATGAAGTTATTTTACCTTGAGGGAGATTGGTCCACCACATCAGGGCTGGGCCAATCAAACTTATACCAAATCCACGACACATAGCAGCATGTCGTTTGTCGGCTGGGAGGACTGCCGCTAGCATAATCTGCCTGTATTGGGCTAAGTGTTGGTCTGGATCCGACTTGCCATCATACTTTGGCATAGTAGGAAAAGCAAATCTTTCAGGTAAATCAGCAAACGCTATGTCGTCTATGAAGGGTGATTCTGAATAACTCCCTAGACGGGCTGCATCAAGTGGCTTTTGAACACCTGGAATCGAGTACATCTTTTTCTTTATCTCAGCGACCTCCTTCTCCATTCGAAAGGCAAAAGAGAGAATTTCGTCTTCCCTCTTTTGTCCTCCTGGTGGATGATTTTGAGGGATCCTTGCCTGTGATTTCTGAGCGGACTGCTCACCTTGTTCTCGACTATCATAAGACTGAGAATCATCATATCCCTCTTCGTCGTCTCTACCTGTTTCATCATTAGGAATATCATTATTGTCAGTATTCTTACCTTTATTACCTTTATCACCGTTATGATTGTGCTCATGATCATTTGGGTTTGGCACTTGGCGAATCTCCTTTTCAGGTCCGCTCTGCCTTCTTTTGTTTTTCCTGGGCTCTAAGCCTGCTAAGTGCAATTTCAATTCATTGTTTTCTTCCTCCAAACGTTTCATCCTCTCAGATTGAATTCCTGCAGATTGTTCGAGACGCTTCATTTGTTTGGACTGAGAGGTCAAGGCTTCTAGGACCTTTTGAAGGTCAGTGGAAGAGCTAGTTGGCTTGGAAACAGGCTTTGGTTGCTGTTCCATCTTAGAGTTCAATTCGCTCATTCAGAGAAAGTGAAGCTTTTAGAAATAATGTTGCCGGAGTCCCCACGGTCGGCGCCAAAATGTTGATGCACAATATAGGGGAACTATTAAATATGAATGAATAATCGAAGCTCTTTATTAATAATATGATTGAGTACAATGAACGGGGTCACCGGCAACGGTGGTTACAAAGTTGGGCGTAAATGCCTTGATCACAAAGACTTAACTCAGAGTACAATGATAATCAGAGAGAAGAATACAGAGAAAGAGAGAGAAAAAAATGATTGCAGAGAATTGCTTGTCCCCTTCTGAATGAGTTTGTGGCCTCCTTATAGTTGAAGCTCAGTCCTGGTGGTTGCGAATTCATAGGCGGCCGTTATGGGTAAGAGACGTTGCACGTGCTCCGAAAAAGGTGGGCGACTACTCCGAAAGGGGGGGCGACCAAGTCAATCCGCTCTACTACCGTTGGTGACATTGTCTTTGACGCCTTTGGGGCGTCTATCTCACTATTGGTCGTCGGTTGTCGTGGGTGATGTGGTCCTTGACGCCTTTTAGGCGTCTATCTCACTATTGGTCCTTTGTTGTCGTGGGAGATGTGGTCTTCGACGCCTTCAGGGCGTCTATCTCGTTGTTGGGCCTCTGATAAGGCCCAGACCCATTAAGGTATAACGGTGTATAACAACATATATATATATAAACACACGCACACATTAATTTATTCTATCAAAAAAAAAAATTAATTTAAACGAAAATAAAATAAATGATTGTTATTAATTTATTATCCTTTATGAATTTCAATTGTTTGTTTGTAATCGGTAGTATCTTCTTGCAACTTCCATCATTTTCTCCTCTCAACACAACACAACACAGATCTTTTCCTCTGTCCTTCGATTAACGTTGTTCTCTCCGAAACATAACCGACCGCTTTTTATTTTTATATTCAAAAATTCACGTCCAAGGCAAGTTTATATTTATCGACCCTTCATCGTTAACACTCTTCCTACTTTTATCTTTTTCTAATCTTCTCGTTTCATTCATCGATTCTCTGTGTTTATAATATTTTTTAATTTTTTTTATTTGATGAAATGTTGTGGAGTGGAGAGTTTATTGGATTGAATCTATGGATTAGCTAGGTGTTTGATTGATTTTTTTTGTGTGTAGAGATACTCTGTTGAACTGATAGAAACACTTGAATTCATTGATATGATATTTAGGAGTGTGTGATTTGTGATGTGACCCTGTAGAATGACAAGTCATGATTGATTTACAAAGTTAATGGTTTTGTCTTTGTGTTCAATTAGGTAAGTCATCACGGGGAGATTGCCTGAGATATGGCATAAATGTGAGCATACGTGGTCATTATGGAATATAGATGCACTTTCTTGAATTACATTAAAGCAATAGTCCCTCTGTCTCTAAATATAAGACCTGGTTTGACTTTTTTTTTGTGAGATTAAGGAAGTAAAATATGTTAGTTAATCATAACATATTTGATATATTGTTTGATTATGTGTTAGTTTATAGGTCAAACGAGTAAGTTTATGAGTGATTTGTTTAGGTTTCTCAGGATTTTTCGAAGGAGTCGACTTAATCTTGTATTTAGAATTGGAGGGAGTATATTTTTGGGGTTATAAGATACCTGGGGTTCATAACATAATCTACTGGCTACTTAGGTCCCTGTTTATGCGTTTCGTGAGTTGTAAGTGACTATGAATCTGTGTGACGATTGGACAATTATAAAACGGGGAAAATATTCAGGGGGATAAATTGAAAGGATATTGTTCTTTCAGAAAGTAAAATATCATTTCAAGGGGAAGTTAATTGAGGGATTCTTCCTGTGCAATTAAGGCTCATCCAACATGAAATCTGTAATACGGATTGCTCTTCTTGCTGTTTTGAAGTGTAGTTTGATACTGAAAAGCTCTGGAGCTTGAGCCATATTCTACCATAGAGAATTGACGTGTTCAAGTGTATGTGTTAAATCTTATGCATTTGCTGTTACTCTACTCTTTGCAGTTTGCTATATGTGGCTCTTTGATTCTTGACACCAGTTACCAACTGCTTCCTCAAGCATATGTAGATGCTTCACTCAAACCTATAATATTGTTTATGTGTACTGTGTGTTGGGGTTAATTGACAAAATTGACTCTTGCTAGCCACGCACGTTTTGAATTTTAACGCCACATACGTTGCTTATGTGTACTGTGTGTTGGGGTTAATTGACAAAAATATTGTTTTTTTTTTGTTTGCTTCATTGAGAAGAATGAGCAGAAGAAAGATGGTATGATTTAGGTGAAAAGAAATTTATTTTTATCAAAAGGTGAAAAGAAATTGAAAGAAAAAGAATTAAAGGGTCAACCTGGCTAGTTTTAGTCCTCACTTAATGAGGATGTTGGGGAAAGAAATATACTAGTTAGACTTAGTCCAACTTCGCTTTATATAGAGAAACTGACTTGAATCATGATTTTAAACCCTACGAGTTTAATATTAAGTCAAGTTTGCCTTTCAAAAAGAATATATATACTTAAAAAATTAATTATTGGATAGGCACACTAAAACAAGGATTAACTGAAAATTATAAAAGAAAAGGAAGCTAAGAGAAAATAAATCAAGTTGTTTCTTTAAAATGTGTGCTGATCCTTTCAGTTGAAGAGAGGATAATGAGGTTTCTATTAAAAAAAAAGAGGATAATGAGGTGCATGCTAAGTTGCGTATTCGTTAGCTTATTGAAAATGATTTGAATAAATATTTAAATTTTAAATAATTTTTAATTTTTGGTTGGATTTAGCGAGCATCTGTCCAATGATCTAACTACAACCATTAATATGGGTTGGGTGTGATAAAATAAAGGTATAATAGGTTTAAGCAACTCCATTGAGTGTTTTCAATAGATTCAAGCTCAACCATTATTGTTCATCTTGACCAAAGTTAGAGTTGGTAATTTGGCCCGACTCTTTTAGGCCTTGGCCCTTGAAAGGTCGGGCCTTGATTTTCTAGATCGGATTTTGAAGAGAATCAGGTATAACAGGCAGACTTTGTAAGCCCTCGGGTTTTAAAGAGCCGACCTTTTAAGCCAGTGACATATTTATTTTTAAAAAAGCAAAACAAAATAATTTATTAGAGGTAATACAACCCGATATATAAGCTATCATTTAAGTACATGTTAGATGATTTAGAATGTATATTACATAATGAAAAAATCAAGGCATTAGCACCTAACAGTTAAGTATAGGTTATTAGATTTTAACTTTCTTTGAAGTATTAGAATAATGAAAGAACAACTATATGGAGATTGTTATTAAGCAACATCAATCCTTACTTATGTCTATTGAAGTAAAATAAGTTTTATATATTGCGAGTAGAATGAGAGTGGAGGAGGAAAAATTATTTCAGAAAGAGATATAAGGAGTGTAGAGTTTATATAGAGAATTATTGAAACTAATGTCGTGCCTCGGTGGCTTATGTCGCGCGACAAGGTGCGACATGACATGATAAAAAAATATTAAGATGTTACGCCACCATACCGCAACAACATAGCAAAATATAAAAAAACATAATCATTGGCTATATAAGATAATGCAGTTTTATATTTAAAAAACAAGCATGTCGTGCCGCTGGATGAACCATGCCCTTTCCATTTATAAAAATGACACGCCTCGCCTCAGGGCACGACATGCTTTTTTATTTTAAAAAAGTTTGTCACACCATGGGGCACAATATGTTTTTTTTATTTTAAAAACTAGATGTCGCGCTCTAGGTGCAACATTGTTTTTTAAATTCTAAAACACCCATGTCACGCTACGGGCGCGTGACGTTGGGTTTTATTTCAAAAAACATATATCATGCCGCTCGGTACGACATATGTTTTAAATTTTAAAAAACGGCGCAACGTGTTATATTATAACAAGAATTTTATGACATGCCCTGTAGGGTGCGACATGAATTTTGCGTTGATCAAATAGATATTTTTAATGATGTAGCTATACACACACACTCCTTTTTATATAAGAGGTTAAATTGACTTTGTTTGTGAAGATTATGGAAGCAAAATAAACCATTAACTTTCAACATATGTTACACGTAATTACATTATATGCTAGTTGATAAGTAAAATGAATTAATTTAGAGAAAAAGTTAAATATGAATACTTTAACGTGCTTTTACATCATTAATTTATTGAAAGACTAAATTAATTTTATATTTAGGACAGAACGAGTAATTATTACTTAGGATCCATTTGGTTGTGGGATTCAGAGGTAAAGAAATGGGAATGGAAAGTAGAGTGGGCCCGGTCCATAAAAAATTACCTGATGTGACTCATTTCTGCTGCAACAATGACAGAGGACATTTACACTACTACCCTCGCCTAAAATCTATTTTTATGGCATAAAGAATAGTCGGTTCATGGAAGCCATAATTTAGTCCGAAAATCTAATTTCGTTACATTACTTATATGGACTGGGCTCAGACTGGACAACCAAATTTTTACACATCCTACATATATCAACCTTAAACTAGATAATCGATAAGGTAAATTCATGAAAAATAATCTAGATTCATCTTATTCAAAATTGAGCTATTACTTTTATTATAAGGACCTATACGTATAACAATTGTTTCCCACAATTCAACCCTAAGAAGTCCCACACTTTGGCTTTCTTCTTCCTCTCTAGCACACGCACTTGGGCTGTACAAAAGAAAGGGAATAATGTAACCAAAAAAAGATGAAAGGGAATAAAATGGACCAACCTCAAGTCATATAAAAAGAACAGAAACTGTGGTCGTTACTGCTTCACTGAAACTTTTGACCATCTTGTTCTATCAGTTCCTGGTCTAATTGATTTGTTTCATTTTCTTTCTTTATTATATCAGAACTGTTATAACAAATAAACTAGACTCAATATGTGCCATATTGAACAAAACAACCAATAAACTAGACTCTATATGTTCCAGAGATGATGAATGATACTTCAAAAATCGTGTTACACAATTTTATATTCCTATTTTATTCATGACTTGGTCTTCAATACGTTACCCCGTGAGCACCGTCTTTACAGAAAGCTGATAAAGAAAAAGATAGTTTACTCAATATTGTTTAGTGTAGATCATAGCAGAAATCTTCGATGTTCAGACCTAACTTCCTAGCGAGCTATTTTGCTGGTTCCTCATATATATATATATATATATATATATATATATATATATATATATATATATATATATATATAATGTTCTTCTTAATTCTTTGTTCTCTTCTTTTCAAGCTTATGTGTCCAAATCTATGACCGACGCACAGAGTCTAACTTCGTTGTCTTGAGAGAGAACTGTTACTCTAACTTCAATTATAAAAGCTTTATCTTTTGGGGCAAGGTAAATGAGAAAATTTAGACTTTCCTCTGACAATAAAGTTATGGTACAGTTGATCCATCAGTTGTTATAGCTATCTCAGATTTTTTTAATTAGTCCTTCATGGTTTTCTTTTCTTTTCTTATATATACACTTTTCTCAGTTATAGACATTACAAAATCTAACGTAAAAAGGTGTTTCTGAAAAATAAGTAATAGAATAAAACAAAACAAAGTACTCCATAGAGTAAAACTCATTAATTTTTAACGTAAAAATAAAAGATTATTATAATCACAACTCACAACTATTTTCAATGCATATCTATAAACACATACATTATGTAATTTGATTGATCTGATTTTGATTTTATTTATATCTATCTGATAAAATTAATCCATCTGAATGCATGTTAAGTGAAAACCACATCATTAGAGCCTAACGTCGTTTCTCCCATAAACCAACAAATTATAACGAGTAAGTGGATTGTAATTTATAAAACTATGATTACCTACTATTTGTATGAAAAAAATTTAAACTGCATACACTTAATCAAAAATGATCTGTGATATATGGACTTACATGTCATTTTTTTCCCTAAATTTCCTATTTGATTATTATTACTCTATTTATAGAAGAAAATAAATCAAAGTCAAGAACCACCGCCTATGAATAAGTATGGATGTTTCGAAAATGGAATTTTGCACTATATAACCTCAGCGTGAGAGTATCAAAATGTATGCTCAAACGTTTGAAAGGGCAATGATCTTTCTTAACACTGGATGCTTATAATAAATTCGTTTTATATAGTTTGCTTCTTGAAATGGGAATGAGCTTTCTTAGTTTATTGGATTCCATATAAATGTTTATAAAATTATGAGTGTGACTTTGGGAAATCCAATGAGATTGATATAATTTAACAAGTCTCAATCCACATTTTTGAATTTAAAACGCGTGATAGGTAGGCGTCGCCATCATCATCACTGAAATTAAATGTCTTTGGAATTTAGAGTGTGTTTGGGAAACTCGGTGGAGAAGCGGCTTTTTTTCAACTTGACTTTTTCAAACGTTAGTTTGGATAAAAGTCAGTTTGTGTAAACGGATTTATGTTTGGATCTCTAGTTGCAGTATTTACTTTTTTAACTTGACTTTTAATTTTCAAACGTTATTGAATATTACATAATTAAAATATTTCAACTTGACTTTTTCTAACGTATTTAAATATTTTATTGATGCAAATATCTAGTTGCAGGCTTTTTTTAACTTGACTTTTTCAAACGTTATTGAATATTACACAACTAAAATATTTCAACTTGACTTTTTCAAACGTTATTAAATATTTTATTAATACAAATACACATAAGCCAGTCACCAACGCCCAATAAGCTACAAATTGGAGCTTCTTTTAATAAGCTGGTTTGGCTCAAAAGTCAAGTGAAAAATAAGTAAGACCCAAACATAGAAAAAAAGGTGAAAACAGCTTATCCAGTACAAACCAGCTTATTTGGGTCCAAAAGCTCCTCCCAAACACACACTTAATTTGGAACGAAATTGTTTCTTTGAAAACACACAAATATGTAACATTAAGTGGATGAAATGTCGGGCAAAAAAAAAGTGGATGAAATGAGTGAACTAAAAATATCATTTTAATTTGATGAGGAATTTCTGGTATGCGATTGGTATATCATAAAATTATTTATTTGACCACACCCATCACAATGAGTTGGATAGTACCATTGCAATGCAGTTTCCTGCATAAAATATTAAGCTTGGGTGTTTAATATTATAAACTTGACGTATTTATTTATTCTTTATCCTCAATCTCAAGACATGGATATATGTCCTTGACTGTTTTAGAAGAGATTAATTGCCTGACATTGTTATTTTCATTTTTATTATACACACACATCTAAATTTTTACTTTTATAATTAGACATCTTAACTTTGAACAACTAATAATTATCTGGTCTGGTTTAAATTTGTAATTACTCCTTTCAATAAAAATGTCTCATTAAAAAAGTTAAAACCTAACTAAGAGGATCTTAATGAGGAGTTACGCTGCACTAGACTAACTCTCTATTATTACGTATTCATAATTTTTCATTAAAATAGCTATATGTAAATATATATAGAGATACGTGAAAATACCGATATCAATTTGGCGTAATATATAATCTAATGACCTCAAACTGATCAAATTGTTTAGTGATGTTATGACTATAAGAGCCTTCTAAATGGATATGATGGGCCTAATAAGTTATAGGGGAAATTAAAATTAAATCTATTATCTTAAATTTACTTTATTAAATAAACTTATAATTATAATTAATCTTAATACTCATTTGTGTATGTTCTCATATATATATTTATATATATATAATAACACAAACATAATTTGAAGTTTAATTACAAGCTACGTAAATTCAAGATGGTGATGAATGGGAATCAATATAACACATCAGAAAAGCGGCACAGAAAAGGGAGAAAGAATAGGAATATAAGGCATAGGATTCCACCAAAAAATTTAAACCTTTTTCTTTACGATGGAGTTTGTGGTGTGTCGTAGAAAAAGAAAGACTGACAAAGTGAGGTGTGAAAATTTTTCACAGTCCCTCTAAAAGGTGATGGCTCTAATCTCAAAAGGATATAGCTAGGCATCCCAAGTAGTCCACATAAAAAGTTTAAAATCAAATATTATGTGTGTGTGCGCACCCAGATACTCATATATAGCATGAGGTCCAAAATGAAATTCAAAACGTGGGGCCTTTTTGCCTACCTCTAAGTGTTCATTTTTCTCATATCTTCAAATTCAAAATGTAGGGTTTTATCGTTAGAAAATGTTTCTCTTTTATTCTGTTGTACTAAATTTCTCTTATTCGATTGGTGAGTAAGCCTTTGAGATTTATTGTTCCTATAAGATATATGAAACCGAATAAAGGCTAGCTCTTTTCAGAGATATATAAGAGAACTTTTAATTGTTGGCAAAAAAATATTATTCAAAAAAAAAATTATTGTTGGCCAAAAAGGTTAACTTTAATCTATAGCCTTTCATTTCATTAACCATTTTCTCTAATCCTTACGATGACGCACTGTTATTTATATCTTGTAATACTTGTTTCATTAGTTGTTGTTAACAGATAATATTTGTTTTAAATCTGATTACTGAATTGAATATATGATACCTATTAAGTTATAGTTAATTATTATAAAACTAAGTTTCTAGGGTTTCATGCAGTTCGCAGTATGTGTGTGTCTATATATATATATTGCCAATACAGTTAGCAGTATATTAAGTGTGCGATAAGTGTGATTCTGCATTTATTTTAATTAAATTTTGCATTAATTTAAAGATAATTAAAATAGAATATAATGGTGAAAGACTAGCATTAGAATTATGGTAGTGATGAACAGAGAACCGAGATATAAAACATATCTACATAATAAATTAAATAGTTAAAAGGTTCAAAAGAAATATGGGTTTCTTTAAATTTTCACACACAATATTTTACTATAATTTCTGATATTATTTGAAGAATGTAAAACAAAAGTGTATACAGTTTTACTCTGTACTTTTGTTGTAAAGCAATTATCACCAGGCCAGAAAAATAAAGTCTATTTGTACTCTTAGTTTTTCGTTGATGAGCCCATGTCAATTGTCATAAATTCAGACTTTGGTCTTTTACAAGCAGGGTTGAAAATACAACACCGTTTTTTCTAGTCTTCTTTAATTTATATATGGACCATCTTGTTTATATCCTCCTTTTTATATAAATCATACTTCATTTAGGAAAAAATGTTATTATGAGAAGGAGCGTCGAACAAAACACTTGCTCTCGTCCTCTAAGAAAGAGATCAATTATTTTCAAAAAAAAAAAGTAAGCAAGCAAATAATAATTATCTTTTCGGTGAACGCGTGGCGATTGAGTCAAAAGATGAAGCACAAACAACATGACAATATAATAGAACATGTACTTAAGCTAAAAATTTAATAAAAAGGTAGCTAATCAAATAAATAAAGTTGTCTCCCTAATCAAATTACTTTATCTATTTATATATGAAGATTATTGTCCTAAATGGATTTGTCCCTCTTTACTTGTGGTATACATGCATATTCATATGTTAAAATATTATGTATCTCACATCAAAGAGTATCACAAATGATAAAATGTAGTTTATATGTTACGTTCAATATAATATGTGTGTGTGTATTTCCGGGCCAATATTGGCGACTTTCTTTTGGAATGCGTTTTTATTTTAGATTTACATCTTTAATTTTTTCTATTTGTGAACAAAATGTTAGGAGAATTGGACCTTTAAACTTGGGATTATAATTGAGGAATTGGGTTATAAGAAAACAATCAGAAAATTAAATGTTACTACCTCCGGTCCTAAATATAGGACCTAATTGACTTTTTTTTGGAGAGATTAAGGTTGCGAAATAGGTTATTAAATGATGACATATTTGATATATTTTTAGATTATCCATTAGTTTATAGGTAAAATAAACTAGTTTAAAGGAAAAAAATTAAGTAAATCAATTTATAATTAACCTATTTTGGTTTTTTAAGGATTTTGCAGAGAAAGTGAATTAGGTCTTATATTTAGGACCGGAGGGAGTATTATTCAAGCCATACATAATTTTTTGGGTGAAAGTGCAAAAATGATACTAAACTTTACCTAAAATTGTATTTCTAATATTAAAGTTTTGTGGTGTGCAAAACGAGTATCCAACTTGGGGTCCAGGTGCAAATATAATATTTTCACTTGAGGGAAATAAAATTTAGATATGAAAAGACTCTTATGTCCCCGTTCCTCCATCATAAAATAAAAATTTAATGAGGGGCATAAGAGTCTTTTCGTATCTAAATTTTATTTCCCTCAAGTGAGAATATTATATTTGCACCCAGAGCCCAAGTTGGTTACTATTTTTGCTCATAACGAAACTTTAGTATTAGAAACGCAATTTTGAGTAAAGTTTAGTATCATTTTTGCACCTTCGCCCTAATTTTTTTATACCGCATAATAACAACTATAAAAGAATGATAAAAATAAGTAATATATATCACCATAGAATCATTAATAGATAATCATATTTTTTTTCTTTCGTCAAGAAAGCTAGGAATTGTTTAAAAAAATACCTACGTTTTCCCCCTTTATAATATCAATTTTCTCTAATTATGTTTAACTTCCCTAATTTAAGGTGGGGTCAAACGACGCGCCTTAATTGATCATTTGATAAGGTGGCAGAGCGCCTTGACATAGTGACAAATTCTTCTTCTGTTTAGCTTTTTCATAGAGACATAATGACAATTTAACTTATAATCAGTATAATTAAAAATTAAAAATGACCCACCCTTAAAATCTAATCTAACGTCAATGTCAATGTCTAAGTCAAAAAAAAATGTCAATGTCTTTGGGAACTTGAGCCTCCTCTTTCATTAATCTTCTTTAATTACGTTTTTTTGGACGGAAATTTTCTTTACCTTCATTATTGTGTTTTAGAAGTGCTACGAGCCTACGATCATTATGATAATCACACTAAATAATTTTCCCTACCTCTTATTTATAAATATATACACACACATATATATGTATGTATGTATGTATGAACTATGAAGTATGATTTTATGGATCAAATTTATTGATATTTTATGTGTTTGCTCATTACTCTTTATTAGAGTGAGAATAGTCAAGTCCAGCTATCAAGGGCTAATGGCTTGTAATGTTAAAGGTATGCAATGACTTTTCTATTTCCAGGTCAAACTCAATCTAAGGCTGTTTTTGACTTGTTATAATTAACAAACCAATATCATACTTGAAAAAAAAACTTAAAGCCTATAAGCATGACTTGTTGAAAAGTTAAATAATATTTTAAAAATATGAAATTATATTATTATGTAGATGCTATTTATTATTATTTCTTAATATAAGATTACAATTATATCCTCTTAGGGTTTCTTTTACCTCTCACTTCTAAACTTCTTCATTCAAATGATGCTACCCGCCATTAAAATCTTTAAATCTCACCCCGCTAACCTGTTTAATTTGTCATGCCTCTTAATATAATAAGCTAATTAATAGTCGGCCTAGTCCAAGCCATAGTTCAGGCCTAGAGATGAAAATGATCTCAGATAAGCTACAGGTCAAGAATCAGTCTCCTTTCAACTATATTATGGTCCAGGCCGCCCCTACAACTTATCAATAGTTAAATGTATATATAAATGGAAAATAAGTTATGTTATGTTGTGTTAAAATGAATTATAAAATAGTTATATGTTATATTTCTGTTGAACGACCTAATTCGAACCATTTTTAAAATGTTCTAAATACATTATTTCAATCTTCACGATCATATTAATTAGGTAGCTATTTTAAAATAAAAAAAAAATTAGGTAGCTATTTTAATTTTAATTATAATAATATGAAATCAATTAGATGAGCCAGACCTTTGTCCTCTGATAATTGACTAAAACATTTGTTCTTCCTGTCTACCTCTTCGACTCTACAAAACAAAATATATGGAAATAATCAATTCATTGTGTGTAATCTTAAAAAGTATTCCACAAAAAGAAAAGAAATATTCCCCACGTAATAACAGTGTAATGCACAATATAATTAATTGTCAAGCATACTCAAAAGTTAAAAAGTTATGTACCTATATATCAATGTATATACATTCTTTTTTTTTTTGATAAAAGACAAAATGATATTAACTAAAGAGGATTACATAGTTCTAACAATGTCTTGGAAAACAAAAGGAAATGCGGTAAACTGATCATCTGAAAGCAAAGAAATTGAAAGTAAAGTAAAAGGGCGGAGGAGAACGGCAACATCTCGAGCAATGATATGTGTGACCGAAGGAGCCCAACAATTGAAGTCAATGCTACGCTTATGAACATTCCAAACAGAGAGACACTCCTTAGGCAAACCAGAAAGGTGTATCCAGCTGAGGACAGAACGAAAACAACCCAAGGCAAAAAGATTTCCAGGAACGGTAGTACGCTTCCATGTGAAAGTTTGAAGATGAGACCCTTCAAAACAGACAAGGATGCGACAGAAACAGGACCTTTGGAGTTTCCACTTCTTGACCAAAACATTCCATTGGTTATGATGAGAGAAATTAGGGAAGGCTGTGGATTGATGACGAGTAGTCAAAGAAGTCTTTTCCTGAAAAGCTAGAGCAGAGAAGGCCACTATTGATTGGGAATCTCTAATAATATCCTGTGGATGAGGAACACGACCTCCATGGGCAACTTGATTGCGTTTCCTCCATATATCATTTAGGAAAGAAATGATACTCTTGATAAGAACCTCATTATCCTTGCTTGATAGAAGAAAGTTCTTGAGCCAAGATAAAAGATCATTAAGTGACAAATGAGATGGAGGGCACATGGAAAAGCAACCGAACCAAGCAGCTCTAACTAAATGGCAGGAGAAAAAAATGAGATGAATGGAATCCGCATCTAGGCAGCCAAAGTGACACAAAGAATTAGCTTGTAAATGATGTTCCTACAAGACATCCGATGAAGGAATTGCTTTGTTGAGAAGCTTCCATATGAAAAGTAGATGTTTCTGAGGCAAGGAGATGGACCAGAGAAATTTCCAAAAAGGGTCAAAACCTGGTTGATTTTGGAACTTGATATCAAAAAGAAAAGAGAAGCCATCTTTAGCTGAATAGGACCCTGAAGCAGCAGCAGACCAAATAAGGGAATCTTTGCTATCAGTAATTGAGACTGGAAGTGACAAGATACAGTTAGCGATTGACTCGGGGTAAAGACTTCGGACTAATGGAATGTTCCAACAACGCGAGCTAAAATGATGAGAATGCGTAAGCAGATCAGAAACTAAACTGAGATTAGTTGAGTTCCTAACCGAGGCTTGCATGGGCCACCACAAGGGGTGGTTGATAGGAATCAAGGAGCCATTACCGACCTGCCATTTTAAGTGGTTGGTAATAAAAGAGCTACATTGCAGGATATCATTCCAGAGCCAAGAAGTATTATAAGGCCTTTTTAACCACTGTTATTTTGACCAGTCAATATATTTCCTCCCAATTGAGCTAGAAAGCAGAGAAGATTGATCAGCAGAAACAACTCTCCAAACTTGTTTTGCTAGAAGTGATTTGTTGACAAGCTCCATCGGCCTGAGACCTAGACCACCTTGATTGATTGGGAGGAACAAGTGCTCTTTGTTAGAAAGGTGCATTCTCTTAGAAGAGTCATCCATCCCCCAGAAAAAGTCAATGCACTGACTGTCAATTTTGTCACATATATACCGAGGGAGTTTAATACAAGACAAAACATGAATGTTGACAGCTGCCAGGACAGATTTAATTAATGCAAGTCTGCTAGCTTGAGAAAGCAACTTTAATTTCCAAGAAGCTGTTCTAGAATCAATCGCATTCAAAACATGCTGATATATGATAGACTTGTTTCGCCCAGGATCAACCCAAGTACCAAGATACTTACCTAGTCGACCAGCAAATGGAATATTCATAGTCCTTGACAAATGAAGTTTGTCAGTGTGAGGAACATTGGGACTAAAAATTATGCTGGATTTCTGAAAGTTAATGACTTGACCAGATAAGTCACTATACTTTTGAAGGACTTGACTAACAACTGAAAACCCAGCAGCTGAAGCTTCCGTAAATAGGAGAGAGTCGTCTGCATAAAGAAGATGAGAGATCGTTGTGGCAGATCTACATAACTTAATTCCTTTCCAGAGATTCTGGGACTCTTGGTGACAAATTAAGCATGAGAGCACATTAGCAGAAATAAGATACAGATACGGAGACAAGGGATCTCCTTGGCGAACTCCTCTAGTGGGTTTGAAAACACTTGCAATTTGACCATTAAACAGGAGATTGTATTCTACCGTGGAGATACATTGAGTTATCAGATTAACCCACTTCATGGGAAAACCCATACAGAAAAGCACTGCTGAGATGAAGTTCCAGGAAATACGATCAAAGGCTTTAATTTAGAGAAATAAATTTTCAGTGCCGCAAGTTTTCTCCGACCCTCTCTAGAAGAATGAATGTGGTCCATGAATTCAGAAGCCAACATAATGTTATCTGAAATGAGTCTACCTTTCAAAAAAGCACTTTGGTTAGGTGCAATGACTGAAGATAGGATTGGCTTCAAACGATTGCTCAGCAGCTTAGAAACAATTTTGTAAGGAACATTGCATAAGCTTATTGGCCTGAAATCTTTGAGCACTTGAGGATTATCAATCTTAGGAATTAAAACAATATTTGTTTTGTTTAACTTCGTGAGAAGATGTTCCGAGTGCCAAAAAGATTTGACCATTTGAAAAAGGTCCTCATGAATTAAGCTCCAGTGCTTTTGGAAAAATTTTGCATTATAACCATCAGGACCAGGAGCACTATTACCAGGGAGGCCAAAAACTGCTTCCTTAAGTTCTTCTAAAGAAATGGGCTTCATCAGAGAGTGTTGATCCGATTCCGAGATGCAAGGAAGATTTACCATTGCCAGTTCTGAAATCAAGTCATCCATAGAAGGGGAGTTGTCCTCAATATAAATATTTCTATAGTGACTAGCAACCTGATTTGCTAGATCATGGGAATCAGAAATCCATTCACCCTCATCATTCTGTAAGCAAGTAATGATGTTCTTTGCTTTCCTCCTACTGGCTACAGCATGAAAATATTTTGTGTTGCGTTCACCTTCAACATACCACTTCAACCTTGAACGTTGAGCCCATAAACTAGCTTCACAATCATAAAGAAATTCTAGCTGATGTTTGGTTGAAGCTAAGTCTTGTAAGGATGAGCTAGAGCGATCAGTGTTCGAGTCGATTGAAGCAGAAATATGGAGAATTTTAGATTCCAAAGCTTTGATTTTATAAGAAAGATTTCCAAAGTTAGACCGACTCCATGAGGATAAAGCTTCCAAAGTTCTCTGAAGCTTACACCTGAAGTTGAAACTTGGAGATCCTCTTGAAACTTGAGACCAACTTTGTTTGATAATTTCATCACACTCCTTTGACAAGTACCAGAAAGATTCAAATCTCTTTTGCTTGAAAGGTTTCAAATGATAATCAGAGCTAAAGAGTAAAGGGCTATGATCAAACGCAGCAATTCCCAGGGATTGAGTATGCGAGAAAGGAAACACCTGAATCCAAGCATTGTTGGAAAGAGCTCTATCCAATTTCTCCATAACTAGCCAATCGCCTTTCCTATTGTTTGACCAAGTGAAGGAAGCGCCTTTTTGTGTGATATTTAGCAGTTGAGCTGATTCAACACATTGCAGAAAGGAGGTCCTTCCAGAAAAAGGGTATACATTCAATCATGGGAAAATTCTAGAAAGGAAGTTGAATTTCAAAATCATCTTAACAAGTTGAATAACATGATTAACTAGTGGAATAATGGTATTTTTCTACTCAAACTTCTATTTGTGAGATTTTAAATTCAACTGTTATATTTATCTGTGATTTCTCTCTAATCATCAAAACCACAACCAAAACAAATAAACATCACACATCATCGATCAAATATAGTTATGGCGTAAATATTGTATCTGGATCACAAATAAAAAGGCACAAGGCCCGGGGGGCGTAGCTTGATAGTCTGAAGTGGATCGTCCCCAAGGTGTGGATCCCGCCATTTAGCCCAAAGGTGCCAAGTTCGAACCCCCGGGAAGTCAGTCACCCCGTTTACGGGAATCTCGGCTGACTTCGGATTAGTCGGTTCCCGAAGGGGCCGGATACCGAAGACTTTAAGCAAAAAAAGGTACAAGCACGCACTCAATGTCATTTCCCTCAAACTCTGTCTGCGAAACATTCTAAAATCCTTAATTAAAGTCATGGACCAAATATTCTTTGATTTTTAATGTATAGCTCATTCTGGTGTGACTAATTGAATATAGGAGCAAATTATTACCAAATTATTATAGTAATGATACGATGTTTGGCAAAAAAAAAATGATGATACGATGGTTACCATCGTTATGAAATTATCTAGCATCGTAACGATATACAATTTCGTGAGGATCGTGAAGTGTTTAGAGACAAATTATATATATCCTTTTCTAATTAATTGTTATCATTATGCATAAAAAAGCTCGTTAAAAAACATTGAGAACATGTTTACCACAAAATCTTGGATTTTTATTTTCTAACAGATGTGTTCTATAAGATTTTTTTTTTCTTTTCTGGTAATAATGATCAAGCTATGGCCATGCCTTCTGTGAACTTGATAATGTTATTATATAGTACAATAATCTTCTCAAAATATAGGAAATCTATAATTGAGTATTGTGCACGAGCAATATCGGATCCACCCCCCCCCCCCCCCCCCCCCCGAAAATGAACATTTTGCAATTATTAGTTTGCATGGGGATTAGATTTAATTATATAAATAATTAAATTAAAATAGTTTCATATCATTGAATGGGAAATGGGTCCAATAGTCCCACTGCTTCGTGCAAAAATGTCAAAAATTATAATCTAGATCAACACTTTGAAGATCGACCTTTTCCATTTCCGTATATGCATGCATGATGATAATAACAAATCGAAATTTCAAAAAGTGAAAGGACTACTAGGGCTATTATTATCAATACAACTATAAAGATTGCCAAAGAATCAACACTTTTGCAGCGCTTCTAAAAACGCAGATATGTAAAAAATTTAATTTTTAAAAAAATAAAAAACCACATAGTGACGCTATTAAAAACGCCGTAATGTGGGAAATTTAATCTTTTAAAAAACCTTACCGCCGTTTTTTGCAAGCTTCATCTTCCCCTATAAATACCTCTTCTCCCCCCCCCCCATTTTATCCCGCTCAAACTTTATTCTTTCTTTCATCTCTTTTCTTCCCTTCTCTTTCTTCGTACTTTCTTTATATATCAACTTTTATATATTTTTGGGGTCATATTTTATTTATCTATTTATGTATAACAATTTTGTTTAATTTATATGTAATTATTTTGTTATCATTTATTTCGTTTTCCTATTTACATATATTTTCTATTTTATTAGTAGTTGATGATATCGATTATTCTTAATATTATCATTTGTCTAGTTTGTTATTTTGTACCCTCTATTTTCCGCCTTAATTTTTATAACTTAATGCGGAAAATAGAGTTTTTTTTATAAATTCAGAATCACTTATTGGCGTTTCTAAAACGCCGGTAAGTAGGTTTTTCTTTTAACAAAAAAAATACAAACCGCTTGTTTTTTCAAACGCCGGTTTGTATTATTTTAATATAAATACATATCGGCGTTTTTAAAAATGCCGGTATGTGTGATATTAATTAATATATCTGATGAAGTATTCCACCATTTGTCCTACTCTACGGCATTTTATAAAACGCCGGTATGGTACTTTTTGACGGTGCTTTTTCTGGTGTTCCAAAAAAACGATATAGTGTCATACCCGCGTTTCAAAACGCCGAAAAGAGGCAAAAATAAACGCTGGTAAGCAACCCGTGTTTTGTAGTGCAAAATTCATGGCATAATGCAATAAAGAACGAATTAGAGTTCCTTTTTATGATATTCACTCTTTGAAAATAAAATAATTAACTTAGATAAGCTTGATTATGTACAAATTAAATAAAAGTAACCAAAAATCTTGTAGCATAGTGGTAATTGGTATAACATCTACCCAACGAACGAATATATATTTGATCCTTTTTGTAACTACATGCATAATGTGTCTATTGCTTTAATTTTAAAAATAAATAAATAAAGGTAAACAGAAGTAGGGCCAATGATAAAAAGTTATATTGTATTAAGATATCCATTAAACTTACCTAAAGTAATTCTAAAATTCTAACTTAGCTTTATTCAACGAAAATATGTAGCTAGATTCAAATATTATGGATATGCAAAAAAACCCAAACGATTGGAGGTACATCCATTTGAGATTAATTAAAATATCATAATGCTCGAGTCTAAATAAAACAATAGTATCATTGGCTAGCTACTTGTCACCATAAAATAAAATACTTCCCTCTATGATATATATATATATATATATATATATATATATATATATATATATATATATATATATATATATATATATATATATATATATATATATATATATATATATATATATATATTGGAGACAACTACTCCCTTCATTGCATTAGACCAATTTGGTATGAGGGGGGGCTAAAGTAAATGTAAGCGAGGGAAAATTATTTTCACTTGAATTTGTAAAAATTAGAGAAGTATGGTTAAAACTTTTTTATTAATTGTACTCTACATCTTAGATATTATATGTTTTAACATATCATAAACCGGCATATTCAATTTTTAAAAATTAAATTTACAAAATATTTTCCTCCACTCCAAATCCCAATGTCACATGCCTAAGTAGGGATAATTGTAAAAACTTTTATATTTCATGTTCATATAAGTTAAATAAACTAGTTTAGACAAAAAAAAACAGACAAATTAATTTATAAATAACTTATTTAACTTTCTAAAGATGTTTTAAAATATCCAATTATTTCTCATATTTATGGATGTAGGGAGTAATTTATAAATATTAATAAAATTATTTAAGGTAGTTATATTTAGGGTAGTTATATTTAACAATGTGTAATAATTGCTGCTTGTGAGACACAAAAACATCAAAACTTCTTTCAAAATTTATGAGCATTTGTTTAATTTCATTTCTATAAGATTCTCTCTTATGGATAGAAGCATCACCAGTTTATAATATCAAATCCAAATCATTCCAAAATTGCCAAAAGAAATTTTATGGCTAAAAAATTTGACAAAAAGAAAGTTTGAGGACATATTTATAGAGAACAATAATACCCTCATACCCCACACTTAAATGTCACAATGCCCCCAACGTGAACATGTAACACAAGTAGTAAAAAATACAAAAATATCTATGCAAATGTAGAGATTACAAAAATATCTCAATCTTCATATCAATCATGCAATACAATCAAAACCATCACTGCCAAATATATTCATCACTCATATGCATATATCAACAAGGGCAAGGACTCATCACCACAAAAAATATCAGTTAAATAAAATCAAGTAAAAGTTATAAGAATACTTCCCTTCCTTTTCTTGATTCCCGCTCTTAACTTCCAGTCCATCAAGATCAAGTTGAAGCATCCTTTAGGGGTCACAAAAAAATCCTACAAACTTAAAAAAAAGAATTAAATCCCAAAACCTTGGTGATTGCATCATACTTTTGCATATATTTTCATGGCCAAATCCATTGAATTAATACATGTTTTGATGATAATTGCACTTAATTTGCATAGATTCTAACTATTGCACTAGTTGTTGGAATTTGTTCTAATCAAGGGCAATTTAGGCTTTTTAGCATGCTATAATGTTTTACATGTTTTTAAGAACATTTTGATGCTACCTTTGAGACATTTGAATATGTAGGTTGGGAGGTTGAAAGTGAAGATTCAAGAAAAAGGGTCCAAATAACATTTCTGGACGAATTTCGAAAATTGCTGAAAAGACCCAAGAATTTCAGAAGTTTGCATTTTAGTCCCTGAAGCAGGCCAACTGGCGAGCCACTGGCGAGAATATCGCCACTTGCTCGCCAGTCATTCGGGAAACTCGCCAGTTGGCGAGCCACTGGCGAGCCTAACGCTGTCACAAATTCTGACTCGATTTTTAGGGTTTCTTGGGCCTATAAAAGCTTCCTATCATGACCCAAACCATTTCTAAGCTTCCCCAAGGTTGAAAATACCAAGCTCTCTTAGGGTTTTCATCATTCCTCTCAATCCCCACTCAAATCCACCTCATTCCACTCCAAATCTTTCATCATTTCTGTTCTCTACTACCATTTCCACCCCATTTCTACCACCCACATTCTCCAACCTTCATCTTCTTCCATGGCAGCACCCTTGGGTGAGTTTGGGCTTTTATCTACCATGAGTGACTAAACATTCTTGGGATTTTGGTGGTGTGAAGATAGTTCAAGGCTTCAATGGGCAACTTAGGGGAGTTTTTCTTGTCTTATGCTCTATACTTTATACTTGAGAGTTGTGGTTTCACTTTCTCTTATGTATTTGGATTAGAGACATGTTAGTTTATCTTTCTAATGGTGTTGGATTGATATTTTTGTGTTGAACGTTAAGTTTGATTATCAATGTTATGCATGTTTTATTTCCTATGTTGATACATGAGACTATGTTTGCTTTAGTGGTTACTTGGTTTGTGTAGTTAATGTTTCAATTGAGGTGTTGTGTTAATTTGCACATTCTCAAGAGCAAAGTGGTTTTCAAACTTATATTCAATATACATCAAGTGGTGCTTAACTTTAACCCTAAGAGATGACTAGTTTCATTAATTGTTTGATTTGACATCAATTAGGGCTAGAGGATCCTTAGTGGTTACTTTGAGATTTTTTTCTAATAGACTTGATGAAAGTTTTAACTCCCAATATTTTTAAAGAAGTAATTGAACTATTGAATCGCCACCAAAAGCCCTTTTCATTATATTGATTTAAAACCAACCAACTTTTTCCTTTTGCTTAATCAAAAATCACAAAAACAACTGTTATCTAACTTTTAATTAATTTCTTTCAATGATTTCCAAAACACCAAAAATCACACCCCTTTTATGTCAATCCTTGTTTGCATTTAGCTAAGTTAGGGTAGTTAAAGGACTCCACAAAGTGAGATGACCCGGGATTGCACCCTATTTGCAATCCTTGGATTAAAATTCTGATTTTAACCCCCAAGGCGATTGGTTCACAGTTAAATCACTTGTGTTGCCTCCAAAGAAGCGCTAAGTTTAATGTCTTCCGCCAGATGTTTCAAACTCATCTCTAGTCATAAGTATCAAACACTATAATCACCTTGACTTCATTCCTTTTGAAACAAAATAAGTGATCGATCAAATTAATTACTTGTGTCTTTTTAATCATAGACAATTTCAAAGAACAAACAATCATTGATTTCAAAGGAAGTACAATATGCTCATACAAACAATTAGATGCATTACTTTCCAAGAATAATGAGCATCCAACAAAATCAATTTGACTCTCATCAGTAAGAGTCACAATAGTAATAGGAGAATAATCCAAAGTATAGTTCTAGGAATACTCACATCAACATGTGTATCAAAATCACAAACATTCACTTTCACACACCTTAAACATCAATTAGAGACCCATAAGTTTCTCCTAAGCTAGTTTCAGGCTTTAAACAACCTCTAAATCTTCTACAATTTCATGGTCATCTCTATCCTCAACTTCCTCATAATCAGTCTCAGTAGATATCAGAGGGGAAAAATATGATCAAATTAAATGAAGAATTTTGTTTTATTTCTTCCAAGTTTTTGCGCATTTGACTAACATGAGCTTCAATATTTTTAGCGCTTGATTCAAACCTAGTAATATATGCCTCTTGCCTTTTCAAATATTCCTCTTGCCCTTTCAAATATTCCTCTTGCTTTTTTTAAACAAATATTGACTAATCTTTCTAATCTTTCTAACCTTTCTAAACAAGAGTTTTCACAATCCTCAAAATTTTCCTTGAACATGTGAATAGGATATGAAGGGTGGGTGTCTATTGCATGTGAATAAGAATCTAACAGCGGGTTCCATCACTCATCTTGCTCAAAATTCCAACTAGACCTAAAAAATTATCAACATAAGTCTGTTACCTAGTGAAATAATCTCTTATACAATTTGTGTAGGCAAACATAGACAATTTCTAGGTACATGACTATTATTTCCACAGTAATAACAACAACACCACTTATAATTAGGATGCGAATATTCCATCTTTTAATTTTTCTTCCAAAAAAAAAAAAACTCAAGCTAAAACTACTAAAAAATTTCTAGTGCTAACTACTAATTGCCTTGAGTCCCCGGCAACGACACCAAAAACTTGATGCTAGCAAAAATTTGATAAAATTCCGCAAGTGTACGAATTGTGAAAATAATAAAATGGTAGTTCAAGGTCAATCCCCCAAAGAATCGGAAAATTAATAACTTGACATTAAATCTCATATTTTCATTTAAGTTGAGCAAAATAAAAATCATTTTAATTACCTAAGATCTAAGAAAATAAAATAAAACAAAACATTTACAAAAATGGAATTTACCAGTCAAAAGAACAACCTAGGGAGTCATCATAACCATACATGTATTCAATATATTTGGTAGATGCATCTATAAGATGGTTTTATGTGGGGTAATGACTCTAATTTGCCCTTCAGGTAATCACCGTGGACCACTGGGCACTCTAAATTAACAATGGGCCTTGATTTACCCTTCAAGTAACCAAAGTGGTCCAATTTTACCCTCACTTGATAGTCAATGACGTTTGACTGTTTAAAATTTTCACTAAATTGCATATTGACCCCATATATTATTCTTATTCATCTCTCTACATTTCTCACATTTTTCCTCCTCTTCTTATTTTTCATATTTTATATATTTTCTTTATTTTAACAGTATCTTAATTTTCCTAGAAGAAAATTATAAAAAAACAAATCAGCATTAATTTTTTCACGCAATGGTATGGTAAGTGAGCGTTTGGAGAGTAAAAGAAATTCACGTATAATGCAAGAAAAGTCGCAATGTTGGACGTGGGCCTATCTTTCTCACAAAAATTCAAAATATCACCAACATTGCGGAGGATGATCACATATTTGGAATTCCAAACTTCACACAACAAACCAAACACAAAGAGCTCTCTCTCAAAAAACAAAAATCTGTTCAGTCCCACCTTCATTTGTCTCAAAAAAGAGAACTATTCGCATAAAGATGAAACCAAAAAAGATAAATAATGAGTATCACACAAAATAGAGCCATTAATTTCAATGCCAAAACTGTATTGTGCTTGTGAATCTTAGCTGGTTAGATCACGTATCTCCTCATGACTCCTTAAAAATCACCAAAATTCAAAACAAGCTAGCAATACTTCACCTATCTATCCTCTTATATATATTCACAATATATCAATACACTTTGAAGCTAATAGTATGATATAATTCCTACGTGCCTTCATATTATTATTTTATTTATTATTATTATATTCGTTCAGATATAATCATACGTGCAGCTTTTCTTGTGTTTCAGTCTTCGTCCCCATAATCCATGGCCCATTAAAATATGTTCCTTCACTCTGCACACAGTCATGGAATTCAGCATTATATTCAAACTTCCCTTCATGCCCGCGCACTAACATACTAATCAGTTACTTTCAATTATTTTTTTTTATTTCTATGTGTTTGTCCTTCTCTGTCTCTCTCTCTTTCCAACACTTCAGTTCAGTGTGACCGTTTTTAAAAAAGTAAATGAAGAAGATGAACAGTGTTGTTAGGATTCTCTAACAAAAGTGTGGTCTTCTTTGTTCAATCTATCTCTAAAGTTGATTTGTTCTTTTGCTTATTCTTGTGAGAGTCTTTGAGTCTAAACCATGTAGAGCAGAATCTGAGACAGAGCATTCATAGCCGAGGTATTTTGTCTGGTTGACACGTTTTTTCAACTTTCTTTTTGGATATATTCCCAAGGCATTTAGATCTACTAAAGTTTTTTCTGGGTAATCAATTACATACCAATACAACATCAATAAAATACTTTTGGCAGCTTCAAAAAAATACTCTTTTGTTATTTTACTATGTATGTTTCAATGCCCATTTGGAATCTTTGACGTTTGATGTGGTTTTTTAGCTACTAAATTTGACTGTGTTGTTTTGTTTTTTGTTTTTTTATTGTGACTTTGTGATTACAGGGGATATTGATTGAGATCAAAGTAGGGGACTAAAGAAAGTTAGGATCCGAGGCTATTCCTTTGGAAGGTATTGCCTAGTAATACCTTTTTGAGGATCCAATTTATGCTAAGTACGGTTCTGTTTTGGAAAAAGAGGGGGAAAACATAATACAGTGATGGTATAAAGGTGAATGAAAGGTAAAGAAAAAGGAGGAAGAAGGGGTTGTTGTCCTTTTTTTTTGGACTCCACAAAATCATATAAAAGATTTCATATTATTTATTTATAAAGGGAAGAGCGTTGGTTTGGCTTTAGCATGCAAATTGTTTCTCCAACAAAAGGGAAGGAGCGTCTCACAGAATTAGAAAATAGAATAAATCCTTCAAAGCACACATTATGCAACATATGAAGCATAGGCTGCATCATCAAGTCAATGAAGAACCCAAGAAGAAGGAGCGTCATATTGTCTCTTGGACTCAAGAGGTCTTTCTTTATTTCTACTTCACTGCTTCCCATGTTATGTATATATACATACCCTGGTTATGGATTTATGTTCTATGTCTTTTGGGTATTTTCTCACAAGAATTATGGAAGTTGCAGGAGGATGATATACTAAGAGAGCAGATTAGCATTCATGGAACAGACAAGTACTGATTCTTTGTCTTGATTGATCTTTCTTTATTTGACTAGTTAGTGGACTATTTTTGTGGATATGTGAAACTAATGGATTTTGGATTCATTGCAATGATGATATGCAGTTGGACAATCATTGCATCTAAATTTAAGGATAAAACGACAAGACAATGCAGGAGAAGGTGAAGATATTTTGAATTCATACTTGTTTTTGTTCATGTTTCTTAGTGTTTAGCCTCCCATGTTTTTCAAGCTTTGTCATTATAATCTGATTTTGATGCTGAAGTGATCAATGGAATATCAGGTGGTACACATACTTAAATTCTGATTTCAAGAAAGGAGGGTGGTCACCGGAGGAAGATATGCTGTTATGTGAGGTAAATTGAATAGTTGATGTTTCCTCTATGATCAGAAGTGACATATTCTGAGTCATTTCACAGTAAGTCTCTCAGAAATCAGGAAGATTGACCAATTATAGAAATTTAACAAAATTTCAAAATATTGCTTGCCTATACTATTGAAAAATTTTGTATCTTTCATCACTGTTTAGCCTGATGACTGGCCACAGTTCAACTTGACCAATATCTTTTCCATGTACAGTCCTGTAGATTACACTACTTATAATTCATTCAAATATCTTGTTACCCCTCTTTTGCTCTTTACTCATTCGTGAGTGGGATTCATGAACTCATATATTGCTATCCTCTAAAGGCTCAGAAGATATTTGGCAACAGATGGACAGAAATAGCTAAGGTGGTTTCAGGCAGGTAAATATTCTTTTTTCCCTTCATGCAAATGTGAGGTATTAAATAATTTTTTCTTGTGAGAAGATTCAATGAAATGTACCTATGTTTACACAGAACGGATAATGCTGTGAAAAACCGCTTCACCACACTTTGCAAAAAGAGAGCAAAATATGAAGCCATGGTTAAAGAGAACAACCCTTCATTCATTAATTCAAACAACAAGAGGACCATTTTCCAACAAGTATATAATACAGATGCAATGTCAGATGCTGCAGCATCAATTAAGAAGATGAGGTATGACATACTTTCAAGCATTGAAATACACCAAAGTCTACAAAAAATGAACAGTTAAACATAGTGACATGCACTTTTTTAATTGTAATTTGAAAAGGGCCCAAATCCATAATGCTGCATCAAGGATCAACTATGGAGACAGATCAGATAAACAATTTGGAACACCGCCTAGACAGCAATCTAGAGTGCCATTTGCTGTATTATCTAATTTCAAGGATAAGAACAGCT
This sequence comes from Mimosa pudica, assembly GCA_029929735.1. Taxonomy (NCBI): domain Eukaryota; kingdom Viridiplantae; phylum Streptophyta; class Magnoliopsida; order Fabales; family Fabaceae; genus Mimosa; species Mimosa pudica. The sequence goes on from JAKELP010000036.1 coordinate 2,903,450, forward strand.
TGCTAGACCAACGTCCAATCTGCAGTGCCAAGTTCAACAATTACGGTAATATCCTCGAAATAAATGTTGCTGATTATTAAAATCAGTATGATGTAAAATTTGAAATCAAGAATATGTAAATCAATAACATATTTAGTGAATAAAATAATTTCTGGTAATTGTTGCATTCAAATATAATTCTTAAATTATCATGCTTTTGCAGATATAAATAACCAGAATGAAAGAACATTCCTCAAAAAGGATGATCCAAAGATAACTGTGTTGATGCAGCAAGCAGAGTTATTGAGCTCACTTGCAGTTAAAGTCAATGCAGAGAACATGGACCACAGTCTTGAGAATGCATGGAAGGTGAGGATTGGTAACTCTGAACTTGTAATTGTAAGCTAACATCTTATGAGTTTCTTTGTGAATCATCTGATCAGCTAGTACCAATTAAGACCCAAATCATGGAATTTATATAAAAACTGCAATTTGTGAAGAGAGAGAGAAAAAGAAACAAGGGAATGAACCAAACCTACCTATATGAATATGTTGAAAGTCATTTTTAAGACTTCTTGTTTGTCCCAAAAAAAAAAACTTTTTACATGGCCTTGAAAAATCTGAAATGGCTTCATTGGTGAAGTCTGAGTCATATTATTGATTTTGGATGGATCAAACTGATACTATCAAACTCCGTCTAAGTATCCATACAAGATAGCTAAAATTGTGATTCATTCATGTTAATGTTGACTTCCAAATCTAAAAATAATTGTGTTTATCAGTTTGCTGGTATATAATCAATAAAAAATGCTTGACTTAGTTTTGCTAAGCCTCCTGATCAATTATACATTGCAAGTTCATATCTAAAGGACATGGAGGAAGTCCTTCAATATCTTGAAGACTTCAAGATTCCCTGTCAAATAAAAGGTGATTGGACTTTGAAAATTATAAAGTCCAATGACCATTTATTTAATTAAAGAACTGCAGCAGAATTCTTGAAATTTCTCAGTCATGATGGCATTGATGAGATGATTTCAACCATATCTTTATTCTTTTACATTGTTTGCTGTCTTCCTATATTGTTTTAACACTTATGCATGATGATGTTAGGTTCTGCAAAATTTTCTGAATCGAACAAACAAATCAGATCTTTCGCGATATAAGATCACTGATTTACAGCTTGAAAATTTCAAAAATGTGGTGGAGGACACGCAGAGTGTTCGTGAGGGAAGCCAACTATATCAAAGGTACTTGAAATTTAATGAAATTGTAACACTTCTTACAGGTTCAGCCCACCAAATATCTGATTCTGTGTGCAAATTTCCTAGGCAACCTGAGGTATATGAGGACTCGCCAAGCAGCTCTGGATATAGTCCAAGATCAACTATACTGGGCCATTCAGATTGTGATGATTTGGAACGTTCACTACATCAAAATGTTGGAACTGAAGGGAAAGCTACAGAAAGTGAGGAGAAAAAAGGAATCAGTAGTTGCAAGAAACAAGTTCTGTACACTTCAACTGCAGATCTAGGTGAGGTATCTTGTCTAAAGGGAAAACACAATCACTACTTTCCATAACATGGTAATATGTAACATGGTTTGTGTAGAAGAAATGCTAATGGTACATATCTTTCTACAGCAGATGTCTTGCCATCTTGTGAGGAACAGATAAGCGATGATTTTTTTGTTTCTGCCTTGTCTAGTACAGAGTTTGAATCTCCAATTCAGGTTACTCCTCTATTCAGATCCTTGGCTGCTGGAATTCCAAGCCCACAGTTTTCAGAAAGTGTAAGTTTATCTTGCACTTCTTACTTCAACACATTTTAAATCAATAACTGGTCCATAGTAGTCATATCTGCTACCAACATATAGTCAGTCCTAGAGGAAACATTTGTATTGGGAGGGGAAGCCACTAAACCCGAATTTGAGTAGTCAGTTGCTCGGATACCTGCTAATAAGATCTATAAAAGGTTTTGATTGCTAGTTGAGATATACATATACATACACATATATATAAAGAAATCTGCAACCATATTTATGTTTCTCAATGGATCAACTTCATTAGTAGGAGAATTTTCAAATTGCTGTTTATGTCTTCTTGAGCAACCTGCTTAATATTAGCTTTACTCAGTGCGTTATCTAGTAATGGTGGGATTTTCTATACACAACTTGTCGTGACAAGCTGAAAATTTGAACTTACCATCATAGAGTTTAGTACGGTAGAATCAAATTACTTGTAAATGCTACAGTTAAGTCACTTTTGCATCTCTGTTAGATCATAGGGATTTCATTTAGAATGGTTGGTAGTGATTCATCTAAGTGCTTCTAGTTTGTCTAGTCCTGTCGGATTATGTGATACGCTTCTTGGCTTATAGTTAAATGGTTATAAGTTTGTGACTTGAGCATTGTAGGACTCCCATCCCACATAGAAAGCTGATAAAGTTCTTCTAAATTGAATTTATCTACATATTCTGGACATTGGAGGTCAACAAACACTGCAATTTGAATTATTCACCTAAAAGCACTGTTTTTCTTGGCATTTGACTCGAGATTACTACTCATTATTATCTTCTTGGTATTGCAGGAAAGGAACTTTCTGATGAAAACACTTGGAATGGAATCTCCATCTCAGAATCAAAGTGCAAAAGCCTCATCACAACCACCAACCTGCAAGAGAGCCTTACTACAAAGTCTATAAATCAAATTCAATCAGTCCATCTAAAGTAGGAAAAAAATCTACACATGCCTTTTCCCTTTCTGATACCTTCTTCCCTACTTTTGGAAATCAAGCTTTCTGAGTAAAAATTTGCATGGCGAGATGAGATGAAATTCCTACCTAAGCTTGCAAGTGCAGAGCTATATTATTCAGCCGAAAATTTTGCTAGGCATCCATCTGCAAGAATGTTAGGTAACATTCTTGTGATAGACATATCTAACAGTGCCTTTTACCTCCTACCTGACACTTGCACCAAAAAAAAGAGAAGTGTTCTTAGTGAGTGATTCTTTGGTTTGTCCTTGTTTGATATGGTGCTCTGGGTTTGTTTTTCTCCAATCCAGCATTTAATCTTTTTTTTTTCTATTTTGTACATAGGAATTATTAGTAATTTCTGAGTGTGTATACATCGGCATTTCACCTATCCTGATATAAGAGATAAAAAGGACCAAAATCCCCAAATGAGACTGAGTATTAAATTTCTATTTTGCTATTCTGAGTGTGCATAAGAAGGTATAGAATTCATTTAGTTTTCCCTTTTTTGAGTCTAATGTAATGAAACTTCTTTGTGAGTAGAAATGCATATTGGTTTTGGTGTGCACAAACTGTTTCTCTTTTCTCTCTTTAGCTCAACTAAATTTAGAGTTCTCAATATGAAGACTAAAGGAGGAGGATATATAAAAAAGAAAAACTCAAGCTAATCAAAATCAAAGAGAATATTATAAGGCCAATGTCAACCAGTATTTAGAGAAAAAAAATTGGAACAAGAAGACTCATAGTTGCTTCAACAAACAACATAAACTTGAAACTAAAAACAAGGAAGAAAAAAAAGGATTTCAAAGTTGCATACTTACACAAAAACCTTGTATATTCTGGTTTTCAAGATGCATGAAGTTGCACTGCTCTTGCTTAAATTTGATCATATGAACATGGTTGGTTTCTTCCATGGAGCTATGCAACTAGTGATTGTGAGGAAGGGAGAATGGTAAAAGAAGAGTGTTCTTAACAAAGGTGGTAGGAGAGTGATGAGGTTGGTGATGGTGGAAGACAGAAAATAATAGTGATGATGAGATATGGCAAAAGCAAGGTGGCAAAAAGATGGAGGGAACTACTTACAAAACTAGCACATTCATTACCTCTTAACTTTATCGACTAAAAGTTACACTTGACACATTTGACATTCTGATTTCCACTTTCTAAATTTGATATCAATAAAAAAAGCATAGTTGCAGCTATTGATATTATGTTTGGTTTTATGTATTAGTATTACTAAAATACATTTTTTGTAGTAGTATGTAGTTAGTGCGTGTTTTTTCTTAGGTAATAAACTAGATTATACATTTCGTGTCATGTGTAGAGTTATTAATTGGGCAGTTATTAATTGGGCAAAGGTGCAAAAATAGTCATCGTAAATTTAAAAATGTGCAATTATAACTCTGGTAAATTAAAGGGACAAAACTGTACACTGTAAATCAAAATGGGGCAAAATTGGGCAAATGTGCAAAAATAGCCATAGTAAATTTAAACGTACGTTTTCCAGACGTGGCCCCACCATCAGTAAATGATGTGTCATACATTTAAGGGTGCAATATGTCGATGAGAGTTTATTTTTTTTATCAGACTTTATTTTTTCAGATGATTACGTAGAAGGTGAATTTCACATGATTTGGGTTCTATTTGGTTTCTTATCGAAATGATTTGGGGGTTTAGAGTTCGTTTTTAATGATTTAGGGTTCAAATGGATGCATTTTAGCTTTCACGTTAGATTTTGGAATTGACATGTCATTTACTGATGGTGGAGCCCACGTCTGAAAAATTTTTGTTTAACTCTGCCTAACAGTGATGTTACTTTTGCCTAATTTTGGTTTACAATGTATGGTTTTACCCCATTTTAGTTTACAGTGTACATTTTTGCCCCCTTCAATTTACCAGAGTTATAGTTGCCCATTTTAAAATTTACGGTGGCTATTTTTGCACCTTTGCCCTTATTAATTCCATATTTAGGTTGGTTGGAGGAGAATAGAGGGAAGGGAAGGGAAAACTGTATGAGTTTAAATTTTTAAGAAATACGATGAGTTGAATTGAGAATTCTAATGAAGGTAAAATAAAAGATGAAATGGCAAGTTTGATATAAATTAAAAGTATTGAGTAAATATTGACTTGAAAATTTTACAATGATTACTATTTCTTATATCAGAAGATGTAAGATACATTTGTTCAAAGTTAAGAATAAATATAAGGTGTAAATAGCTATATACGTTGGCTCCTCAATTATTAAATTAGTATGACAATCAAATAACAATATCTTTTAATTCGTTGCTTTTAGTACTTAATTAGAAAGTAGTAGAAACAATCAATAAAATTCAAATTTAGACTTTTCTATTTACAATAATTTTAGACTTTTTATTAAGCAATAAATTAAATTATTTATCTAAATATTTTCAATATATGAAAAGCTTGATTATAAATTTTCAGCACACATTTTCCAATTTTTTTAAATCATTCTGGTTAAAATATATCCACCCTTCTTTTCCAACCAAATAGATCAAGTGAAAATAAAAGAAACACATTGTCCATATTTTTTATTGAGAGAAATTAATTAAAACATAATGTTTAGTAGATAATATATAGTACAACAACAACAGAACTTTATCCCATTATGTGGGGTTAGTTACATAAATACTTAGTAACATTGTGCTCCATTAATAACAACTCTTTTGGTAGAATAAGGAACCAAAATAAAATTTAAAATGCTTAAACAATCGTATTGATTAATAAACATGTAGGTGGAAAAAAAATAAAAAATAAAGTATGACACATTTTAATCATTAAACAAGTATTTGATCTATATAACCATGGGATTCATGTAAAAAAAACTATGTAAAAGGGGATAACGTTGAAAAATAAATATTTGATCGTAACCAAATGCAAAAACCAATATGTTGACAGCAAATTATTAATATATTGACTAATATAAATGATAACTTATAAAACAAATATGGACTTTACCTCAACCGACACTTTGCTGGTTCATGAACGATTACTTAATTCCTATTTTCAGCCCTGGAAGATTTTATATTTAGGGCTAGAGCCACTCCCTTTGATCCTTCCTGATTTGCCCCTTTTTTTCTTATTTCTTTTTGAAATAATGAGGAAAAGGAGTTTAAATACCTTTCTTTCTTTTTTATTTATTTTTAAGGGTTTACGATGCAAAATGACAAGAAATATTTCTGAAAATGTGTCCAACATTGATTGTGCATGAGATTTCTATGTTTTTATACCACTAAGCATGTGAAATTAGCATGTCAATTGGTCAAAATAATAGGAATTAGATGTCATTTCATGTTGAGTCTAAATAATTATATTTGAATTTGAACCCCAAGGCGTAAAGACTTAAGGCTCAAATCAAACATCAAAAGCTTTTTTGAATAGGTTTGTTTGAATATAGCTTTTGGAGAATCGTGTTTTGGTAAAAAGCTGAAAATGCTCTTTTGGAAAATAGATTTTAGAGAATAACTTTTGAAAATTATGAAAAAATAGGTCCTACAAAACCTAAGTTTTCTACTTCAAACCTAGATTTTGAATACTATCCAAATAAGCTCTTAAAGCTACCGTGAACTTCCAAAAAGAGATGCAAAAGTTATATTTTCCATTAACATTAGTTTTGACATAATTTAGCACTCAATTGTGCATATGTGATTTACCGCTGATTTGTCTATTATTTTGTGTAACAATTGGGGGAGTAAGATGGGAGACAAATGGAAAGGAATTAAAAATGAAGCAAAAACATGATGATATTTGTGTGTTTGGTTGGACTTATTTTGTCAAAATAAATACTTATTTTGAAAAAGTAACTTATTTCAAGGAGATTGTGTTTTTGAGATGTTTAGTTGGACTTATTTTTTCAATTGGCTTATTTAAAATAAGTAACTTATTTCATAAATAGAAAGAAGTAACTTGTTTTCAGCTTATAAGTAAGCTTATGATATGAACCCACAAATTCTAACTTATTATACACATCCAAACACAAATAATCTAGACATACATCATAGTCTAATTTTTTGAAAATAAGTGACTTTTTTTAATAATTAATCCAAACATAAATCTCATTATTCGATCTAATTTATTTTCAAACTAACTTAAAAATAAGTCACATTTCCATAAATACAGTCAATTAAATATAGCTGAAAAAAATTAGAGTTCCTTAACAAAAAACAAATTTAATAATACAAAGAGGATCGTTAAGGAACAATAACAGAAACAAATATAACAAGATAAAAGAAACATACACTCTGATTATCTCTCTCATCAATGTCATAAAATATGCAAATTGTCTTTTGAATTTGCCTTCATGTTACTATTCATAATCATCACATTTTTTGAATTGATCACAAACGAATTTTGGTAAAAATTTACAGAATGTATCAAAATTTGTAGGATCCTTTCGAAGAAACATGCTATCCAAAACTCCAGCAAGCAACTAGGGGTGGAAATGAGTCAGGCCGTAAACAGGCGGCCTACGACTTAGTCTATTTAGGGTCTGGCTCGGCCTGACCTTCATAATAAAAAGACCAGGCTCAGACTTATTCACAAGTCTTTTTACCTAAAAAGACCAGGCCTATTTTAGTAAAACCTGACTCGAAAGCCTTCAGGCCTGGCCCGTTTAATATTTATTACTAATAATAAAATAATAATATTAATAGAAACTACAACATTCATTTACACAATTTGTACCCTGGCTTCTTGTGGTCTTGCCCTCTCAACTCTCACAATGTGTTAGATTTATGGTCCTTTTAAATTTGATAGGTGGATCTTTAAAGGGCTTTAAAAGTCTAAATTCGAAGTAGGCTTTTAAAAGGTCCGAAGCCTTTTAAAGACCTACATTGTAAGTAGGCTTAGAAAAAGGCTTTCAGACCTTTAATATTTTTCACAGGCCTAGGATTTTTTCTGAAAAAAAGCCTACAACCAGGCCCAGGCCCAGGCCTAAGTTTTAATAATCCTCGTATGCCCCCGAAGATAGATTATTATGAGCTATGCTTGGCATTCAGGTATCCACCTCAAAGGAAACTTGTCTAAAACTACCTATAGGTGGTAGGGATCGAGTTATAGATGTGAGGTGGATCCAAAAAAAAGGGCGTTCTAGTTATAATCCAGAAATGATTCGTATATATATTTCACAGAAAAGTGAAATCAAAGTAGGTGATAAAGTTGCTGGAAGACTTGGAAATAAGGGTATCGTTTCAAAAATTTTGTCTATACAGGCACAGGCTTATTTAGTCAAAGTCTGACTCGGCCCGACTCATTTCTTCCCCTACAAGCAACTCATGTTTCTGCATTTCGTTCACCTAGAAAACAATAAAACAAAACATAAAAACTTATAGAACCTACAGAGCCTAAAATAAACTAGAAATCATAGTCGTTTGTCGGCTTAGTTCAAGTAACTAGTTAGTATTACAAATACGCTGAACATTAACATGAATTTGATGTCATTTTACATTGGCCTGATAACAAATACGCTAAATATTAAGATGCATTTGATATTATGGTAAAAAAGATACATTTGATATCATTCTATATTGGTCTGATAACATATACACTAAATTAGATGGATTTGATATCAATTTACATGTGTCTAATACAATATAAATATGATACTTGAAGATTCCACGTAACTATGATATATCCTAATATTCTTTCAAATTTCAATTTGTTCCAACTTTTTTTTTTCAATTCAATCCTAATAATTTTAATTTTCTTTCCTAATTCATTCTTTTTTTTATAAAAAATATTAGGAAATGTCTATCTAAGGGCGTGACTATTAACTCATAATCTTAGTTTGGTTTTCAAGGGCAAAGAGGGAGAGACGCTCGTCTCACTACACATTGTTTAATTAAATGAGATTTCATAGTAGACATGTCTTTTTATTGAATTGACCTGAGCTTTTTTTAGAATTTTTTTTAACCCATGAATAAAACAACAATTAGTGGTTTCATAAAAAAAAATCAATTGGCCGGATTTCTCAATTAGACCTCTACCTAGACACAGTGGCAACTTTTGGACGGAAGCAATTACTCTACCTAAACGCAGTAGTGTAGTTGCTTTCTTCCCTTTTTTTGTTTTTTTTAATATATACATGCACACATGTTGGAACTTGCAGCGAGGTATGTGGCAAGGTATGTAGATGTGGGTTTTAGAGGTATGAAAAGTCATCCTTACTTGTTATAAAAAAAAGTTATCCTTACTTGAAAGCATTGTAGGTCGTCATTTTTCTGCTCAGGAGATCAAGTTAGCAATTGTCTATTGCAAATGAAATAATGAAATCTTGAGCCTGACAATTAAACATTTAAACCCTTTTTTACACAAGAAGGTTTCACTCAACTTTTACTCAAATAATAATATATATGGAAATACAACCCTAAACAATCCATATTTTATATATAAAATTTTGATCCAATAATAAGATCATAGATGAGGCAAGAAATATGTATGAAGTCCAACTAAACTTATGGAAATATGGAAATATGTATGTCTCCCATTCTATTTCTTATTTTTGGTTCTCTTTATTCTGCTAAGATTCAAGACTTACAATCCTGGCTTTAAATAGTGGGATTTAGGCATTAGATTAAGCTGACATTTTGCAACAATCAAGACATACTCCAAATAGTTAGAGCTTATCTCGAACCTTGATTTTATAATAACCTTGAAATTCCAAACAGAATCTTGACATCAGGTTCAGAGAATACATCTTTAGCACATTAGATGAACATAATACACAGGTAGGCTGAACCTAGAAAATCACGAGTGCCTAACAAAATGAGATCTAAAACTTATCTTTAATATTTATACGTCTGAGACAAACAATTACATTTACCAGTATTTCTATCTGTAGCCTAAATCCCTATATCAAAAGGGGTGATACTTGATAGGAAAGAAGCATTGATGATTTAATCAAATATTTTTTTTGATAACTCACTTCATGTGGCCTTCTTCTTCTTTTGATATCTTTGCAGCTTCTGCCACTTGAGGTAGATCTGGTATGACAAACCAGAGAATACAATGAATACACATCCCCATTGCTTAGTTGACAGGGGATTCCCACTCAATAGAGAAGACACCACAATGCTAACAAACTTGCGAGTGGTGGTGATGGTGGTGTTAGCCAGAGAGCCAAATTGACTTATAGTCAAAAAGATAAAATTCTGGCCCACTGCCCCACAACAGCAAAAGTAAAAGATATCCCAAGCTGCTTCTGGATGATGTTTGCAGAAGCGTATTGCCTCATATCCAATCCCACCGGGCCAGCCAAACATGTACACCATATTGTATATGGTACCCCATAAATTCATGCCCAACATGATGCCCCAGGCACTTGTTTTTGGATACCTAAACACGACAGAATCTATAGCTTATTATATAATGGATACATAATTGTACAAATTACGTGAAAAGAGTCCAGCCCGTATCATTTTAGCGCCCTTTTTCACCAGTACATTGGAAGTTAATATTGCACCTAACTGAATGTGGTAGAAACTAGAAAAAACAAGTAGACCATAGCTACCAGAAGGCCACAAACTTTCCATTTGCTAGTGAAGAGATTTGATTCAAATTACATAACACTACTGACATCCATCACTCAGCAAACATTCCAAATAAAACCACCAAATCCATAAACGCAGAAGCACTAATCACAAGTAAGATGGAAAAGATATAAACAAAATGCAATTTTGTATTGAATGATAGAATAGAGGGGCATCTAGGAATGGAAATAAAGTTTCCATATGAAAACAGGTAGAGCTGTATCTTCTTTTACCTTGATTTTAAGGAATCTTGAGTTGCATTTGTGAATCCATCAAAAGCAAGGTTTAGGAAGCAAAGCCCATATCCCAGAGGTGCATTTGGATGAGCCAGCTTGTTGATTGTCTTTGAGCTGGTCTATAATCAACACCAGAAACAATGAGAAAACAGAAAATTAAGAAACCTTATCAGTAACAATGTTAAATTCCAACCCACCCTAGCCCTTTCTTGCTCTTTCTTTATACATATTAAAATGTTTAACTCAGCTTTTTTGAATAGTTCCTGACCTTTAAAAGTGCGAATGATGATACCCCTCCAGCAACAAGCAATGTACAAAGATATTCCGGAAAAGTATATCTTATACCGTACACTAAAGTTCCCATCAGCATAACTGCAAAATAAGTGAGTCAATTTATTAGATGCTGAAAATGAATAGTCACATTTGAGGAACAGCTTACAGCAGTCAAAATTCAATTATAAACAGAAAAATAAAGCAATTAATTTCTAATATAATTTTCAGCGATCTTGTTCAATACAATGTATAAATATCACAAACATTGTTAAAGAACCATTACAAGTTGTCAAAAGTTCATAAACAAACGTGGAATAAAAATACACTCAACCACAGCCTACACATGAAAAGTTATGAACACCGATGAAGTTCCACCACATTGATGTAGAAGACTAAATCTATTTCAATATTAAAAACAGTATTAACATAGCAGCAGATAGAAATTCAAGAGAACTGCGAAATGCAGAAGTTATGAACACCGATGAAGTTCCACCACAACTGTTTTGTTAGTTAGACAAGTGAGCAAAAGGAGAATACCAAAACTGAAGGAATTGAACACAGAATGCAAATTCATAATTCTCTCCTAAATGAGAAGCTACTCAGTAAATTTCTGAAAGCTAAACTATTTTTCATGTATATTTTACCAAATGCAACTTTTTTATGTTCACAATCTACTGACCTGGAATCATCTTTGAGGATTTTGCAAGTACCTGCAAGTAGTGAAATACGATCAGCCTTCAAAGAGTATTTTAGCCATATTACATGACACAACATAAAAATGACAACCACAACTTCTAAAGACTTGCTGATTCATTCAGGGTGAAAAGTAAACATTACTGACTCCGAATGATTTCAATGAAACAAAGAAGGCAATAAAAGCTCTTCAAAAGGAACATGCCTGAGCTGGATAACTAATATATTTCAAAGCTTCAATTCCCATAGCAGGACCAATTGTATTAGTAATGCCAGCGCTCCAGTAAGCCCACCATGGAGCACCACCAGAACTGCCACCACTCCATATCCTAAGCACTGCATCAGATTCCATAAAATAAAACATGTTCAGGTAAAATCCTCAATGGTTCTTGTAGGGAAACAAAAGGGAGTAACTAACTGTAGCTAGAATAGAAGCTTACTTATATACGACCAAATCAAACACACTACATTCTGAGCTAAGTTCAGGAATGCAAGGTGCTCAAACCTCTTCCCATCTGGACCAAATCGCTTGGTCGACCTGAAAATTTAAAAAATAACATCATCATAAATTCATTGCACAAAATCATGGCAAAGTGTAGGTACTACTTCCATCAGTCCCCAAATATAGGACCAAGTTAACTTCTCTAGAATCCAAGGAAAGCTAAATAATATGATACTTATAAAACGATTTAACTAAATTTTTTCTATACACTAAACTAGTTTATTTCACTTGACTTATAAGCTAAAATATAATCTAATACTCCCTCCGTTCCTAAATATAAGAGCAAGTTGATTTTTTTGAGAATCCTAAGAAAACTAGATAAGGTACTTAAAAATTGATTTTCCCAAATTTTTCACTAAACTAGTTTATTTAACTTACAAACTTACATATGATCTAATAATATACAAAATATGTTATGATTAAATTGTTCATTTTACTTTCTTAAGATTCTCCAAAAAAGTCAACTTGCTCTTATATTTAGGAACGGAGGTAGTAATACGAATCACAATGTTATGATTAAGTGGCTTGTTTAGTTTCTTTAGCTCATTCAAAAAAAAAAAATGCCAACTAATTCAAGAATTTCTAAGAAAAACAAAGGGACAATTGCAGTGAGGTGCAAGGAAGACATTTAATTTGACAAGATAATAATTTGACACTTGTTTAGTTTTCTTAACTCCTTGGCATCTCTTTTTATGTCAAAACTAATTCAAGCCTATTATTCAAAATGGCAGAGATAATAATTAAAAAAAACAGAGAGAGAGAGAGAGAAAGGTAAATGAGAGATATTCATTCATATACTCACAGAGTTTCCTGAAGGAAGCCCTGGTAAATATAAGCTGCCCAAATGCCGGCCACACAGAAAGCCAACAGTAACACGCGACGGAGACCAGACCCATGAGCCTCCATTAATTAATTATTAATATTAATTATCAAAAATAATGTGTCGCCGGAACCACCCTAGATCCGACGACTTCTTCTTCAGGAAACAAAATTAGAGAAAGAAAGAAAGAAAGAAAGACAGGAAGTGTCTGACGTTGTCGCGAGACGCAACTAACCTTTGAAGCGACAATGATATAAGGAGGGAGGGAAGGAAGCTGGTTACGTGGAACGTACACGTGGAGGGTTTTAATTGGACAAATGACGCTCACTGCTGCTTCTCATTGGTCCTAGGCTCCTAGTTTATAAGTTCTGACGCGTTTATTACTGTCTCCGGTCTTGGCCGTGGAATTTCATTTCTTATGAAAAAAAAAAAGAATAAGAGTGATTTTGTTAAATAAAATATACTACCTCCCGCCCTAAATATAAGACCTAATTGACTTTTCTTGGAGAGATTAAAGTTGTGAAGTAGGTTATTAAATCATGACATATTTGATATCTTTTTAGATTATCCATTAGCTTATAGTTAAAATAAACTAGTCTAAGAGAAAAAATTAAGTAAATCAATTTATAATTAACTTATTTTTTTCTTTATTTAGGATTTTCCAAAAAAGTCAACTAGGTCTTATATTTAGAACCGGAGGGAGTAGTGCAATAGAACATTCTTTTTTATATATATACAAAGCACAAGACTCATTAGGATCCCATATATCATCTGAAAACAAAGTGATGCCTCAAAAAAAAAGAATAAGGGTGATTTTTTTTGAATAAAATAGCACATTCTATCTCAATGTTATAATATTTGGATTGGATTGGATGTTTTAAGTGTAGGTCTTTAAAAGATAATTCGTTTATATAAAATAGCAACAATTTTTTAGGATAAGGTATGAATGGAAGTTTTGTAGTTGATGGAGAAATTAGTTGACTTCGCACAATACAGTGAAGTGAATAAAATTAGGAAACTGTGTTTGTTCATGAGTCTTCATTCCAGAAAAGATAACAATAATGATGAAAATGAGGGTGCTCGCCAGAGATGTAGGTGACGAGTAAGTTTTTTTAGTGGCATCTATACTATCATCATCATCATCAATATCAATCATCAATATAACTTATAAGAGTGTTCCACCAAACACTGTTCCTTATGAACAGTGTTAACACTGTTCCTTATGAACAGTGTTTGGTGGAATATTGTATATTTTTTTTAAAAAAAAAACTTTTTTTTTAAACATAAGATATATTTTTCCATTTTTCCTAAATTTCATTTTAGACAAATTGACGACTATATCTTATTTGTGAAATGAAAAAAATCCATTCACTACTCATGTATCGCATATAACTAGTTTAGTAACATAGGTAACTACTTGAGTATCGCTTTTAGTTGCTAGAATTTTCCATTACTTTGAGACATTTCAAAACCCCATTAACTACTCATATATCTCAAATAACTAGTTGAGAAACGTAGGTAATTACTCAAATTACTCGAATGAGGTTTGATATTAAGTGGCTATAGATTGGATATATTAAGTGGGAATTCTTGTTTTATAGCAATAAAACTATTTTTAAGAATAATTTAACAAGTTTTCTTTTGTCATTTCTCGCTCAAATTTTTTCCCCTACTGAAAGCATGTACAAATGAAATTTGAATGTTGTAACATAATATAACATTTATAGTGTTAATTAACATCTTTTATCTAATGCCAAACTTAATCATAAGTTAACTAATTCTAATTACCTTTCCTAAATATTTAAGTATTTAATTGAATCTTATCAAAAGAATTTGATGGATACAAATTTAAAATTTGGGTAAAGGAGCAAATCTGGCTCCCAAGTAACCACCAAGGAGCGCTGAGTACCCTAAACTAACATGCCACGTGGCATGCAGAGGTGGCACAGCAGGAGCTCGCGTGGCATTCAAATAAGCAAGGTAACGGTCAAACGTAGTTGACCGTCCAACCGGGGTATTTTTTTAACATCTTGGTTACTTGGGGTATAGATCCGGGCCTGTGGTTAGTTTAGGGTCCTCAGCGCTCCTTGGTGGTTACTTGGGGGCCAGATGATGTACAAAATATAAATAAGTTGAAAGGAAATATAAATAAGTTGAAGGAGACATAGGTAGGAGAATGAGAGAAAACACAAAGGCAAGTTTTAATCAAGAAGGGAGGTAGGAGTAGTCTTCAGTTGGGTTTTTTTACATTTTTCTTCAACTTTTTTGCCAGTGCTTTCTGCTCACCATTTATGGAGTTGTATGCTCACTCAACGATAATTTATTTTGAGTTGTATGCTTTCAAATTTTTGAGCTGACAGGTCTTTTAATTTATTTTTATGTATTTTTATAGAGAATTTCATCATGTGAAAAATATCCTTTGATTGTTTTCACAAAGTAAATTGAGGGCAATAGATTTTATAACAATAAAATCTGTTTGGCATCTCAGTGATTAAGCAATAAAGAATGTCTAAGTAGCCATGTAACTTCCTCCATGATCCATTATTCTCTTATTTCAAAACTTTCCACATTTTTCTTCACATTGTTTTATGAATTTTGGTTGGGGCCTTTTCCTTGCAGATTCATATTACATTCTGATCACTGTTTTGGGGCTATTTTTTTTGGTTCCATGAAGGTAGCCAATCTCCCTTCCATCATTTTATATCAAACTTTTGATGATAACAATTAACAGTCTTTATTAGTTTACTTTGATTTGATTCAGTGCCCTTAGTATGACTCAGAAACATCTATTTGACATTATCTGAAATTAATTATCAGTTTGAAACCAACATTATTATTGTCCTGGAATTGGAAATTGGATTGATGAAAAATTATTGTTCTGAAAATATTATTTGACATTATGAATTGATTAAGAATTTCACCAAGTTATCTATAAGATTATGATTTGAAAGACTTTTTCTTTGCCAAAGTGATTTGAAATAGTTGAGACAACTTTGTGTATTGTAGCTTTTATTGTAATTATTGCCATGGGGGTTTAGTTTGAGATGTTTGATTTCTTCATGGTGGTATGACTCTGGTGACTAGGGGTTTGAAGGAGAAATTTGATGAGGTAACTAGAAGAAATAATGTGAAGGCTACAGTTTTGACTGGTGAAGTTTCTTTGGATTGAACATATGTGGTGATTTCATGATACTTGATTTGACTTCTGTAATGATCTAAGTATATTAACATTAAGGATTATGCTGAGCTATATAAATTGACGTTGTGATTTTATGATACGTAACTTTGAATCAAACTAACTGATCGCAATTGGGCCATAATTGCATCTAAATTGGAAGGCAAAACGACAAGACATTGCACAAGAAGGTGATGTTAATTTCAAACTGATAATTAATTGTTAACATATTAGATTGTACACTTGCAACATTTTTCAAAAAGAGGAAGATGGTCATCAAAGGAAACCTTGCTATTATATGAGGTAACCTGATGATTTGATGCTATTATAGACTTTGGATTTTTTGCTTTACTTATTTTTCTTTTAGCTTTTCTCCCTACTCCACTTAGGAAGGATAAGGAGTTGGAAATGTTGAGGATAAACATTCCCGACTTTATCAGTGAAAAATTGAGTCCATTCGTAGTTTATGGTTAGGATAAAGTCATTATATGTTGCTCGGGGGGGCGTAGCTTGATGGTCTGAAGTGGATCCCCAAGGTGTGGATCCCGCCATTTAGCCCAAAGGTGCCAAGTTCGAACCCCGGGAAGTCACTCACCCCGTTTACGGGAATCCCGGCTGGCGACTTCAGATTAGTCGGTTCCCGAAGGGGTCGGATATCGAAGGCTTTAAGCAAAAAAAAAGTCATTATATGTTAAAAAATCACCAATTGAGGAATCCGCTGGTGAATTAAGTTAGAGAAATCAGACATCTTTCATCATAGCTTATAGATACAATGGAGAAATTGTCTCAAAAACAATTGGCTAAAATGAATTTATAGGTACTACTCATAAGCTTGAAGGCGATATACGAGATCTACATGCTGAAGTTTCTTTTTTACAAGATATATATCTAAGTGTTTTGTAAGAGATTATGAAAGAATTTAGATGTAGTGCTCAAGATGTATTCAAATAAGCTGCTCATGATGCTCAACCTTCTAGCAGATTGGAGTTTGAGAATGCAGATTTGGGGTCTATCATCATGCAGGGGCCGTTTGACTTAGTATTAAAAGAAGCTCTATTAGATGCTAGCAAGAAATTTTCAGGCTTCAATTATTTATTGGGAGAAAAACTAAGTTAGTGCAGGAAGCAGCATATGCCCTGATATCTAAGGAGAAAAAAATTGGAGTTAACTTTAGAAGAGATGAACAGTCTGAGTGCAAAAATAATGACAAACAGGATGTAATAATTTCAGAGAGCAATAAAGAATTGGATGTCATGTCACTTAGAATGAATTTGTCCTAGAAAGGAAGCAAGTTGAACAACAGGAAGAGCAAATGCATGAGTTACATCAAAACCTTGAACAAAGAAGGTTATTTAGGGTCCGTTTGGTTGCACAATGAAAGTGAGTTGGAATTGGAAAGTGAGGAAAGTATGGGGTATTTTGGTCATTTAAATATATACTGGGACCCACAAATTTTCTCTCTCCATCTCACACTTTTTTTGGGCCCCACAAACTTTACTTTCATCATTCCCTATACTTTCCATTTTCACCCTTTCACTTCCTAATTCTTCACTTTACATTACTACAAACAAACGGGCTCTTAATGTTCCAATCAGCTCCTTTGCTAAGAACATGTCAATGTGGCCTGTTTTTTTTCCACATCAATATCCCCTTTTGTAACATCCTGAAAATTTAATACAGGATTAAAAAGTGTTTTGGGAAATGATAAATGGAGAAATTAGGAATTTTTAGGAATTTTTGGGGATTTTTGGGGATATTTTGGAAATTTTGAGTAATTAATATGCATATAATTAATTAAGAAATTGAAGAGTTTGAAATATGAGGGAATGGTAAAGCTCAAAATATTATGAAGTTTAAGAAGATTGGAGGTTGGTTTAAGTGGTTTAAAATTAAAAGAGTACATTATGGCAAGTTTGGGCTGCAAAATTACCACAAACCTCCCTTATTACACCCAACCAAACATGCCCTCCTCCTTCTTTTGAACAAAAGCGACGGCCTCCCCCCCCCTTTCACCATTTTCTTCATTTTTCTCTTCCTTACACTTCACCATTCGGCCCTTGTAACATTATGTTATTAATTTCCTGATTAATCAATATCATTAATCCTAAACGTATTTACTTTGCTAACTATGATAGGAAAATGATTTTCCCAATATTGTAACCCTATCATAGTTAGAAAAAGAACCTTCTAACTATTTAAGTATTATCCATGATAGAAAAGAGTCACCTAATATCATATGAAAACTATCATGGATAATTAAAAGCTAACCATGTTAGAAAGGATTAATCTAACATGGTTAATAAAATCAAACACATTTAATCATTATTAAAGCTAACCATGTTAGAAAGGATTAATCTAACATGGTTAATAAAAACAAACTCCTTCAATTCATAATTAATTTCTTGAATAAATGTAACAATAATGCGGAAGCGAATGCAAGCCTAAACTCATTGGCAATATACATCCCTGCTAACATCTATAACCTATACCCCTTTCCTGATCCTCGCGCTTGTGCATAATCACCTGCAAAAATATAGGGAATGGGGTGAGACAAATAATGTCTCAGTAACCAACACTTAACTCACTATAACAGTGAAAAGTGTAGTTAGCAGAGCGTCTAAAGGGCACCACAGTTTTAAAAATAATCCACCTGTATACAGTATACAAGCACACACATAACAAATATATCTATATTTATTAATCTCCAAATGTAAGTAACCAGAACCAATTCATCAATCTCCAATATCCAAAATAAACATGATTGACACTGTGCCCCAGTCTCTATTCTGAAAGGCATATTTCCCCTGTCTATAATCAAAAGGAAATAATAAACGGAGCCCGTCTCTATTTGGAAACCGTAAGTCCCTGTCTCTACTCAATAGGACCAGTACAACTAACCGTCGATTGCGCTATCGAACGGTTACATCGGCCGATGGTACAAGCAGTGTCATGCAACAACCTTCCACAATCATATTCCATCAACATGATACTACATATATATATCAAAACCGTTGTATAAAAATAGCTGTGGTTGAAAGGCACCCAATAGTCTGTTTTAATATCAAACTAATTTTGAAAGCTTTATACATACATAGATGGAAAAGGAGTTTGGAAATCTCAACTAACATCAGTCTCAATGTTATAGTCAGGTAAGAGTGGTTACCTGTGATCCTTAGCACTTTGTTATTCTTCCCTTTTTCTTTACCATGTCTTGAGGAATATTTCTATATCACCATCCATTCCTATTATTACACCATGTAATAATAGTGGTCAATAATCATTCTAAGTTATAAATTGAGTCACGTCTCTCTCGAATCCTAATATGCTACCCCAATCTTTCCTATCTAATTTATTTTCTTTTAGCAATCACTCCATCTACGTACACAATTTAAAATGGCCTTTGTACATAGCTTTGTATCATTTTTAAATCCAAACTAAAACACAATTATAAAATCAACAATGTCAGCCGAAACAGGGAAGAGAAAAGTGAGAGGACAAATGAAATAGAAAGAATCAAACACGCCTTTGAATAAACTAACTTAATCTATATATATACAAGCATCACGCACATATATAAACATGTACATACACACACTATTTCATCAATCTCAAGATCATAAACGGTTTAGCATCCACACTCACAAGCTTACCTACTTTTATACTCTAATCTTTATGCCATGAAAAATCATATACTATTTAATCAGCCATTTAAAAGCCCTTTGAAACTATATTTCTAAATTCCAACCACACATGAAGAATAGATTTACACATGCAGCAATATTCCTTACTTCAAAGAGTATAAGCATTAATAATGTGAACCATAAAGAAAGAAATAATCAAGCCACCTAATCAAATACCCCCACAAATACGCAATAACTTCAAACCACACCAAGTCTCCTAAAACAACAACTTTACTATCAGCTCCCATTAATCTATCTTTCCACCTAACATATTCAAAACAACTCTCATAAAGTAAGACACAATTTCAAGAACCACTCCCTTTCCTTAAGACAAATACTACCTATATCTCAAAAAAAATCCTTAAACTAATCTCATTAATTCATTCCTATTAATCAACCCAACATCAATATCTCACTCTTGCAAAACACTATCTCTTACTTCATAGTTCCTTCAAATCTATTCCCACCATCCTTTAACCATTTGAAAAGTCTCATCCATCTTTATAATTAAGCCACTAGTCCCATAATCACATAGAATCAATTATACTCAAGGCTTCCCAATGTCTCAAAAGTTCCTTTTTCTCTTCTCTTCTGCAAAACCATTACACTCACAAAGAAAAGAACATAATTTCTAATCATCATCATAATTCCTCAAACTAATTTACAATCCTCTCAATAGTAAACTAAACAGATCAGGCCATCTCAAAAATGCAAATAAGAGACCATAACTTCAATTAAACATAGTACTTAAGAACACATGATCAACCCGGAAATCAAGAAGGCAAGTCAGTCCACTTTCATTTATTCTACTAAGGCACAAAATAAAGCACTGCACATTTTGATACATTTAGATATCAGATTCCAGCTTCTTATCAACCATCATGCAAAAGCCATGAAACTACAAACAGGCCAAAGTCCTATTTATGAAACCAACCGAGATCATGAATCAGTATTTAAAGAAAAACAACTTCAGCTCAGTTCAAATGATGACATATCTGACACTAACTAAATTTGAGATGAAAACTTAGGCAGATAGCAGTGCAAGGAAGGACAATTCCAATAAAAGATCCCTAAATTTACTACAAGTAATTACAGCTCTGTCAAAACAGTACTTACCAATGACATGTCAAACCAAAGCTTGCTGAACAATTATTTCCATTACAATCTAAATCCATTCAGCCATAACAAGAAGAAATCTCAATAGCAACAATTCCATACAAACGAAATAGACAATCTAGAAAGAACCAATTCAGCCCACAATCCTAAATATATGCACATACACATGCAGCCAAAGAGAAGAAATTTTGGAGAGATCAACATACAACTTTGAAAACATTATTCATGCTCAAATTGCTGTAGGACATTCAAAATCCAAGACTAAGTTTTGATTTTTGATGATTATTGAATCAATTCTTTAAACCCCTTTTCAAACCCTAAACAATTTCGGTTAATAGAAAAGAAAACAAACAGAATTTCAATTCACACCAAACTCAGCAGATTAAAACCACAGAACAAGCAACCCATTTTATTATAATCTTGTCTAAGTTAGTTTAAAGATTAAACCTAAAATCCCAAAATCCAACTCCAAACCTCTCACAACAGTGGTAATTGCAGACAATAGAAAAGGAACTCACTTAAGCTCAACTCCAACTTGCGGCTCCAATGAAACTTGTCGTTGCCGGTGAATGGGCGGAGGAAGCCGCCGGAGCATTTGAAGGAATAGAGGGAGGAATTTCGTTTTGGAAAGGGAGGAAGAGAAAGTGAGAAATCAACTTGAAAGGAATAAAAGAAATGACTTGAAGAACAAAAGAAATGCCAACACTTACCATTTGGCGTTGCCGGCCGCCGTGGCTTACCGGAGAACAAGGAAAGCGAAGACAGGGGAGGAGGAAGAACAGAGGTCGATGGTGAGGGAAGAGAACCCGAAGATTGAGGTGGTGGTGTGGCGGTTAGGAAAGGAAGAAGGCCGCCGCCGCCGAGCCTCGCCGCTGCCGTCGCCGGATTCAGAGAGGGAGGACAAAAACGAAGGAGGAGGAGGGAAGAGCCGACCGATGGTTTGGGAGGGGAGGGAGGCTAGGGTTTTGTGAAGGAAGAAGGAGGTGGAAGAGATAGTTAGGAAGGGCGCCGCCGCCGCGGTGCCGCTGCCGTTGGCCGCCAGGAAGAGGAAGAACGAAGAAGAAGAAGACGGAAAGGAAGAGGGAGGCGGCGGGTTTATATATAAAAGGGGAGGGGCGCGTTTGGTTTGCTGATATTAGAGGGTTCTCTAATGATTTGTAGCCCAAACTTGCCATAGTGTACTCTTTTAATTCTAAAACCATTTAAACCAGCCTCCAATCTCCTTAAACTTCAAAATATTTTTAGCTTTACCACTCCCTCATATTTCAATCTCTTCATTTCTTAATTAATTATATGCACATTAATTACTCAAAATTTCCAAAAATATCCCAAAAATTCCTAAAATTCCAAAATTTCCCAAAACACTCTCTAATCCTGAATTAAATTTTTCAGGATGTTACAGCCCTTCCTCCCCAAAAAGCTTTCTCCTTTGCGTTTCATCTCTCTTCTCCTCCTCAAATCCGTGAAACTCGAGTCCAATCTGTTGCTTTGGGTGTAGCAGTGGCCTCTTCATTTTCCGGCGCCGGCGAGTTCGTTTTCCGGCGTGGACAGCGGTGAGAAGTGAAAGACTTGATTTTTCTTGTAATTCCTCATGTTGTTCTTCCTTTTCTACTTCATAACATCTTTTCCTAAACTCCTCCTTCTCTTCCAGTTCGGCCCACCACGGGGAGGTGTTCTCCGGCGAGTCACACGGCGGCCGACGACCACTGATCACCTCTCTTTCCATTCTTGTACTTTGTAAGTCCCTAGCCTCTTGTGTAGTTTATTTGTCACATAAAGGTTCCTTTTTTAAGTTAGGTCTTGGCCATGAACAAGTATATGTAGCTTTAAATGTGAATTTATGTTATGTATAAGTGAGAAGTTAAATATTCT
The DNA here is from genome assembly GCA_029929735.1 of Mimosa pudica. NCBI lineage: Eukaryota > Viridiplantae > Streptophyta > Magnoliopsida > Fabales > Fabaceae > Mimosa > Mimosa pudica. The sequence continues at coordinate 2,926,086 of JAKELP010000036.1, forward strand.
TGGAAGTATTTAAGTTGGTTGAAGATGGAAAATTTATTTGGTGTTGTTTATGAGCAATTTTTTGACTCTTTAATTTCAGATTTGGTTATTGCTTTGGGTTTTGGAAATTAAGTGGTGATTATTTATGCTAGTTGGAGTTGTTTTAGGATAAAAGGTTGATAATCTTTGTTGGATTGGTGTTTGGGAAGAAGTTAGTAATTAAAGTATTGAATGGAAGGAGTTGTTGGGGGTTTAAGAGGTTGTCTAGTTTATGGTGAAATGATAGATGTTATGAAGGTTATTTTAGGATGTTGGAATGTTGTGTTTGATTGGATTAGTGCTTTGGAGAAAGGTTGGTAATCAAAGAGTTAGATTAAGAGGAAATTGATTAGGTAAAGGTAAGTATGGATTGTGGCTAAGGCTGTGAAGTTAGGAAGTTACTTTGAGTTGTAAATTTTGATATGAATGAGGTGGTTTTGGTGGTGTTTAGATGGTTGGTTAGTGTTGCCATGTACAATGAGAAATGGTAAAAAGTTGAATGTTTTAGGAATATAATCAAAGGGGTAAGAGAAAAAGAAAGGTATGGGGATAGAATTTGAGTAACGAGTATTTCTTGATGATTTTGGCAAGTTGTTTTGAAATTGTTAGCCTTTAAAGTGCTTTAAAGTTGGGATTTGTAAATGTGACAGGTTGTGACAATGAAATTGGTGGCATTATTGTAGTTGGTGGTCTTTCAGTCGGAGTTTGAAGACAACTGTTATCTGCGTATATCTTCTGCGGTGAAGTTTAGCAGGTAATCACGCTTAACTGACTGTGATACTGAGGGTGACGGTAGTTGAGGATTTCTAAAATCCTCTTCTACTTTATATATAAATGAAATGTGTTCTGATTACTTTATATTTAAACGTGGGCTATAGGGTACCTTTCTAAATAAACTGTACTTTATATATATATATATATATATATATATATATATATATATATATATAAATCTTTTGTATGTTGCATGACACTGATTATTAGTACCGTCGGCCGATGTAACCTATCGATTTGCGCAAATCGATAGGTTAATTGTACGGGTTCCTCAGATTGTAAAGGAACCAGGGATTTTCACATTGATTAGAGTGGTCCCTTTTTATTGCTTTTCGGATTGTAGACCGGACACAGTGTCACACACGTTTATTTTTGTCTATTGAGAGATGGATGTATCTGTTCTGTGTATATATATATATATATATATATATATATATATATATATATATATATATCTATGTATATATATATATATATCTATGTATGTATATATATATATATATCTATGTATATATATATCTATGTATGTATATATATATATCTATGTATGTATGTATTGCGTGGTTTATGCAGGTTTTGAAAACTGTGGTACCCTGTAGACACTCCGCTACCCCACTTCTGAGTATCACAGTGAGTTAAGTAGTGATTACTGAGACATAGTTTTGTCTCACCCCATTCCCTTTATTTTTTTACAGGTGATCATGCCAGAGGGAGGCACAAAGGAAAGGGAAGGAGCCGTCCGGCCTGCACTTAAACAGTGAGTAGGCCGGGGGTGAACTATTAGGATTATATATATTGCCATTTATTAGGCTGCATCAGCTTCCGCATTTGTTGTATATCTTGGGTGAAATGTATTGCTAATTGACTGTTTAATTGATTCTGTTAATTGCTGTTTTAATTACGGATATTGTCATAATGTGACAGTTTTGGCTGTATCGCACACTTTGTTAGTGTGATGATTGATTATATACTGTATGTGATCATTTGCTACAGAAGGATTGCCTGCTAATGGAAAGGCAATCCCTTTTACTGATTGAGCTTAGCGACGTTTGATTTCGCTTTGTGATACTGACATGTTAAGTCAGAGAATTGTGTATTGGTGATGTGTTGATTTAATGAAGCTAATGACTGGTGTTGTTGACACATGCTGTGTTAGGTGATTAAGTCACCATTGTATTGGATAATATTATTAGTTTTACAGGTGAATGGTCATGATCAAGTTAAGGAAATTCTCTTTTCCTAACTTGATTATATTATGTAAATGTTGATTGTTTGTAGGTTAATGGAGGTTGTTTTTCTCATATAATCATGTTAGATGGGCCCCTCTCTAGCATGGTTATTCGTCTCCACGTATTATGCTGTCTCTTTTGCTAACTATGTTAGGAGAATCTCTTTTCTAACATAGTTAGATGTGTGCTAAAGATTATAAGTGTTTTTCCATTGTAGCAGGTGATTCGTTTACTAACCATGTTAGATGAATCTTTTACTAACATGGTTAGGGCACTTGTTATGAATGTTATCGCTTTCTCTTTCTAACCATGTTAGGTGAATTCTTACTAACATGGTTAGGTACCATTGTTTGAGATCTTTTGGTACGTATTGAATTAGATACGTATTAGTAGGTTAATAATGTATAAGTAACAGTATGTTACAAAGTGGTTATCAGATTTATGGTAAATGATACCTTGCCTGTTGCATTGCATATAGAATGACAATATATATTCCTTTTCCCTTCCCGATGTGCATGATCACTAACCTTTGTTTTGAGGATATGTGCAGTGAATTTTGCGGACAAAATTCCTATGGTGGGGAGAGCGGTCATTCCGTACTAAGATTTAGTTGAAGTAGAATGATTAGAATGAGACTTACTCAGGTTTGGCACTTGCTGAAGTCTCTCAAGTGCTTGCATTTGTGATTATTAAAACTTTTTCCGCTTTTATTTTAAGAGCGGAGTGGCATTGAGGTAAAATGAAAGTGCTAGTATGGTGGGTAAGGTTTCAATTGGCTTATTAGTTATGAGGAGAGAAAATGTTCGTTGGGATGCTTGCCAACTAGTTGGTAACTTTCAGTTTCTAGTTCATGGACTTCTATTAAGATATAGGGAACGTCTAATATGTCTAGAAGGAATATAAATAAACCTTGTAAGAGGATTGATTTGAGTCACAATTGGATTATACTTTGGGGTGATTCGGAATTTCAAGTAAGGATATATTTGGTCTTTATTAATGGATGAAGAGATCCTTATAGAGGTATAGCTCAAAGAATGGTCATATGGAATAGGAAGCATTTGAATATAGAATAAGTTATAGCAATTGAGTGAGATCAGGAAGGAATGTTTCGATTACTATATTTCAAGATTCAAACTAATTTGATAGTTGTAGAATTGATCACTTTATATAATAAGTGTGCTTATTCGTGCAGTGATGGTGAGATTGTGATATTAGGAGTTGCACTTTAGTCAAGTTATATGGGAGTAAATATGGATTAATTGATATGTTGACTTGAGTTGGATATTGGGAAAATATTAAGTTGGATTTTTTTTTAAACATAGAGGAAAAGGTTGAAAGTATTTGATATCAATACATCAAAGAAGAAGAAACGTAGTTACACTTTAGTGATACAAAGGCATGAGAGCAATTCAAGTCCAAGGAGATATTTATGTTAGGATTAATAATAGTTGTAGAGGTTATGAGATGAGAATAAGTTGGTATGAATTCTTCAAAAGAGAAAATGCACAAAATAATTGAGATTACAATTGAGGGTTGTTTAGCTTGATTTTAGAATTTGGGATTTATATTATGAATTTTCTTTTCTCAACTTAGATTTATTATTTTGTGGTCATTATGGTATTACGTGATTGATGATTATATTCCTTAGGTTAACAAAATTCATGTGTGGAAAACCTGATCAATATTGAAATTAAGGGTGCTTTTGAAAGAGATAAGATGTTAGGATTAGTACTTAAGGACGAGTGGATCAATTGGATAATGGAAATACGATAGTTGAATATTTTTGGCTTAGAAGGGCATTGGTGATTTTGAAATAAGAATTTGTTGAGAGATTCATGGGTCCCATCAAGTTGAATAAGTTTAATGCATGTATAATGGTGCAGTTTTATTGGAATAAAATATAACTTTTAGAGGGAAAATGATTCATTGATGGTTGGAGGACTAGTGAGGTCTTGAATGGATTATTCTTGGGCTTTGATGATATTGGATTCTAAAGTTTAAATTGTGTTAAGGAAAGAAAAATGGTTGGATTATGATCGCTTATGAATATGAGTTTATGATTTTATATATATATAAGAAGCAAGTAAAGAGGACACCTATAGTTAGATAATCCCCGGTGAGACCTAGTTGTTTGAAATTGGATATGAGTTTGAACTTTCTTTTGATTGTTACCTAAGCTTGATTTCCATTTGAGGTATTTTAATTACGCGCATTTGAATTATGTTTATGGGGTCTAAGGGCTTATTTATGTTCAACACTTATGCTTGAATAAGTTAATTGGGCTAATTATGTTGTAGATTTTGAAAAGGAAATTGAGAATATCCTTAGGCTTGAAATTAATTTAAATGTACTTGGAAAGTGTGAGTAGTTAAATTAGGTTAATGTTGGGAAATGTGGAGCATGAATGCAAACTGGGTAATTGAGATTGCTTCTGACTTGAAATTTAAATTAGCTAGAGTAGTGATGATATTGAAACTCTCTTTAACCTTGAGGTATTCATGATTCCTATATTATTAAGGGTACGTATGGGTATGGAATTAATGAAGTATGAGAATGGTGTTTGAGTTGATTTTTGGTTGTTCAAACTTCAAAGGGATGTAAATTATGTGTGTGAGACTTAGGTAATTGATTCAAAAAAAAAACACTTTTGGGATGAAAGTTACCAACTCTATTAAGATTGCATATGAATATAGATAATAAGCATTAGGTAATTACTGGTGGTGGTATTTCAAATTGAGGATTGATAATAGAAGTTGTGGTGATTACTATGGTTTAGTGGCTTTTGTAGTTTTACTGGCTATTGGAATTGGAAATGATATTAGTGAGGGAAGATTTTTGATGTAGATTCATATAATATTGTCGATAAGATAAAAGTTGTAAATGCTATAAATATGGTTATGACCTTAAGTTAAAGGAGAATTGTGAGGTTTCTCTTGGTTTATCAGGCATATTGATGTTAATGCTTATGAAGAATTCAATTGATACAAATTGTTGGAACTAATATAAGTGAAATTATGAGATTAAAGTTAAAATTGACTCACTACAAAAGAAGCGGCGATTAGCCGCGCACGCGTCCCGGCGGTTTGCCAAAAACCGCCACCACGAAAACGCGTTCCGGCGGTCTAAGCCATCCGAGGGCGAGTTGCGAGGGGAAAATTTTTTTTTTGTGGTTCATTCGTTGCGGTGGTCACAAAAATAATACCCGCCCCAACGCAGCATAAAAAAAAACTTAAAAAAAATTTTCATTGGCACGGTGCGTTGGGGCGGTCGCAACCGCCCCAACGCGAATAAAAAACTTTAAAAAATAAAATAAAATCCCTGCGTGGGGGCGGTCGACCGCCCCAACGTGAATAAACAAATTTTAAAAAAAAATAAAATCACGTTGGGGCGGTCACCCGCCCCCACGGCGCATAGAAATTTGTGCGCATTTCATGTCGCGTGGGGGCGGTCGACCGCCCCAACGTGAATAAAAAAAAAAATCCCTTTGGGGCGGTCACCCGCCCCCACGGCGCACAGAGATTTGTGCGCATTTCATGTCGCGTGGGGGCGGTCGACCGCCCCAAAGCGAATAAAAAAATTTAAAAAAAAAATAAAATCACGTTGGGGCAGTCACCCGCCCCCACGGCGCGTAGAGATTTGTGCGCATTTCATGTCGCGTGGGGGCAGTCGACCGCCCCAACGCGAATAAAAAATTTAAAAAATAAAATAAAATCACGTTGGGGCGGGCAACCGCCCCAAGGCGCACAGAGTTTTGTGTGCATTTACTGTCGCTTGGGGGCGGTCGCCCGCCCCCACGTTGCTATCTCTCCCTATAAATAACCTCCCCCCCATTTCTACCGCGCGCAATCTCTTCTTTCTCACTTTCTCCCTTTTGTGTTTCTTGTTGTTTTCATTGTTGGTGCACACATGATGTCTAAAAGTTTGTCTTGCTTTTGGTATAGGTATTGTTTATTTTTTCTTTTTTATTTTATTATATCTGATTGTTTTTATTTCTTATTATTTTGTTTTCGTAATATATCTTATGGATTTTGGACATGATCTTTTTGTGCTTGATGGTTTAGTATATATTTATTTCATATATATTACAATAAAATTAATTTTTGCTGTATTTGTGTTGTTTTTTTTCTTGTTTTTATTCCTTTTTCGGTCTTCAATTTAAGTCATTATCATTAAATTGTTCGCATGAAGCAATTTTTTTTAGTAAATATAACAGCATGCCGGCGGTTTGATACGCCGGCACTATTTATTTTTTTTAAAAAAAAAAATCACATGGCGGCGGTCGAACCGCCCCCATGCCTGTTTTAAAAAAAATAAAAAATTGTGGCGGCGGGTTGGTCCGCCCCTACGTCCGCCCCAACGCGTACACATGGGAGCGGTCGACCGCCCCCATGCCTTTTTTTAAAAGAAATAAAAAATTGTGAAATTTAAGACTTTAATGTCGTTTAAGGAGGGAATAAACTTTATTGAACATGAAATAGAGGATTATTGGGCATGAAATTCATAGACTTGTTGACGAATTTTGAAGTTGTATGTGGTCATGATGTGATAAATGGATAAAGAAGTAAATTGAGTTTAATATTCTATGTTAAAGATTTAGCAAAGTTTTAATTGATGTATTGGGGTTGGAAGGCACGTATTAGGAAATATTTTTGAACAATCAAAGGATGGTTTGTATAAGTTATTTGGTTCAGAATCCATTGAAGGAATATAGACAGAGGACGTATAATCTTAATTTTAGGTTCGAATTTAATAGTTAAGCAATTGTCGTTTAAGTGATGTAATGAAGGAGTAGGATATATATAAATAAAGGTCGAGTAAATAGGCAATTGTTGCGAAAGAAAGGATCTATAAGTAACAACGTTAAATGAGAATAAATGGTGATCGATTGAGTTATGAGGAATTAGGGAGAACTTCTAGTTCTAGGAGTGTGATTCTCTAGGATCTGTTATTCAGCCAATGAATAAATTTGTCTAAATAGATTTATTAAGAATTCATGAGATTGAGCATCGGTGAAATTTTCTTGAGAAACTGTTTATGCAAATAAAGGTTGAAGTTGGCCTTATGAGTGGAATACAGGGGAATGAGCAATTTGGATTAGCGACCAATTCAAACGATTATAAGTATAGAACTTGTGATTTTAAGAATAGGTATGTTATTATCAGGCTGTTATTAAGTGACTTAATCTAATGTCGAAATTGAAGTTAGGATCAAGGTTACTATTAGTAGATAAGAAAACATTACAAAATAAAACCTGTTAGGGTGTTAGTAAAAAAAAATAAATAAACAAATAAATAAAATTTAGGCTCAGTACATAAAGTTATAAGGGGAAATTGGAAATAGTTTGGTGAAGTTCTTTGAAAATATTTTGTGTGGGATCAAATTAAGAAAGACTAAGTGTTGATATAGACTGGTGAGCCAGTTGTTAGCTAGAAGATAATGATTTTCAAAGGGGTGAAATTGTCTTTAATTATGAGGCCTTATCACAGGAATTGATCTAAGGAATTGGCAATGTATGGTTATTAGGGGTGAAATTTTTGGTAGGTGATTAATGAATGACTCTCATGGTCATGTAAGTCGAGGAAATTAAACAATTAAGGTGTAGTAAAGTTGGAATATGACATGAAAAGTTGGAAATAAGAGACATGAAGTATATTAGTTTGACCAGAATTTGAAGTTTTTCTTCCCTACTCCAAGTTCCTAGGCTGTATTGATAGGGTTATGCTATTTATTATTTTTTAAGAGTTGAGATATAGTGAATTTTGAGGGCAAAATTCCTAAAAGGTGGGGAGAATTGTAACATCCTGGAAATTTAATACAGGATTAAAGAGTGTTTTGGGAAATGATAAATGGAGAAATTAGGAATTTTGGAATTTTTAGGAATTTTTGGGGATTTTTGGGGATATTTTGGAAATTTTGAGTAATTAATATGCATATAATTAATTAAGAAATTGAAGAGTTTGAAATATGAGGGAATGGTAAAGCTCAAAATATTATGAAGTTTAAGAAGATTGGAGACTGGTTTAAGTGGTTTAAAATTAAAAGAGTACATTATGGCAAGTTTGGGCTGCAAAATTACCACAAACCTCCCTTATTACACCCAACCAAACATGCCCTCCTCCTTCTTTTGAACAAAAGCGACGGCCTCCCCCCCCCTTTCACCATTTTCTTCATTTTTCTCTTCCTTACACTTCACCATTCGGCCCTTGTAACATTATGTTATTAATTTCCTGATTAATCAATATCATTAATCCTAAACGTATTTACTCATGTTGTTCTTCCTTTTCTACTTCATAACATCTTTTCCTAAACTCCTCCTTCTCTTCCAGTTCGGCCCACCGCGGGGAGGTGTTCTCCGGCGAGTCACACGGCGGCCGACGACCACTGATCACCTCTCTTTCCATTCTTGTACTTTGTAAGTCCCTAGCATCTTGTGTAGTTTATTTGTCACATAAAGGTTCCTCTTTTAAGTTAGGTCTTGGCCATGAACAAGTATATGTAGCTTTAAATGTGAATTTATATTATGTATAAGTGAGAAGTTAAATATTCTTGGAAGTATTTAAGTTGGTTGAAGATGGAAAATTTATTTGGTGTTGTTTATGAGCAATTTTTGGACTCTTTAATTTCAGATTTGGTTATTGCTTTAGGTTTTGGAAATTAAGTGGTGATTATTTATGCTAGTTGGAGTTGTTTTAGGATAAAAGGTTGATAATCTTTGTTGGATTGGTGTTTGGGAAGAAGTTAGTAATTAAAGTATTGAATGGAAGGAGTTGTTGGGGGTTTAAGAGGTTGTCTAGTTTATGGTGAAATGATAGATGTTATGAAGGTTATTTTAGGATGTTGGAATGTTGTATTTGATTGGATTAGTGCTTTGGAGAAAGGTTGGTAATCAAAGAGTTAGATTAAGAGGAAATTGATTAGGTAAAGGTAAGTATGGATTGTGGCTAAGGCTGTGAAGTTAGGAAGTTACTTTGAGTTGTAAATTTTGATATGAATGAGGTGGTTTTGGTGGTGTTTAGATGGTTGGTTAGTGTTGCCATGTACAATGAGAAATGGTAAAAAGTTGAATGTTTTAGGAATATAATCAAAGGGGTAAGAGAAAAAGAAAGGTATGAGGATAGAATTTGAGTAACGAGTATTTCTTGAAGATTTTGACAAGTTGTTTTGAAATTTTTAGCCTTTAAAGTGCTTTAAAGTTGGGATTTGTAAATGTGAAAGGTTGTGACAATGAAATTGGTGGCATTATTGTAGTTGGTGGTCTTTCAGTCGGAGTTTGAAGACAACTGTTATCTGCGTATATCTTCTGCGGTGAAGTTTAGCAGGTAATCACGCTTAACTGACTGTGATACTGAGGGTGACGGTAGTTGAGGATTTCTAAAATCCTCTTCTACTTTATATATAAATGAAATGTGTTCTGATTACTTTATATTTAAACGTGGGCTATAGGGTACCTTTCTAAATAAACTGTACTTTATATATATATATATATATATATATATATATATATATATATATAAATCTTTTGTATGTTGCATGACACTGATTATTAGTACCGTCGGCCGATGTAACCTATCGATTTGCGCAAATCGATAGGTTAATTGTACGGGTTCCTCGGATTGTAAAGGAACCAGGGATTTTCACATTGATTAGAGTGGTCCCTTTTTATTGCTTTTCGGATTGTAGACCGGGCACAGTGTCACACACGTTTATTTTTGTCTATTGAGAGATGGATGTATCTGTTCTATATATATATATATGTATGTATTGCGTGGTTTATGCAGGTTTTGAAAACTATGGTACCCTGTAGACACTCCGCTACCCCACTTCTGAGTATCACAGTGAGTTAAGTAGTGATTACTGAGACATAGTTTTGTCTCACCCCATTCCCTTTATTTTTTACAGGTGATCATGCCAGAGGGAGGCACAAAGGAAAGGGAAGGAGCCGTCCGGCCTGCACTTAAACAGTGAGTAGGCCTGGGGTGAACTATTAGGATTATATATATTGTCATTTATTAGGCTGCATCAGCTTCCGCATTTGTTGTATATCTTGGGTGAAATGTATTGCTAATTGACTGTTTAATTGATTCTGTTAATTGCTGTTTTAATTACTGATATTGTCATAATGTGACAGTTTTGGCTGTATCGCACACTTTGTTAGTGTGATGATTGATTATATACTGTATGTGATCATTTGCTACAGAAGGATTGCCTGCTAATGGAAAGGCAATCCCTTTTACTGATTGAGCTTAGCGACGTTTGATTTCGCTTTGTGATACTGACATGTTAAGTCAGAGAATTGTGTATTGGTGATGTGTTGATTTAATGAAGCTAATGACTGGTGTTGTTGACACATGCTGTGTTAGGTGATTAAGTCACCATTGTATTGGATAATATTATTAGTTTTACAGGTGAATGGTCATGATCAAGTTAAGGAAATTCTCTTTTCCTAACTTGATTATATTATGTAAATGTTGATTGTTTGTAGGTTAATGGAGGTTGTTTTTCTCATATAACCATGTTAGATGGGCCCCTCTCTAGCATGGTTATTCGTCTCCGCGTATTATGTTGTCTCTTTTGCTAATTATGTTAGGAGAATCTCTTTTCTAACCTAGTTAGATGTGTGCTAAAGATTATAAGTGTTTTTCCATTGTAGCAGGTGATTCGTTTACTAACCATGTTAGATGAATCTTTTACTAACATAGTTAGGGAATTTGTTATGAATGTTATCGCTTTCTCTTTCTAACCATGTTAGGTGAATTCTTACTAACATGGTTAGGTACCATTGTTTGAGATCTTTTGGTACGTATTGAATTAGATACGTATTAGTAGGTTAATAATGTATAAGTAACAGTATGTTACACCTTTTTAAAAGGTTACATTGTCTTCCATTTTCCCCTCTTCATCCTATATTAAAAAACAAATCCTTCAAAAATATTATTGTCAAATGTTATTGTTCTTAGATGAATTGAATTTACTTTAGTGAACTGGAAATGTAATCTTTTATCTTCAATATAAACACATTTTGCATTTGCCCATGTCTTTGTCTTTGAATCATCTTTAATTTACACTGTAAAATCAAATTCAATAGCAACAACAAGCGTCCCTGTGCATCGCACGGGGTCAATCCCTAGTTAATAATGAAAATTAGTAAAAGGTGTGATATGCAAAAGAGAAAATAAGAATTGGGAAAAAGTACAGATTGGATAAAATAAAATGGAATTGCTCATGGCAAATGATTATGAATAACTATCCTAGCTCAATTAATATATTTAGGGAGTCAATTAGGATGCTAATGTACTAATTTACCAAACCTCATGGACCCATGAGTCCAATACCTAATTGTTAGAGTCCATCCAATTTGGCATTGTTGAGCCCTTTAGCACCTTGAGTTTTCTCTAAGTTTCCTAAAATACCAAACCTCACCAACCGACAAGTCTAATACCTAATCTTATGAATCCATTCAACTAGGCATTATTATGTACCAAAGAGTGTGATTAGTGATTGCAATGCATTAGGTTCAATTACAATTCAATTCAACAAACTATCTACCAACACCATGAGTAAATAGAGATATCTAATGAATTATAAAGAACATATGTATGACCATACATATTGTTGAGTTCAAATCCCTCATTGCAAGTCAAAACCACAATCAAACTCAAATAAGCACAATAATCCAAATCTCAAAGTATACATAACAAACCTAAACCTAGGAAAACCATAAATACAAGAGAAATGGAAAAGAACAAAACTCCCCTATTAAGCATGTGAGCTCAAGCCATCTCAAACCATTCCCAAGAGCAAAAATGTTTAGTTACTTCTCATATGGAAAGCACCAATAAGGAGGAGATTGAGAGAAAATAGGAGAGGAATGGAAGAGGAAGAAATTAGGAAAGTGTGGATGAGTTTCATGCTTGAACAATTCGACCTCTTCCCTTCTTTCTTTCCTTCCGCCGCTGCTCCCCACTCTCTCTTTTCTTTTCAGTTCTCGCTTCCAGCCCCCCTCGTTTCTGTCTCTTCTTTGTTTTTAATTCATTTCCATTCTTTCTTTCTTGGGCCCCATTCACTGCACATACACTTAATTCCTTTCTTTTCTTCGGCAGCCCCCTCCAAAGTGTGAGGATAATTTCTTTAAAAGCCCAATTGCCCAGCAACTCTTTTCTTCCTCTTTCATTTTATGGGCTTTGTTTTGAATTTACATTTCAGCTATATTGATTCACCAATGCTTGACCTGTCAAAGCAGAGAGATATTGTATATAATAATAATAATTATGATAATAACAACAACTATCTCTCTTTTTGTTTCTATTAAATTTTTGACTATTGTTTGTTCATTTAGTATCTAAGTTAACATTTTTTCTTTATCATATTAGACACTAATATTGCATCTCAAACTGTTAAAATCCTCATTTTATCACAATAAAATTATACAAATCTTGGTATTTGTCACTTAGCATAGCATCTCTGGTTTCTAACTGTTGTTCCAAATCAGCCACTACAGTCTCACCTTTAACATATGGTAGAAGGGATGGTGGTTCTCGGCTATAAACTAGCTGAAAAGGAGTATTGTGCGCAGCAGTGTGAAACCCAGTATTGAAGGAGAATTCAGCCCAGCAAAGGAATTTACTCCATTGTTTGGGTTGCTCATGAGCTAAGCAACACAAATATGTCTCTAAACATCTATTCACCACCTCTGTTTGCCCATCTGATTGAGGATAATATGCAGTGCTCATCCGCAAACGAGTTTGGCTTAAATGGAATTGTTCTCGCCAAAAATTGCTCAAGAAAAGGGATCCCTGTCTGAAACAATTGATTGCGGTATGCCATGCAACCTGACTATTTCTTGACAGAATATTTCAACAACTGATTTAGTAGTGTATGGATGTGCTAGAGCAATAAAATGACTGGATTTGCTTAGTTTGTCCACCACAACCAAAATCACATCAAAACCCCTGGACTTGGGCAAACCTACCTGTAATAAAGTCAATAGATATATCCTCCCAAATTCTCTCTGGAATTGGAAGAGGTTGCAAAAGAACACCAGATGATAAAGTCTAATACTTTCTTTGTTGGCAAATAAGACAGTTTTGGATGTATTATTTAACATCTTTATTCATACCTTTCCAATATACATTAGCAGACAAACTTTTGAGAGTCTTTAGATAACCACCGTGTCCCCCTGTTGGTGTTGCATGTGCTTCTTCTATTAATATAGCTCTCAAGACATATTGGTCAGGAATTACCAATTTATCTTTGTAATACAACCTGCCTTGAACTAAGCTAATCTGGATGCTGATCCAAATATTGCTGCAATTTCTCTATGATCATCTTAGTATGGTTATCTTCAAGAAGAGCCTGAGGCCATAGTGAAGGTCATCCACTTGAGGAATAACCAAGTGAAAAAATCAACATATTGTGGCCTCCATGATAGAGAATCAGCTGCTATATTGTCTTTTCCAAATTTGTAATGGATGGAAAAGTCAAATGGAAGGAGATTTATCATCAATCTCTGTTGAGTAGGAGTTATGATCCGTTGATCTAACAAATGTTTGAGACTGCAGTGATCTGTTTGCACACAAAAAGGGTGGCTCAATAGGTAATGGCGACATTTTTGAATGGCTAACACCAAGGCAAGTAATTCTCTGTCATATGCTGATTTATACCTATTAGAAAAAGAGAAGCCTTTGCTGAAATAGGCTATTGGATATCCATTCTGCATAAGAACAGCCCCTACTCCCTATGAAAATGCATCACATTCCATTGTGAAGGGCAACTTGAAGTTTGATAATTGCAAAACAAGGGTAGTAGTGAGGGCATGTTTGAGATTCTCAAAGGCCTCTTGAGCTTTTTCTCACCAATGGAAGGCATCCTTCTTGGTTAAATCTGTTAGGGGTCGTGCAATCAGACCATAATTTTTCACAAATCTGCAATAATAACCTGTCAACCCCAAAAACCACGCAAATCCTTTACAGAAGTAGGCATAGGCCAATCTATCACCGTTGCAATTTTTTCCTCGATCACTTCCACCCCACGGCCAGAAACAATGTAGCCCAAATAATCAATTTTGGTCTTTCCCAAGGAACACTTCTTGGCATTAGCAAAGAAAACATGATGCTGTAATATTTCAAAGACAATCTAGAGATGTTTTCTATGGTCCTGCTCATTAGGACTATACACCAAAATGTCATCAAAAAATACAAGTACAAACTTTCTCAGATAAGGGCGGAATAAATCATTCATAATGGATTGGAACGTGGCCGGCGCATTTGTTAATCCAAAGGGTATAACAACAAATTCGTAATGTCCAGAATGGGTTCTGAATGCAATTTTATAAATATCAGTTGGTAATACACGAATTTGGTGATATCTAGACCTTAAGTCAATTCTGGAAAAATATTCAGCTCCACATAACTCATTTAGTAACTCATCAATATTTGGAATAGGATACTTATCTGGAACAGTGATTTTGTTGAGGCAGCGATAATCAACACAAAGTCTCCAAGTACCATCTTTTTTTATGACTAATAACACCGGACTAGCAAAAGGACTTGAACTAAGACGAATAAAGCCACCTGCCAAAAGTGTTGTTATTTGAGATTCTAATTCATCATTTTGATGATGTGGGTATCTGTCTGGTCTCAAATTTGGAATGGTGGTATTAGGCAGCAAAATAATGGCATGATAATGATCTCGTGTAGGGGGTAATTCCTCAGGTTCATTGAAGACAGTTTTGAACTCTTGACAAATATCAAATACATCTAATGAAACATTCCTCAAATCTTCAATCTCATGAGTTAATAACATGCTTTGGCAACAAACAGGAGAGTTAACTCCAGAGACTACCCCTTGTAATTTATATTTTTTTTCCATTCACCCAGAGCACCATAAACATTTTATACCAGTTTGCTTCAACAGTATTCAAAGATGCCAGCCATTTAATTCCAAGCACAAGATCTGATCCTTTTAATGAAAAAGGATGAAAATCTTGTTTAATCTTCAAGTCAGAAATCATTACCTCCACATTAGAACAGATTCGAGAACATCTCACCAAGCTTCCGTCTCCAATTTGAACACCAAAAACTGGTATATGTTTTACCGGTAACTTCAAACAGGTTACTAATGCATCTGAGATGAAATTATGATTGGACCCACCACTATCAATCAGGATTAATACTCGCTTCCCCTGTAGATTCCCTTCTACTTTCATAGTATATGCAGAAACTTTTCCAAGAAAAGCATTGAAAGAGATTAGGGCAGAGCATTCGGTTTATCGGTTCGGTTTTCGGCGAAAACAAAAAACCGATTTATGGTTATTTTCAAAATCGAACCGAAAACCGATTAGTGTTGGAAACCGAACCGAAATAATCGAAACATTTCGGTTCGGTTTCGATTTTAACCGAAAAAACCGAAATATATTTGTTTTATAATAAATTCAATTTTTTGTTCATTTTCAACATATAAAACTCCACATTTTATATTGATATATTGCATATCATTTGTAATTTAAAAGAAAGAATACAAAAACTATAGATTTAAACTCTAAATTTATACTTATCTAAAGAAAAAATATGATAGAATAATATTTTTTTTTATTTTATTAATTAGGTTATTCAGTTAACCAAATTATTTTTTAAAAAACCAAACTGAAAACCGAAATAACCGAACTATAAAACCGAATAAGAACCGAAATAACTGAATTCAAATCAGTTCGGTTTTCGGTTTGATTTGCTCACCCCTAAAAAGATTTCAGCATTTGTACCCATAATTTCATTGTTGTAGTGATCAACCCTAGGTTCCACAATTTCCTCACCTTTTTCAACAATCTCAATTAATGAGAAATTTTTGTTGCAGCGATGGCCTGGCCAAAATTGCTCCCCATAGCGAAAACAAAGACCTTTGTCCCTTCTTTCCTGCTTCACTACATACCAATAAGAACCAGATATGTGTGTGTGCGATGCGAAGACATGTTAGGATGAGAAGAATAGGTTGCACGCTGTGTTTCTTCTCGCTGAACCAGAGGATATGGGTTGGGTCTTGTACTGGAACCCATACCTGCTAAACCCACGAGTTTTTGGGGCTTTTTCCTTTTCAATTTCCACTGTTATACTGGCTGCACGATAAACAGTTCTGTTCTTATGTAATATGACTTCTGAACGTAATTCTTCCTTCAACCCACTTAAAAATACTCCCAATCTGCAATGCTCAGGCCAATTAGAAACCCTAGCAATTCTCTTTGCCCACTCTTG
Source organism: Mimosa pudica (assembly GCA_029929735.1). Classification (NCBI taxonomy): domain Eukaryota; kingdom Viridiplantae; phylum Streptophyta; class Magnoliopsida; order Fabales; family Fabaceae; genus Mimosa; species Mimosa pudica. The sequence goes on from JAKELP010000036.1 coordinate 2,942,350, forward strand.
TCTATATTCTTGCACTAATCCTGTTTGCTTAATTTCATTGAGATGTTCATCAGGATTAAAGTATTCTGGAGGCCCAAAGTGTTGTTCTAATGCTTTTACCAATTCTTCGCAGTAAAGCATATTTCGTTTAGAACTTATCCAAGAAAAAAGATCAAGAGCGTCTCCTTCTAGATACATGGAAGCAATATCTACCTTGTCATCTTCGGGAGTTCCATAGTATCTAAAAAACTTTTCTGTCTTTAAAATCCAACCCCTTGTGTCACCACCACTGAATTTTGGAAATTCAATTTTGGCAAAAGGAGGTCTTGACCCATACTGGTTGATTTCTTCTTATTCACACTCATCCACCCATCTTCGCGTTTTTTCCTTCCCACTTTCACGCCGTTTTTCTTGTATCTCTAGGGCTGCTACTTTGTCTTGTAATTCATCAATTGAATCCAGTCTTGCAGCAATTGTGGCTAATGGGTCATTACCAAGAGGGTTTGTTTAAGATTCATTGTTGGCAGCGTTAGAAGAGCGAGTGTTCACCATTCTGTAGATCTAACGAGGCTCTGATGCCAAATTGTTAGGACAGTAAATAAGTAACACTGAACAGTAGAGCCAATAACACTGAACAAATCTATTTGAAGAGATTAAGCAAGTATCTCACTTAATCTTACAAATAACCAAGGAGAATCTCCATGAGAAGTTTTTGTTTGGTCTGTAATTTTTCTTATCTATTGCACAGGGCCAATGACCTATTTATACAGAAAAGTTACAGAGACTATTTTTTGGTTTTTCTGTTTTTTGACACAAATTAAATAACCGACATAAATAAAATAACTCACTTCCTAAATAACTGACTCCCTAAACAACTGCTCATGGCAGAACACGTGATTACAACATTTGAACAATTCAACAACAAACATAATTAAAATAAACATAATAAACTCCTAATTAAAAATAAAAGACACATAACAACACATACAAATTCTTGATTTGCTGCTGATTTCTTCTTGCGCCTAGAATAGGTCTTAATGATCCTATCATAAAGAATGAAGAAAGATAGGAAGAAAAAGAATTGAGAGGGTTATAGAAGAAGTAGAGAGCGTGAGGCAAAGAACACAATTCGTATTTCTATTTCTAAAAACAATAACAAAAACGACGTTATACAATAGCATTCAGATATTTATATTATGGAGAAAACTTACCTCAAGTTTTCCTTATCTCCACCATCCATATGATCTAATAACTTACACTCAACACACTCTCCTATGCCCCACTCCACCATATTCCTCTCTCCCTTTCCCTCATATATCTTCCTCCTTCCCAGCCTCGCCACCCTCGCCGGCAATGAGCGTATGGTTTTAAATTGTGGCATTTTTACTTATCGTCTCCTTCCCTTTCATCCCTCTCCCTTCCTCACTCTCAGATCTCTCTCCATCAATGTTTGGGCTGAAGAAAGCAAGGCGGTCGCTGCCGTCAAGACCGAAGAGTGTGAGGCGGCTGCCGCCGTCGAGGATGAAGAAAGCGAGGCTTCCGCCTTGGGTGGTCGCTGGTGAATATTTGAGTTTGGATATGGTATTGAGGGAAAGGGAGGGGGAGGGAGGGAGGGATATGGTAGAGTGGGGTGTAGGAGAGTCTATTGAGAATGGGCCATTAGATCAAATGGATGGTGATGAGGAGAACTTGAGGAACTTGAACTATGGAACTTAAGGTAAGTTTTTTCCTTATATTATTCCTAAACCTGCCTACACAACCCTTTGGCATGTGCTTCATTAAAAAAAATCCCAAGTCATGTGCTATGATTTTACAATGCATTATTCCATATTTACAATATCTTTTCTAACCTAATTAGGCCCACTAAGTAAACCCACTACCCAATACAACTAAGGTACCCTTGATAACTTAATTGACCAATTGGAAAACATTGAGAAACTCACTAAGCTCAACTTGAAAACCAACCACTTTTAAGTAATTAAGTTTACCCTAATTACAATTACATAATAATGCCATCCCCAGTAAAAAAAATCCTTGACTTCAAGTATTGTCAATTACAAAAGTAGGATACTATTGTTGCATCTTAAAAAGTGGTGCCCAATGTTGCTTCAATCTGAAAGTCCCATTAGACCAAAACTCTAGTTATCAACCTCATATGGTGCCTAACAGACCACTTATTCAACATCCATTCAGGTTCCATAACAATAGGCAATCTGGAGAAACAATAGGTTGGTGCATTGGTATGACAGCGAGGTTAGAACATAGCTTTATAAGTGAAATATGGAAGGTATAATTCACCCTAGAATTAGGTGGTAGCTATAACTTGTAGGCAACAACCCAATTTTCTCAATCATCTGATATGGCCCAAAGTATAGGGGTGTAAATTTCTGAGATCCCCTTGCTGCCACTAAATCAGTCAATACGGTTGTGGTTTCAAGTACTCTTTGGGTTTTACCCAACAATCACAGCATAAGTACATCTCCAAGCATCGATTCACCACCTCGGATTGACCATCCATTTGTAGGTGGTAAGCGGATTTCATTTTTGCTCCACCTTGACCATCCAGTCACGATCACTTATAATTTGATTAGGAGAGCCATGCAGCTTAAAGATGTAATCCATGAATACTTGAGCTAAAGTAGATGTTGTGTATGGATGTGAAAGTGAGCATATTTGCTTAATTAGCCCATAATTATTTTACCCAAATTACCTCCTTACTGTTGAACTTTGGTAAGCCCTCAATAAACTCGACTAGCAATAGGTAGGGGCTCCAAGAGTCTGGTGATGCCACTGCTTCATATTTACATCTTGCACAGGTGTCACATTTCTTAACAATAAAATCCATGATGTTGATGGTTGTTTCTTTGATCTTGTTGGACACCTTCACCATTACAGCCACCGTTTCTAGCTTTTGGATTATACAATAGATCAGTAAGATTCATATTGAGTTGTTTCTTTGATCTTTGATTAATCGTATAAGTCTAGTGTTCAAGAGTAGCAAAATGATCTTCAGCCATTTTCATTTCAAAAAGTCTCATATTCACCATCAATAGGGCAAATAAAACGTGTAATATTGATTCAAGAATGGTTAGACTCTAATACACTAATCTACAATTGTTAAATTGTAAGAAAGGAACAAGAAAGATTGATAAAGAACGGAGAAAGATAGGTAGAAGAAGAATTGAGAGGTTTATAGATGATGAAGAAGAAGTAAAGAGCGAGAGGCAGATGACATAATTCGTATTTCTATTTCCAAAAACAATAACAGCACTATACAATAGCAATCATGTATTTATGTTATTCTTGAACTTGGCTACACAACCCTATGACATTTGCTTTATTAAACAAAACCTTAAGCCATGTGCTCTGCTTTTACAATGCATTATTCAGATTTGCACTAAATATCTTTCCTAGCCTAATTAGGCCTACTAAGAAGGCCCACTACCCTTAATTACTTAACTACCCAATGTGCACTACTTTTAATTGTTGCGAAGAACATACTTCATAGCCATTAGAAATATGATTTCTTCATAGATAATTTGAAATAGACAAAACAAATATATTTTCTTCACATGCCAACATAAGGAACACTTCTTTTGTTAACAAATCTGATTCACTTTGTTCATGCATTTAGTTGTTAATGTAATATGGGAAGGTGCTGCTAGGATTGAAATAATAACAAATGGACTTACTTTATCAAAACATACAACATATTAAGTTCTTAATAGTAACAACTCTCAACTAATAAAAACTCATGAGATGAAAACTGTTAATTTGGTCGATAAGAACAAATTTTTTGCCAAAAATAGCTATTTTCAAGTATGTTTGACAATTTGAAACGTTTCAATGTAGACAACATATGTTGTAACAATTGTTGGCTTTTTATTGCTATCAAGTATGAGAACTTTCAAAACATCAATAAACTTGACTCTAGATATGGCAATGGAAAGTTGGCTAGGACCAAAAATCGAGTTTGACAAGTATAAACCTTTGTTTGTAAGTGATGTAAGCGCTGACTATTCAACCAAAAGGGTGACTGATTTGGGTGTACAATTAAAACTTAAAGTTCATTTGCTCAAAACTTAGTTCAAAAATAGATTTGTTTGAAGAAAATTTCCCTGTTTTGAAAGACTTTATTAAAAGTGTGAAAATATTTACGAATGATAGTAGAATTGCTAAAACAAAATTAAACGAAACACTAAAGATAAAGACATATGCTATAAAAAAAGATAAAGTCATATCAATTTACCCCGGTTCGTTCCAAAGTGACTTGCATAGTAGCACCTAGAATTTCCAAAAAGTTATTGATGATGATTTTTTAAAGGGAAAAAGATAAAGTCTTCCCAATTGGAAAAAGGACAATTAAGGTTGCTAAATTGTTAAAAGGACAAATTGGGTCATTGGAACCTAATAAACATTATCAAATTTGAGGAAAAGACTAAAGTGCCCTTAAAAACTCACTCACTCATCCCTCCCTCACAAAACACACACATCTTCAACTTCAAACCCTAGCCCACCCAACGGTGAATCCCACCCAAAAATTCTTCTTCTACCAAACCAAATTCTTCTTCTACCAAACCTTCTGCTCTGTTTGAACGCCATCACTTTTTTTAGAACCCCATTAAAATTCGATGGCAACATTGGTGAGTCTTGGCAGCTTCAGCCCCCAAGGATGCATGCAAGACCAACAATGAGTTCAAGTATCTCTCTTTCTTCCAATTCATAGTAGTTTTGAACGAGATGTGCGACTTTGAGAGTGAAGGTCCGAATGGCTTCTGTGAGTAAAGTCATATAATGGGTTAAAGAGGAAGTTAAAGCTTCAATCTTGGAAGTATTAAGGTAGATTTTATCTTTAATTTGAGTTTTTTAAGTTTAGTTGCTTGGATAATCCATAGCCTTTGGAGACTCTATGAGCAATTGCATGTTGATGTACAAATTTGTTGTTCTTCTTGCTTGCAATGGCCAATTGATGACATATTGATGATTTTTCATATTTCCATGTTAAAATCATATGTAAATTGTAATGGCTACTGCTTTCGATTCCTTCCTTGTTTATGTTTTGCCTTTTCTTTGTTTTGGTGGGTTCTTGATGAACCCAATGTTTACTTCATGCTTAATTTATGTTGTTTAATGAAAGGAAAAATGATTAATGAATATGAAAGCTTATATCTTGTGTGTGATTGATGAATTTTTCTTGAGATGTTTAGTTTCCTTCCTGATGAATGAAATGACTTTTACAGCCAAATCCTGATGAATGAATTTTATCTTGTGTGTGATAGATTCTTTTACAGCCACAAATAGAACATATAATTTCCTCCTCAGGGTAGACAAAACAACTATGGAGAGCATAAAATGTTAATTTAAAAGCCAACCAAATCCCTCCTCCGCTTTTCAGCAATCTGTTCGCGTTCTTCTTTCCTAAGCCTTTCACTTTCTTCTCGTGCTCTTTGCTCGGCCTAGGAGAAAAGTTTCAAAATAAGAGATGGCTACAAATTTATATACGACATGAGAGAGAGCAAGGGATGTTAAAGACAAGTTCAACAGTTCAATGCTGGATATTTAGGTGAATCTACTACTTGACAATGGTATTGCATAATTACTCCATGCAAATTTACATAAATTAAGACAATCAAGAGAAATTTGATCCACAAACTGATTAACATATGATCTAACCAATATGCATGACATGCCTATCAAAGCAACATGATGATTTAGAAAATATAAAATTATTAGTCTGTGCCCCATCTTTAACGAATGATTAAATGCCCCACCCCTTCACGTTTATATGCAGTGAGCCTCAGACAATAGAATATGTCAAATGAATAAATTGTGATCACCCAATCACATCCCATTATTAAATTAACCAACTTGTTTAACTAAAATAGTCTCATAAGATCACAAAGATTACCATAGGGACACACCAAAAGCTTATTTACAGTTGTTCAATATCCCATAATTCTACATAGCCTAAGCTTATGATAGTGAATTGAATTGACTATTTCAATGGATTTATCTCTCAATGCATCTTATAGGCCTTAGATAAAAGAGGGTGCAGGTGCTTCATCTACTGAACCAGTTAAATGAGAGAAGTTCCAGATAATAATAAACATGAAATTGACTTACTCTTTGCAGAGAAGTAGATCTTCACATGTAGGCTTCTGTTCCTGAAAGTTTCATATCTTCTTTCCTGAATTTCTAGGATAGTGGAGGATAAAAGATAACAACATAAAATTCTTAATTAGCATGTAGATGATACAAGCATCAAATACTACTAAAAACAGAAAGAACAACAATATAGACTAATGTGTGATACGACCAATTTGTCAAATTCAATTGGTTTCACTACAATTGAGCTTGCACCAGACCAACATAAAATGGACTAAATACACATGACAAAAGCCCACAAGGCATGAATACCGATTTCCAATTAACATCTAGTCAGTGAAGTGCATATGAGCTAGATGCATTGTCATTTGTTAAATGTATAGAGACAACAACAGGATAACAGTAAATCAACAGCTATATTGAGCTCACAAATATAACATAGCAGTATCAATAGTAACAAGCAAACGGTACCCAATTTTTATACAAACATTATTAGACAATGAAAGAATATGAATGTGAAAAAGGACAAAAATTCATTGTAATGAATAAACTAAAATTTAATCTTAATCAGCTTCTATCATAATTTAGCATCTATCAAGTTCAATTGATGCAGAAACTTGAAGGAAATGTCAGTGGACAGTAACTAAGAAAAATTATACTATAGTTCAACTAATGCCCATATAAAACTTTCGATTCCTTTAAAATTAACAACTGATATTCATACATTTTGTACCTCTAACAGAGTAAGGATTTCATTTTAAATATCAACAAATACATCAATACCAAATATGCACTTCCTCATGCAAAATCAGACAGAGCTACAAAATATATATAGACTCAAATTCGGTCAAGAAGAAAGAAAAGGGGAGGAAATGAAAATGGCAAGCTTGGAAGGGATGAGGAAGAAAATGGAGTTACCTGAGCGAATCTTGAGGAAACGAAGGAGAGAGTGAGAGAAAAAGGTCGCCTACACTCAAAAGAAAACTCCCTTGAGAAATTGGAGCTTCCCTCGTCGATTCTTGCTGGTGATTATGGGTGTAGATGCATAGAGAGTGAGAAAAAGGGTCAAAGGCAAGGGCAGAGAGAATTGGGAACGAAGGAGTGTGGGTTTGAAGAGGAGGGTGGTGATTTTTTAAGGGAAGTTCAGTCTTTTCTCATGATTTGGTAATGTGAGTTAAGTGTCAATGACCCAACTTATTCTTTTTACAATTTAGCAATCTCAATTGTCCTTTTACCAATTAGAAAGACTTTATTTATCCTTTTCCCTTTTCTAAAGGGAATTTTTTTGACCAGATTTCTAAAGGGAATGAAAATAAACATATTTATGCAAGTAAGCATAACATATGGACCAATAAGAAATTTACACCTTTGCCCCTTTTAATTGCTCATAGATATTTTCAGGGTTGGTTACTAATCATTCAGGTCAATGAACTATTTTAAAAGTATTAATTTGACCAACATCAACCAGTAAAAGGTCTCATTTTGGAAAAAGCCTATTTTGGTCAATAGATTATGGGAAAATACTAAAGGGTTAAATATCATGGATGTCGTGGAAGTTTACAAGCATTATCATGGTTGCCTTGGAAGTTTTTTGGACTCATATTCACCCTGGAAGTTTTTAAATTGGATCAAATTAGCCCTATTTGGACATGTCATCATATGTTTGTTTGCCATGTCAGACTACTGTCAGGTCAAAGAACATGTGGCATTTTTAAGAAATTAGGTGGCATATTTATCATTTGATTTTATTTTTTTTACCTCTTTCAACCTTCCTTCTTCACTGACTCCCATCCACGCCGGAGAAGAACAAGTCATGCAGAAGCCCTCCCCCTCTTCAATCAAATCTTCATTCAGTTTATTCTTCAAATTAACCACACCATGCACAGATTTGTCTTGAGTAAAGAGAGCACAGGACTTAAGCTACTTCTTCCTCCCCTGTGCCGCCATCTAGAGCCGTCAGGCCCGTTTTTGCCTAAACCCTAGTAGAGCCGGACTTAGGATTTAGAGGGAAAAATAGGGGTGTGGGCCCTTAAGGGCTAGGGCTTTTGAGGGCCGACCCTATTAGGCCCGACCCTTTTTCCTAAACTAAAAAAAATACAAAAATAGAGGTTTTCACAATCAAAGTCCTTAGTCTTACTGTAAGTCTGTAATAGTGTAATGGGCCAAATTTGCCAAATGCACCAAATGAAATTGATTGCATCCTTCAATATTCAGGCTCTTATTTGCACAAAGAATTGGTTGCACAGATTTAAATATGATTGTGTGTTTTTTTTCAAATATGCTTGAAGGACAATTAATTATTTGCTAATAGATTCAAATATCCTTGAAGGACAATTTATTATTTGCTACTTTTTTTTGCAAATGATGGAGGTGATAATGCTCATGACGGTAAAGAATAAATGAAAAAAACTTGATATTTTTGTCGGTGGAGAAGAGAGGAGGCAACTCATAGCCAAACACAATTAAGTATCGTCGAATGATATTTATTGAGATTTTTTTTTGATACTTGAGATTTTCTTTTTATGAGTTGTGATTGTGTCTTGTGGATTATTAGTATTTGAATGTTTTTGACTTCCTTTTTGATGTTGTGGTTTATTTATATTAATACATGAGTTTTATGTACTGTACTTGTGTATTAAAAGTTAAAACTTGAGTAGTATGTGGTTGAAATTTTAATTTTTTTAATAATGGCCAAAGCCCTGAGGCCCGACCCTGACCCGATTGCTCTAGGGCTGGGATTTAGAAAACAGAGGTTTTTTCGGAATAAAGCCCTGATGGGCTTGGCTCGTTTAGCCCTGACCCTTAAGGGCTTGGCCCTTAAGGGCCGGGCTGGCTCGTTTTGACAGCTCTACCACCATTCCTTTCCAAAACTTAACTCAAGCGGCGATTCCAAAACTTAAAGAGAGCACATATTTGTTTAAAAATTCAATTGAAGCATTCATTGTTTTTTTTTTATAATTGAATAGTGTGGAGCAAGGTTGTCAAACTCGTGAGTTTAAGTAAACTCGTGGAGATAAGGTAAACTCGGATCGTAGACTCGAATCGTAAACTCGTAAGAGTTTACATTTATCAAAAAACATGTATTTCATTTATATAATTGAATAAGAATACAAAAATAATAATAAATTGACTTGAATTTATTTTAAATATAAATAGTAAATTTAAATATATCAATATTTATACTATATCATCCTATAGGTAAATTTCTATGAAATTCATATTTAAATTCATTAATTTTTGTCAATTAAAAATAATTAAAATGAGTTTAGTAGCAATTTTCTGTAAGGTTAAAACGTAAAAACGGTTAATTCACAATGTAAACACGTAAGTTTCTACCGAATTTTCAAAGACTGAAAATTTAGGTGACTCGTGACACGTTTGGTTAGGTAGTGTCGTAAAAGCAGTAAAATCGGAGAGTCAACTCGCGAGTTTGACAACAATGGTGTGGAGGTGGCTTTTTCTGCTTGGATTGACTCGGTGCCTTATGGGGAATGCATTGGGAGTAGCATTAGGAAGGGGGGGGGCGCTTGCTTCTGCGTGACTTGTTCTTCTCCGGCGTGGGTGGGGGTCAGTGAAGAAGGAAGGTTGAAAGAGGTAAATAAAATAAAATAAAATAAAATGATAAATATGCCACCTAATTTCTTAAAAATGCCACATGTTCTTTGACCTGACATTAGTCTGACATGGCACACAAACCTATGATGACATGTCCAAATAGGGCTAGGGGTGAGCAATCGGTTTTCGGTTCGGTTATTCGGTAAAAACCGAAATAATCGAAAACCGAATTGTGTATATTATGGAAATCGAACTGAAACCGAATTCTTTTGGTAACCGAACCGAATTAACCGAAATAATTCGGTTGGGTTTCGGTTTTAACCGAAATAACAGAAATTTGTTTATTTCATAATAACTTTGATTTTTTTTTCATTTTCAATATATAAAACTCAACATTTTATATTGATATATTACATATCATTTTTAATTTAAAAAAGAAATACAAAACCTATAGATTTAAACTCTAAATTTTAATTTATCTAAAGAAAAATATGATAAAATAATATTTCTTTTTATTAATTCGGTTATTCGGTTAACCGAATTATTTTTTTCAAAAAAACCGAACCGAAAACCGAACACCGAAATAACCGAAGTATAAAACCGAATAAGAACCGAAAACCGAATTAAACGAATTCAATCCAATTCGGTTTTCGGTTTGATTTGCTCACTCCTAGGGCTAATTTGATCCAATATAAAAACTTGAGAGTCCAAAAAAAAACTTGCAAGGCAACCATGTCGATATTTAACCCAAATACTAAAGTGCCCTTTTTAATTTTTTTTCTCTTCTTCCTCCTACCTCCACCCCTCCCCTCCCACTTCACCAGGAGCTCACTGTTTCAGCGACTCAGCTCAACCCTCTACTCGGACTTCACCTCCTCCACACTCCCTCTCTCCCTCTCGCCAAACCACCCAACCAGAGGCCGCCACCTGTCCCTCACCCTCTCCGATCTCGTCTCAACGTAATAATTCCTTCTCTTCTACTTGCATCTTCAATTTTATGTCTCCTTTTATGCTTTTCAACCATACATGATACATACAAAGTGCCTTTATTATCACTTCAACACATATTTACTAGTCATAATCTTTGTCACATTGCAATTAATTCAGCTTCACTACTCTATTTGTCTCATCCCATTTGGGAACTTGTCATTCTCTGAATGATTGTAAATATTTTTAAACAAATGTTGCTCTCATTTATTGCAAGTGGAGAAGTCTTTGATGATAAGAAGACTACTTTAGGCTGTTGTCCAGTTTGGTAGTCTTTTAGTGATTCACTGTGTTTTTTCCATCTGCTTTGAGATTATAGCCATCTAAGCTATTTTTATGATTATGTTTTGAGATTATAGCCATCTGCTTTTCTTTTCTTTTTTCTTTCTTGGGAATCTCAGCTTCTGGGATTTATAAGGGAGAAATTGGACAAGTTATAGTTGAGGTTTCTTTCAATATGCATAGGCTTCTTTTTTTGGCCCTTTTTAGTCAGTGGTGTAGAGTGTTATATAGGGATTTTTAAACTGATGTTGCTGAAAATTATTAAGTTATATTGATGAGAAACAAGTAGCCAGTTTAACGTTGGTATGCATTTAGTTATAATATCTGAAGTTGAATATTTATTCAATTTGTGTTTATTAATCTGTAGATAACGAATTAATTATATCATAATATCTTTTAGCTATAATATTTGTGCTTATCTATCCATTTTCATTCTATTTTTAAATTTCAAGGAGTTTTTTATGTTTCCGTTAGTGTTTATTAGATATGGTAACATAATAGTCTAACAACTTTCCAATGGGTTCCTTGTCAACAATTACGATGACAAGAATTGTGCTTGGGACAATTTATCATTTCTGACTTTGATGTATTGATGGTTGTTTTAAGGCTATTAATAATCGAAAAATAATAAAAGTCGTTTTTCTTTATTTACTCTGATGGAAAGCTCTAGCAACAGTTTGTAGTTCCCTATGAGATTGATCTTCTGCCTATTATAAATGTTATCAGATGATTTTGGCTTCCGTTTGGAAGATAGAGATGCAACAGGGTTGGCTTGCATACTAGAAATAGTCTAAAGTCCTAAATAATGCTGATTTTGACCTTTTTTTTTTGAACATTTCTCTGCTGTATCTTTTCATTCAGCCTGTGAATATTCACTTTTGACTAAGATTGGTTGTGTTATCCTATCCTGTTTCATTTTTATTTACGTACTGCAGGTTTTGAATGGGTCATCATCAAAACCATAGAATTCTAATGGTTTCAGATTTTTTCTATCCCAACTTTGGTGGTGTGGAGAATCACATATATTATCTCTCACAATGCTTGCTGAAGTTAGGCCACAAGGTTAGAGAACAAAATTGAATTTGTGAATCTGATTTGTTCTTGAAATATTCATTCAAACCTTTGAACAATTGGTAGGGTTCTTTTATTATGGACTTTTCTGCTTGAATGTGCAAGGAATTGAGAGGAAGTTTGGATAATACTAATCTAGAAGGCTTTAATTTCTTACATTTATTCTCATCATGGAAGCTAGAAAGCACCATGCTGGATTTTTATAGAGACTCTTGATGCTGTTAAAGTACAGAAAATAAGTTGCCTATTGTTATAGTTTTGTATTCTAAAAAATTATGTTCCATCAAATTTATTGATTTTATTTAAAATTAGTTTATTAAATTTTAGAGGAAAGCTACTTGAAGGGTGGGTAAAATTAGGTGTTACATAAACTTTGTAAACTATGCCTTTTCAGGTGGTGGTTGTAACACATGCCTATGGAAATCGTTCTGGGATTAGATATATGACCGGAGGCCTGAAAGTTTACTATGTACCATGGAGGCCATTTTTAATGCAAAATACACTACCAACAATCTATGGGCTACTTCCAATTATAAGGACTATCCTCATTCGGGAAAGAATAACCATAGTACATGGACATCAAGCCTTTTCAACATTTTGTCATGAATCTCTTATGCATGCCAGAACCATGGGATACAAGGTTGTGTTTACAGATCATTCACTGTATGGCTTTGCTGACATTGGAAGCATTCATATGAACAAGGTTTTGCAATTCACCTTGGCAGATTTAAGTCAAGCCATATGTGTTTCACATACAAGCAAGGAAAATACTGTGTTGCGCTCAGGTTTGCCACCTGAAACGGTTTTTGTTATACCTAATGCTGTAGATACTGCCATGTTCAAGCCATCAGATGAGCGTCCCAGCATAGAAGAAATCGTTATTGTTGTTATAAGTCGATTGGTTTACCGGAAGGGTGCTGATTTGCTTGTTGAAGTCATTCCAGAAGTATGCCGCTTACATCCCAATGTGAGTTGATAAAGATATTGTTGATTTACCCAGCCTATGAGAATTTAAAAAGTTCCCGTGAAGAATTAAGGTTGATTATATTCTCTTAAAATTGATGACGAGTTTATTTCTATTGGCAAAGCACCTGTCCCATGCTGCAATTAAATGAACGTGTTGTTCATTTAAAAGAGTTAAGTTTTCTAACAGTTGATTGGCAGACTTCCTATATTTGCACCCTTTTTATTTGATTTATACTATATTTGCACCAAAAAATTATTATTTATGTTTGGTGCGATTTGCACAATTGTTGCCTACTAAATCTGCACCTTAATACAAAGATTTATATGTAGTCCATCAATTTCGTAATACAAAGAATATTTTTGTAAGAGGGTTGTCATGGCCCTAGTCCTAGTTGGTGGATTGGTATTGTGAAGGAAAAGTTCTCCAATATTTTTGGACAAAGATTTCTCAGATGAATAATAGGAAGCAAACACACACAGAGAAGGGTTGGGAGGGGGAGTGTGAGGGGGACAGAGAAAGAGAGTGTTATGATAATATAATTATGAATAATTAGTTATTTAGTTAATTAGGTTTTGGGGTTATGATTATATTTTAATTACTATGTTTCAAGTATTTGTTGGCCTTTGGTTTAGTTAGGCCCAATACTAATTAGGTCAAGAACTATATAACCTGATATTAGGGTTTCATATTTGTAGTCTTGAAATTTGAATGAGAATATAGTTTTCTTGTCTCTTGACGGCCGACGTTTTCTACTATACTATTTGACTCCTCTCTTCTCTAATTCTTCTCTTCAACCCTCTAACATTCTTCCCTCTTCCTAGTCATCTTCTAAATTCTTCATTATAGAATATCAATTCTATGAGAGAGAGAGAGAGATGCCCAAGCATGCAACACATTTTCCTAATCTTTCTGCATGAGTGATTCCCTTAGATCACCCAGATGACTGAGACCACAGTGAGGCCATAGATGCCTCTATCACACAACAATAATATTAATGGAGAGTTCAGCACTGGTTGTGGCCTGATGCAATGCGTCATTATTTAATTTATTGATTGTTGAAGTTAGCTTCATACAGGATGCTAATTTGAAAGTCTTATTACATGGTTTTAAGTTAACCTATGCATTAGTGTATAACTTAGTAGAATCAGATGTCAACATGTACATTGTGTGTGTCATCCATGAAATATGACAGTTTTGTCATTTAATATTGAATCTGTTTTAACAACAGAGTCTTGTTTCATTAGTTGAGGTCAGCTACATAGATTATATTACATCATTGTGCTCCATCAAAAACCATATTTTTGGATAAATTTAATCAAAAGGTCCATGTATATAAATCTGTTAATTGGTTGATTTTATGTACAACTTGTACATTCTTAAGGTTTCATTTTATTACTGTTCTTAAGTTTTCATTGTGAGCACTTAAGAGATATTTTTATACAGGAGCCATATTCAATAACCTCCAATAATATAATGTTGTTGGGATGAATTTAATATTTACAATGGTTACATAGTCATAAATTTTGAAGGCGTGAGTGTTATCAATCTTGTAACAATGACACGTTTTTAGGTCCGTTTCATTATTGGTGGAGATGGTGCAAAGCGGGTGCGGTTGGAAGAGATGAGAGAAAAGCATTCTCTTCAAGATCGAGTTGAAATGTTGGGAGCCGTGCAACATGACCAAGTTCGTTCTGTTCTGATATCTGGGCATATCTTCTTAAACAGGTATAATTTTCTTTAAAGTTCCCGCTTCTTCTTTTCTTTTTTTCAAGGTTTCCTCTTGTGGAAGTTTTATTATGATGTGTTAGTTTTAATTATAATTAGATATTGATCCGTGTAATTGGAATGACTTTCCTCTTTAGATGAGTGCTAAGGTTCTTGGGTTTCATTAGTTATAATGTGACTGTCTAGCAAAAGTTTCCATGATTAGGTTTTTGCATAATCTACAAAAATATCCAATTATTCTCTTCATGCTTGTTGCTTCTGGCTCTAAAATGGCATCTGCAGGTAAATAAATGCTTAAAAATCTGTCTCTGTTTGGGGAACCTACTCTTAGGTGTTGTATCAATTGAAGCTGTTGCAACAACTTTCCCCTGTCATATGCTTGAGAGTTCTAGTCAATTTAGTTTGTTTTTAAAACTTAAAAATTTAAGTTTGTTGGATCAACGGATACTATGGATCAATTATATAAAAAGATTATGAAGTTGACGACTTTGTTAATAAGGTAAAAGGGAAGTTTTACTGGACAACCATTAGACCAACAATGTTATATGGTAGTGAATGTTGGGCTCTTAAGGGACAACACAACCATAAAATAGGGGTGACAAAGATGAGAATGTTGAGATATATGTGTAGTCATATAATAAAAGATAGGATCAACGATTATATTTGAGAAAGAGTTGGGGTAGCATCGATTGCAGAGAAATTGGTAGAAAGTCGCTTGAGGTGGTTTGGATATGTTCAAAGAAGAGAATCAGATGAGCCAATAAGAATAGTTGATCAAATGGTGTAGAGTCGTTACAAAGGAGGGAGAGTTAGAATGAAAAGAACTCTTAACGAAATTATCCAACGAGATCTTTTAGTCAATGATTTATCACTAAACATGACTATTGATCGAACACAATGGCGTCATGTGATCCATGTAGTCAACTCACCTAGTTGTGATAAGACTTTGTTGTTGTTGTTGGATCAATGGATACTGTGACTAAAACATTTCAATGTTTTGGGCCCTTAATATTGTGTCATTGATAGTCATGGCATGACTCAACTAGTCCTAACCTATCATAGAGGGAAAATGACAAGTGGCAGGGATGATATGGCTAGGTGGGAGGGGTAAATTCTAACAAATAACAAACTCTAAGTGACAATTATATGGCTAGGTTCTGGTTTTTTGAATTCTGAGTGTGAGATTGAGATTATCTGTCATCTGATATTCTTTCTCTTTTTGATCATCCAAGCTATTGCCTTTGTTCTTATACTGATTGGAGGCATACTTGCCTATTCTGTTAATATAATAATGTTGATTCTGATAAAACTTATTGCTGTTGTGTTAATTAGCATTTATTGTGTGACATTCGAGAGAAAAAAAAAATATTCTCATATATCAAAATACTAAGGCACTGGCTTTGTATGCATCATTGAAGGAAAACTAGAGTATAAAAGCCTGAGAATTGCTAATAAAGCCTATATGCTGATAATTTTATAGAAAAATATGTTCGCATATATTTCATTTAGTATTGAGATACAATAGGCTATATATATTTCAAAGGGAACAAAGTCTCATAAATAAGGGAATCAAATTCTCTAAGATCTTATGAAAATTGATAAAGGCAATGCAATAATAACATATAGGGTAAAGGGTCAAATCTAACACTACTATTGCCAAAAGTACACCCCACATAAAAGTGAATCTCGTAGCTCAAATCTAGCACTGATCAAGTACAAATTGGGTCAGATGTAGCAAAACCGTCAATTTTGACGGGTTTGACCGTTAAGTCTGACCCGAGTATGCCACGTCACCTGCCACGTCACCCAAGTTAGGCCACGTCACTCGCCACATCACCCAGTTATGCCACGTCACCTGCTACGTCATCACCACATATATGAAAAACTTTGAGGTTCAAATTTAGCACTCAAGTATTAGTAAAGTTCACCCAACATAAAATAACAATTTTGAGTTTCAAATATAGCATCCATCAGTTACAAAATGGTTCAAATGTAGCAACTACGTCAATTTTTATGAGTTTGACTTTCAATTTTGACCTGATTAGGTCATGCCACTTGTCACATCACCCTATTAGGCGTCATGTTGCTTGCCACATCATCATCATCTTCACTACATCATCACCACATATCTGAAAATAAATTTCTGAAACCCACATAACCCTATTACAAATGTTGCAACTCCGTGAACTTTTCAAGGTTTGACCATTAATTTTGAACTGATGTAGCAAGTGACATGACACTTTTAAATTTCGGCTAAAATATCATATTCCAGCGGTTATAGAGCATACGCGGCAGCGTTACCTAGACGGAAATATAAAATATTAACGTTCCGACATATAAATGGGAGCCACAACGTAATAAATTGTTTTTAAAAGTGTCATGTCACTTGCTACATCAGTTCAAAATTAATGGTCAAATCCTGAAAAGTTCACAGAATTGCTACATTTGTCATAGGGTGATGTGGGTTTCAGGGATTCATTTTCATTTATTTGGTGATGATGTAGTGAAGATGGTGATGATGTGGCAAGTATCATGACGCCTAATAGGGCGATGTGACAAGTGGCCTGACCTAATCAGGTCAAAATTAAAAGTCAAACTCATAAAAATTGACGTAGTTGTTACATTTGAACCATTTTGTAACTGATGAGTGCTATATTTGAAACTCAAAATTGTTATTTTATGTTGGGTGAACTTTACTAATACTTGAGTGCTAAATTTGAACCTCAAAGTTTTTCATATATGTGGTGATGACGTGGCAGGTAACGTGGCATAACTGGGTGATGTGGCAGGTGACATGGCCTAACTTGGGTGACGTGGCAGGTGACGTGGCGTACTCGGGTCAGACTTAACGGTCAAACCCGTCAAAATTGACGGTTTTGCTAAATCTGACCCAATTTGTACTTGATCAGTGCTAGATTTGAGCTACGAGATTCACTTTTATGTGGGGTGTACTTTTGGCAATAGTTTAGTGCTAGATTTGACCCTTTACCCTAACATATATTTGCTATAAATGCACAATAGTCCCACACTACACAACAATAAAGAATATTTGTTATGAATACAGTTTAGTTTGAACTATCTATATCTTAACCAAGTCTGATTTTTTTATCACTTCATCATTATAGTTTTTATGTATCAAAATCTTGGATGTCAACTAAAATATTAAGGGCAAGAAATGTAGTAGCTTTTATCTTGCTTTATAACTTGAAGTTTTAACATGTGATTCTGCTCTACCTTTTGCCAATTCCTTTTTGTCTCCCTACTGCTGCAGTTCATTAACAGAGGCATTTTGCATAGCCATATTAGAGGCTGCTAGTTGTGGATTGTTAACAGTTAGCACACGTGTTGGAGGTGTTCCTGAGGTATGTATGATTTATATTATTGACCTGTTCAATATGTGAACGCATCTTTGAATTTTTTACGAGGCTTTTTGTTATGAACATGAGTTTCTTACCAACAAATTGTTTCACAATAGTGTCATACAGGAATTTAAGGTTTAGTTTTGTTGAAAGGTGCCATAATAAGCCCAAGCCCTTTAGAGCTATCTAGTCTGTTGTCAAATTATGTTATGAACATTATATCAAATGCATTCAATAAATTTTGAAGTCAAGTCATCAATTGCTCTGTTGATTTCATCAATTGTACTTTTCTTGCTTTTAGGTTTTGCCAGAAGACATGATTGTTTTGGCAGAACCTGATCCTAGTGCTATGGTGCAAGCAGTTGGTAAAGCAATTTCCATGTTGCCAGAGATTGATCCACAAGTCATGCACAAGCGGGTGAATTTCTTGTTTAAAAGGTCTTTTTCTGAGAGATTGAACCGGTTTATTATTTTTTATTCTCCTTTATTTTACGCAGATGAGGGAACTCTACAATTGGCATGATGTTGCCAAAAGGACTGAGATTGTATATGACCATGCTCTAAAGTGCTCTAATCAAAATCTGCTGGAACGTCTTTCACGGTATGCTCAGAACATCTCATGTGAAATGTGATTAACACATTATTGTATTATCAAGTTTTGCGTTAATTGAGTTTTACTTTATTTTTCCAAATACTTGAAAGGAAACAATTTATAATTTTTGGTTTTTGCCTTGTACCAAAATTTTTCTTGATGCAATATATTTTCGGATCTTTTATTCATGGACCTAAATCTTATTTGGTTATTTTATTGGGGTGGGTAAATATGTAGTTCAATTGTATGATTGTGTTAATTATTAAGAAATGTGGTTAGGTAGTTGGTGCAACCTACTAGGCCCACGGTAAATGAGTAAGTATAAGTATTGGCTTCAGTTGGTGGCTAAATATCTTATTACGGAGTATAATTCAAATTGGATCATTCAGAAATCTTCCTGATTGGTGATTATATGTTATTGGCATGGTGTCCAAGTTTGGCTTTTTAACAATGTGATTACCAATCCTTTCCTATCAGAATGCAGTAGGCAACTGTATTAGATTAAAAAGTAATAGTAAACTTAGAATAACATAGCAACAACTACAACAATATTCCTTATCCTATATTACATTACCAGAAGGGTCGATTTGGCTCAACGATCATGCTACAGTTCCCATTTTGATTCTAAATTACAATTCGAATTGGTGACAAAGTATACTGTGTAGACATAGAACTCTCAACTAGTAATACCCACATTTTACAAGTGCAATATATCAGAAAAAAAGGACAGATGGAATATTATTGGTTAACCAAGTTTCTTCTCCAGAGAACTACTAGTGAAAATGATAGTTGCCTTCATGTTATTGTCTTGTACGGATCTGTTTTGGCTTGCTATTGATAGAATTGGCCTCTTGTTACATTTGAAATTGAAATATTCATACATCTTCTCATTCTCTGACCCTCTGCAGCTAGTAGATTGAGTCATGATATAGTAATGACAGGAGTTTGATTATATTTATAAATTTCCTCTTCATTGAAATAAATATCGCTTCCTTTTTTATTGCCTTATTTTATTTGGTTCTGATAGTCTATTATCCCTTTTAGTTACCTCTCGTGCGGGTCATGGGCGGGCAAGCTCTTCTGCTTGGTTATGATTGTTGGCTTTTTGTTATGGCGTGTATTGGAACTATGGCAGGTAGGGTGCTCCTCTGGTCACGTTTCTGACAAATAATGTTGAGACTAGAAGGATATGAAAGTTTAGCAAAGGACCATTGATCCTTAATTAATTTGACATTAATATGACACATTGTGACATCAAGATTCTGAAATTTGGGGCTCATATTTGGAAATTTTACAATTTACAATGACATTCTAAATTGTGTTACTGCTAGATTTTATAGTTAGTGTCAAATTTCATAGTAATATTTATGTCAAATTTTGGAGCATTGTCAAATGCTCAATGAGTTTTGGTCCTTTACTAGAAAAAGTAGTGGTAAGTGTTGTTGCAGGTCTTACATTTTTAATTTTATATTTTCGGTTTCAATATGTAGAGGATCACTATCATGTTACGTAATGACCTTTGGTCATTTACTGAAGTTTTAGAATGCTTTGATTCCGAACTCAAATTAAATTCATTTGTTGGTCTCCATTTGTAGCAACCCCTATTTTTTGACATTGTCATCTTATGTTTCGGTGTTGATTTATTACTTTCTTTTGGTATTTCCATTAGCCTGCGGATGAGATTGAGGAGGTGCCGCATGTTATTTTTCCTGACAGCCATCACGAAGAGATGTTGCATCAAAGTCAGTGAGATGAAGAGCACGGTTCACTTATATGGGAGTAAATTCTACATGGTATTCTTGGAAACTAATGAGATTATAGGGCATGTCGTTTTTGTTCAAAACTTCCATATTCCTCACTAACAAGAATACAAATTGCACAGCTTCTTTTGAAGTTACACAAATTTTTATATTTTAATTCTCAAAATTTATAGCTATATCATTCAAAAACAAGAAATAGATTACACAGTTATTTTCTTTGTTTATTTAATATTTTGACTTCAAGAGGAATCTGTGTATATGTTGTAATATAAAACAAAGTTGTGTAATTTTAAGAAACTTCTGAGTAAATTTCTGTAATTTAATCTTTTTTCTATTGAGAAAGTTTGTGTAACTTCTCAAGAGTGAAGAGCTGTGTAATTTTCATCAAAAAATTGATGTTTGTTTGTAACTTTGTATTGTTGAATAGTGGAGATGGCTTCATAGTTTAGGGAAAACTAGGAAAGAAATTTTTGTAAATATAATACCCCCTCCGATCCTAAATATAAGACCTAAATGACTTTTTCTAAAAAATCCTTAAAAAAACAAAACAAGTTAATTATAAATTGATTTATCTAATTTTTCCCTTAAACTAGTTTATTTTACCTATAAACTAATAGATAATATAAAAATATATCAAACATGAACCTTAATCTCTTAAAAATGAGTCAATTAGGTCCTATATTTAGGACCGGAGTTAGTATATAATTAAAAGTTGTCTTTCTCGTATACATGATGTAAAATAATACTCATATGAATGAAAGTGGTCTTTCTCGTATACATGATGTATTATTATAATGTATGAATGAAAGTGGTCTTTATCATTAAAGAGTTCATAATTTTAAATGCAAAATCTTTTCTTAGACATAGCAACTTCTATGCCCAAGAAATAACGCACTCGGCTCAAATCCTTTGCTTCAAATTTTGAGGCTAGAAATTTCTTCAGACTCTATGTTTTTGTCAACTTTGGTTAGGTATGGTTGTACACAAGCAATTAGTATGGTCCTTTTTCCTTCCATTGTCTAAAAGACTATGCGATCATATTTGCCCCTCTCTTATTTCAATTTTTTTTTTGTTTTCTTAATTGGGTTGTTTCTTATGTCACTAATAATTTGGGTTTCCATATGGGAGATTTCTCTTAACTTAGTATGGAGTTTTTATTATAATCAATCCAAATTAGTTTTGCCTAGTGAAATTTCGGCCGACCATTGTTCAGAGGCTGCTATGCGTAGGTCTCTTTGGTGATTTTGAATTTGCTTTGCGCAATGTTTAAGTCTTCTTAATTTGGGTATTTTCACAGTATCTTGGTGATCAGATTGTAAGAATATGTCATCTCCCGCACAAAGTTAAACAAAAAAGTTATAATGGGAATCTGAGCTGAGCAATTTCAATCTCAATATAAGTTGGGTGAATTGCATGAATGATTTTGATAAAATACGATTTGTTGGATATAGTAAGTTTAGTTTCTACCAGCAATGCATAATGCATAGGCGAGGATGATCATAGATGTTGGCGGTGGTTCAATACGGAATAGTAACTTGGCATTTTACTATAAAAGGGAAATTTGCACAGTGGTCCCTAGTAAGCCATTTTACTATTGCAAGGTCCCAAAAGATTCCAAAATTATGATTAAGTCCCAAGGGACTTTGGTGCAAGCCTTTCCATTTACTCAAAGACTCATTTGCCCCTCACAAAAACATTATTTGCTCTAATTTCAGCACAAGTTTTGATCGAAAGAAAAACCTTGGGAAAAAGACAAATAAATACGTTCGAATATCTAAAAGGACAAGTAAGGAACTCGTAGAAGTATAAGTAAAGAACTCTAAATTTCAAAAGGACAATTAAGGAACTAGACAATTGTTAATCATTATGTTTCAGTTATTAATAGCTATAATTCTGTTGTTATTTTTTCTATTTGAAAATTTAAGTTTCTTACTTGTCTTTTTGGAAGTTTGAGTTCCTTAATTGTCCTTTTGGACATTCAGAGGTATTTATTTGTTATTTTCCCAAAAACACCTTCACCTCCAGCACTGTTCATCTTCATTGATGGGCGACTTCATCTTCACCAAAAGCATAGCATCGTCGCTCACCACCTTCATTCACCATCATCATCACTCTTCTTTTTTCTTCAATTTCCTTCACCACCACCGGGATTTTCTTTACCAAAACCGAGATCCATAACATCTTCTCTTTCTGATTATTATATATTGGGCGATTTGGAGGTGAATGTGTTGAGCAAAAGTTAGTTAGGTTTTTCTTCTAATTGCTTCTCTCTGTTCATGGAATTTTATTTTGATTTTCTGCACATCTAAATTTTGAATTATGTTTAGAGGTAGGTGATTGGAGAATGGTTTCTCTTTTCAAATTGTGGAGTTGGACTCCACATAGGCTTCTCCAATATGACCTTTGAATTTTTGAATACATATGAATAATTTTAAGTTCATCACAAATGAATTGCCTTTGAAGTAGACCTCTTTAGTTAGTTCTGGGCTGAATTAATACTTATTTTGGTTTATTCATGTTCAAGAAATGGATTAGCAGAAATTTGTGTATGAATTGGCTTCTCTTCAAAACTAGGAATTGATGACTCCAATGAATGTCTCTGAATATCTGGAGTATGGGTGGTGCTTAAATGAAGGGTTTCTTGAATGTTGACATTGGTTGAGAAAGGGCTTTTTCATTAATTTGGCTTTGCCTTATCATTGCAATTTAATGAGGCTGCATTTTTTAAGTTCCCTTTTTCTTGCTTGCCTTCATTATCTGCATGAAGAAGACATTGATGAGAGCTACAATATCATATGATTCTTTCATGAATATTTGAATTTGGCATAAAGTGAACAAAGCTTGAGATAGAACTTATACTCATAATTATCATACATGTACTTGGTATTCAAACTTAGGTAAGCTTTTGGGTGTTATTATTATATTTCGATTTGAAATGTGATTTCGATCTCTTACATTACTAATACTAGTTGGTATTGCTATTACATAAATACAATCCTAAGTACTATCATTCATGTCAATACTTTGTTTGAGATAGCCGCTGGTAAGTTTATGAGCTTGTTATAATTTGCTCAATTGTATTCCCTTTTATTGGCGTTTTGATGTATGTTTATTCTTGGGTTTGGACTGTTACTTATTATAGTTTGATTTGATGTTTGAATATGGAATATTTGATAATTTTGATGTATGTTTAATTATATGTTGCCACATGCTTTCTTTCTATTGGTGTTTAGCACTTTGAAATTTCAGATTTGAGAAGTACCATTGAGATATTGAGAAGCTCATTTTTGATAAATTGGAGGCCCATAATTTGTAAATTGGGTTTCCAATTTGAAAATGTGGGACCATTGTGGAGTTAAAGAATTGGCAGATTAGTAAGGAATAACAGGGTTAGATGTTTGAATATTAGAGAGAATTTTAGTGGATTTGGCTGCATGAATTGGTAGTGGAAGGAGAAAATAATTGTACAAACATGCTTACAAATGAATTCTATTTCTTTGATTTTTAGACAAATTGGCTGCGTGGTAATGTTTGTTACAATCATTTGTTAATGTATTTATGGTTAAGGCTGATGTTAATGGTATTAGCTTCATTCTTACGAAACTTCTCCCTTTTTATCAATGTATTTAAAATTTGTGTTCTGAAGTGCATTTATGCATATTTCATTATTTACTGAACGTGTTAGGACTATGATGGGAATCAGTAAAATAGGAGTGAATTTGAGGAGGTTGCTAGCTGCTGCTCGTTTATGCAAAGGTAGTAAATTTATGCAACTCCATTAGATGATCGCGTTTTATTAAGCTTTATGTGTGATTATGATTGTGACTAATCTGATGTTTTATTTTGTTACATGTGGGAAAATTCATGGTTCTCTTTATTTACAATAACAAAGTTCATCATTTTCATCTCAGCTTTAGATTGAACTATAGCCTGTTAAGCCACATATGAAACAAACCAATGCTTAGGTTTATAAATTTTTTCATGATTGGTAGTATAATATATTAGCCTAGAATTGATCAATATGAGATGGTCTAAGTGCTGAAATGGTTTATATGTAAGAGTGTAGAAAAATATAAACGGCAGAATAGTCCGACAATTTTATGAATGATGATCTTAAATATGTATGACACATCATAAAAAAATTAACTGATGGTGGGACCATGTCTGGAAAACATATGTTTAAATTTACGATGACTATTTTTGCACATTTGCCCAATTTTGCCCCATTTTGTTTTACAGTGTATAGTTTTGCCCCCTTCAATTTACCAGAGTTATAGTTGCACATTTTTAAATTTATGATGGCTATTTTTGCACATTTGCCCTTTCTAAAATATTCTATCAAATATCTAAATAAAAGTCCTAGAATTTTGATTAAAAATCCTTAAAATTTAATTAATCTCCTTAAGATAAGGAGATTAAGGGATGCAAGATGATGAGCAATTGGTGGATTTGGTGGGGGAATTCAAGGATGCAAGATGATGAGCAATTGTAAGTTGTACAGGAAATTGAGAGTATGTTGAAGAGGGAATGGGAAGTGCATGTAGATTGGTGTGTGCGTGGGAGTAAGCGTGTGGCGTATGCTCAAGCTTCTCGTGCAGTTTTAGGGAGATCAGATGTATTGTTTTTTTTTTGATACAGTGATCAGATGTATTGTTTTTTAGTCATGTTCCAGATTTTGTTTCTATACTGGTGTAGGAGGATGCTACAATCTACATCCTCTGGTGTTTGTACTATGTAACTTTTGTGCTGACTATTATAAAAAAACGGCAAAAAAAAAAAAACAAGAAGGAAGTTAAAAAAAATAAAGTGAGAGAAAAGTGGACATGTGACTCAAACTCACTAAGTCTCGCGGGTCTCCAAAATTTCTATTCACTAGTACAGGACCCGCACATATGCGCGGGTTCACTTGTTTATCATGTAATTAATATCCTACTTTTGCGCTTTATTCACTATGACTCTCAATCACTTGTTTAAGGGACAATAGTACAAACCACTAACGTCAACCCGCTAGCTTCCTTCATTAGGGTTTTTTAAAGCAAATATGTGATCATCTAATTATTGAACATATTATACAATCAAAATGTAACAAATACTAATGAATGAATACATTGCACAATGCTTTTTAATCACGTTCTCATAGTTTTTTTCATATGTTTTGTTGAGAGTATGATTTTTTAATCATAATGTTTTGATAGAAAGTGTACATTCCACGTTATACAGTTAATTTATTATATTAATTGGAAAAAAATATTGAGTAACCAAATGTAGAGGTGGTGTTTGTGGGTAGTTATTTTTGGGTAAAGTGTTAGTGGATGTGTAAGTAGTTTCATAAGTTACGTTCAGTTTGTGTCAAAAGTAGGAATAGTAGGAAAAATAGTAGGTTGTCCAAATAGTTTATGATTAAAAATAAATAAGGAAAACCATGAGAAGTAAGAAAGAAAAATAATTTAAAAGGTCATGTGTAACATCCCAGTTTTCAAATTAAACATAATACGAGATTATTGAGGTGTCCTTAAGGAAATTTAAGGGTTCAAGGAAGAATTTTAGGATATTTTGGGCAGTTTATGGATATTTAAAATCTTAGTTAGTTGGAATTTAAATAAATATAATTAAAAGAATTATTAGGGGTAGAAACTTCCGGTGAAAAGTAAATTGGAATCTAGATCATGTTATGATGAAAATGAAGAGAAATAGTAAAATATACAAACTTTTGGGCTAGAAATATAATTAAGAATAAACAATTGGGTAGTTAATTGTAATTTTTCCCTGAAGTATATATATATAGTCACCTCTTCCTCTCACCAAACCCTAGCCGCCGAAACCCCTCCACCTTCCCTCTCACCCGACTTCCCTCCCTCCTTATACACCCTCCGTTCGAATCTGATTGGACCAAATTTCATACCTTTAAGCATGTGCATTTGAGCTTAATTGGTGGGAATTAATTGATATATTTGATCATTATTGGCATATTTTATCGCGCATGTTTATTGGAATTAATTGGTGAATATTAGCCTTTTTCTTGCATTATTAAGGAACCAAGGGTATTTTGGTCATTTTAACTATGTGATGATATTTTATTGCAGGGGGTCACATGTGGGCCCCACACACACCTTTGGTGGAGCTTAGGTGGAGATAATTTGGCAAGGAGGAAGGCTAGATGACAAGAACTTAGACTCACATCCGGAAGCATGTCTGCATCCGGAAGCAGATTCACATCCAGAAGTGAATGCTCTTGAGCTGGCAGACAGCTTTGACTTCCGGAAGCTAAAGTCCATCCGTCAGCAAGTACAAGAGCCAGACTGCACAATGTACGGAAATATCAGCTACTTTTCAGAAGTCTGCTGTGCAGAATTAACTAAAAGGATAAAGGCACTGTGGGAGCATCTTTCCAAAAGAGGCAAAATTGGCTCCAACCTCAAATTCAAACTGGGAGGCGTCATTTAAGGGCAATTTTGGAAGCACAATCACTTGGAGAAAAAGGAGGAACCTTTAGAAATGCATGGAGATGAGATCTAGTCCACATTCATCTTCACCTTTCACCAAATACCGAAAATACCCTTCCTTCCATTTAACCTTACACCTCTCGGCCATAACCCTCCATAATCACCAAAAATATCTTTTGACAACTCATAATCCCAAATTGACAGCTCATTAGACCCCTTTGCCAACTCACCATCTAACTAACTCACTTACTTAATCCCAACTAACTTCATTTTTGACAGAACTCTTATCTCACTTCACTTTCACTTTCTCTCTCTTCTAACAAACTCTCTCAACTCCATCTTCATCTTCTTCTTCTTCTCCACTTCGCAAACCACCTCCATGGCCGCCATAACCTCACGCCTTCCTCCATCCTTCATCTCCATGAGCGGCTAGACGTCCTCTCCTCTCTCTCCAAAGGAATGTGCTTGTAGAAATTCAACATTTGGCCTCATGTATTTGTGATACACTCTTTTAGGTTTCAAGCTAAATGTAAGTTTTTGCCTATGTAATGACCTTGATTTAGGCTTGTATAGGTTAGAACACCTTGAATTAGGTGTTCTACTTAATTGTGGCTTGGAATCTCTCTTTTGTGTTTAGCTCATGAAAATCTAAAGCTATACGTTTGTAATTTCATGAATGTATTTGTGTGCGATTAGCTCCTAGTATATTTGTGGAATGAATGTTTTTCTTAGGTGCTTGATTAGTATCTAATGTTGCTTAAGGTATGAGTTCAACTTGAAAGAACATAAGGCTTGGTTAACCTAATTAAACTCTCTTAGATTTCTTAGATTTAAGAGATCTTGAGAATTTAGTTAGATTATATCAAGTGTAACAAATATATGAGGTCCGATTAACCAAAAGCACAAAGTACTTTGGAGAGGGAGGTACTTCTCATCTCATACTTTCACATCTTTTAATTTCGCTAGTTGTTATTTTTGTTAGATCTTAGTTGTAGACATAAACTCACACTCAAACTGTTTGTTAATTTGCGTGACTTAATTTCCTTTTACTTACAAGAATTGAACCTAGATCGTGAGAAAACCTTTACTCACTGCTTCTACCTAGTAATTGAGTATTGAATTGTATTGATCAAATCTTTTAGGCGACGAAAAGGTTAAATCAGAATCTCACCTCCGCTGCCACCCCCTGCGACGCCGGCGACGAAAACGGTGGCGGCAGGCATGGTGATGGCTAAACCCCCACTTTTCCTTGTTTCTTCTTCTACTTCATAGCCTTCCATTTTCCCATTTCCTCACTTCATCTCCCTCCGGTTCCGGCGAGTTGGGCGATGCACGGCAGCGGAAGAAGGTAAGGTTCGACCCTTCTTTTCATTTCTTGAGCTATCTTCCTATCCACCATCGTTTTCTCATTTTTCCCTCTTCATTCTCGTCATTTTTCACTCCTCACCGTCGGCCTCCTCGTTTTCCGGCAATTTCTTAGTGGCGGAGCCCGGCTTTAACACACGCAGAAGAGGATTCAAGTATAGGTGAGTGTTAAATTCCGTTTCGTACTTAGTTTACTTTGATTTTGAGAAGAGAGAGTGAAGGGTCCGAACTGATTTTGTATTTGGGGTTCAATAAGTAATCAAAATCATAGTAAAGCTTCAATTTCTTATGGTTAAGGTTGTATTTGAATGTTAATATGAGTTTTGTTTAGATTTTTGCAATCCCTAGATTTTGGTGTTGAAGAAATCGTATGAACTAGTGGTAATTGAACTTTGAACTTTAAATTAATCACTATGGTAGTCTATTTGAGTCTGAATCTAGCATTTTCAGGTTTGATTTGTTGGGTTTTAGGAGTTTGGCTTTGTTTAACTAAAGTGGTGTTTGTTTTTCAATGTGGGTTGGTGGTTGTTTGGGCTGTTTGGTTACTTGTTAAGGTTTGAGAATTGATAAGTGTGTTGTGGCTCAAGTGTATATTGTATAAATGTTTGTCAATTCTATGTACTTTCCTGTTGTCATGGCCAATTAAATTTAGGAAGCAATGAAAGTGTTTATTCTGCTTGAGTTTGGTTCTGTTTGGGCTATGATTGAGACATTCAAATGAGTTTGGGAATGTAATTCATTTCCTTGTCATTGGTTCAACTGAATGCTCTTTAAGTATAGAAACAGGGTAATTTCTTTATTTATGGAGGTCTTGAGGATTTTGTGGTTAGCAATTAAAATTTACTAATATAGGAGTATATAGAAGTTTATTTTTAGTTTAATTTGTTGTGGCATGTGTGTTTTTGTTGAATTCATGTGTTTCTCAAAATTTTTCTTTTCTATTTTATCTCCGGCTGAATAATTTAGTGTTGTTCCTCTTTGCTGGACATTCTTTGTTGGTCAGCCACTAGGAAAGGAGTTGTTGAATTTCAAGTTGGATAAGAGCATTATACAAGGATGAGCTTAAAGGGGGATTGTTGTTGAGTGGTTATGGGGTGAATGGTTTGATTTTAGAGATGGAGGAGATTATGGAAATGATTAAAGGATAATAGAAATATATTTGGTTGAACTGTGAAGAGATAGATCGTGTTTAGCGAGAATTTGATTGGTTTAAGGATTTTAGATGTAGGGCAACTTTAGTTTTAAGGAAATGGATCAGTATGATTAGAGATATAGGCATAAGAGAGATTTAATGTTCTAATATGAGAATTTTAAGATGATGGAAATGGTATGTTAAAGGATTGGGAAAGGAGTTAATAACTAAATTGAATATATCTATGAATTGCTGAACTTAAGTATTCCCAAATTTTGATAATTATATGTGAATTGTAATAGTGATGTGAGGTTGAGGTTGATTACATAAAAGGTCATGAAGAGTTCAAGAACCCTGAAAGAGTAATTTTAATTATGATTTTGTCATTGGAGTTCATGTTATGTTATAATTATGGTTTGTTGTTTCATTACTACTTTGATATGTACTACAATTCCAATGCTTTGGAGAATATGTGATTATTTTTGTTAGGATTGTGAAGGATATCTTAATTAGATGACTGGAGAGGTAGTTTAGACATAGTTTCTTTTTATTTATTTGGAATATGGTTTGATTTGATTATGGAAGTGATTGCAATGCTTGAGGAATGTAATAGGTAATTAATGTTATTAGGTGTTGTGGTGATAAACTAAAAGATGGGAAATAATGTTATGGAAACAAGGGTAATGTGATTTATGAAATTATATGATCTGATAGAGTTTGCTTTATTTTGTCTCAGTTATCTGTTTTTGATTTGGATTGTATTGTGTGGATATTGTATATGAAATTGGATTATGTTTGAAATGCATATTTAAGACAAATAAAAGAAAGGGGTTTGGGTAGTCATATAAGAACGAGAGAGACGTTGAACTACGATAAAAGGGAAATGATATTAATTTATCATTTGGCTATATATTATTATAGGAGTGGATGCAAGTAGGCTTTCGTGGCATCAAGAGAGAAAGGTTGAGAGATCGCGTAGAATTGCTAAAGGGCGACAAGTAATCACTCTTAACCTTACTATAACATTGAGGGTGACGTTAGCTGGGATTTTTAAAATCCTTTTCTCACCCTCTATATAAATATTATCTTTGAAAAGCTATTTTTATACAAAACAGGCTATTGAGTGCCTTTTAAACACGATTATTTTCGTATAAAAGAAATTTGAAACATTATATATATTATCCTGTATGGTGTGAATGGTTGTTCTGGATTGGTATTATTCTGGGATTGATGTGACAGGTTTATATAGTATTCTGTTAAGGATATTGATAGTTAGTTAGATGGAAGAAGTTAAACAGTTGAGATACTGTAGGGAATGGTAAGAATGCATGATATTGAATAGTTGGGATTGAGATATTGAAAGGACTGGTAAGAATGCAGGATATTGATGATGAGATTGAAATTGATGGACATGGATATTGTGAGAATTGCATGACACTGAAATATATATGTACCATCGCGCGATGATAACTGTCGATTGGCCAATCGACAATTATTTGTACTGATGATCCTTTTCGAATTGATTAGACCAGGGATCATAGGTCAACTTATTGAGAGAAAGTGACCTACGGTTGTTTGGCATTGGAGAGCCAACTGTTCCCGTTCTGTAATGGAAACAGAATTGGGGTTCTCTCTCTGGAGATTGCTAGAGAGAGAAATTGTCCCCTCATTATGGAGAGGGACACAGTGTCAATTCATATAGTGAAAATTAGATACTTGAATGCCCCGTGATGGCACGATGCATCTATAGGTGAGTGTGAGAATTTGGTGGTAGTATCATTAGATTGGAGACTGGGAGATGACAATTAGTTAATGTGGAATTGAATGAGAGATTTTGAGTTGTTTTGGATGTGATGGAGAGACTTGAGTGATGAATGGAAGAAGATTCGACTTGTATATTTATATTACTGGATTTTAAAATGTGGTACCATTTAGACGCTCTCGCTACCGCACATCTCACTGTTATAGTGAGTTAAGCGGTGATTACTGGGACAAATTGTCTCATCCCACGATTACTCACATTTTTGCAGGTATTCATGCACAGGCGCAAGCTTCAGGAAAGGGAAATTAGGTACTGGAGGTGATATAGTTTAATTAGAATTGTATATTGCCAATTTGTATAGGCCTGCATCTGCTTCCGCATGTGTGTATATATATATATATATATATATATATATATATATATATATTGCGTAATATCAATTAGTTCTGTTTATTAACCATGTTAGGCAAATCCTTTCTAACATGGTTAGCTTTTAATTATCCATGATAGCATCTATATTTTATCAGGAAATCCTTTTCTATCATGGATAATGTTTTATTCACTAGAATGTTCTTTTTCTAACTATGATAGGTACATTGATATTATGAAAAATCTTTTTCCTATCATAGTTAGTAAATAGATTATATAAGTAAAATGGATAACATTAGTTAATTAAGGATTAGGTAACAGAATGTTACAACTTGGTTATCAGTATTTGGTATACGATAACCCTGGACTGTGTTGCATTGCATATAGTTTGGCAATATACATTCTTTGTATTCTCTTCCTTATGTGCATGAATATCTGCCCTTTTGAGAGGAATATCACTCATCTCGTGGTGGGGAGAGAGTGATAAGAGTAATTGAATAGGTAGTGTGGAGAGATTGAGATGAATATAGAAAGAATAACGAAATAATATTGATATTGATAAGAATTTAGGAAGAATTACGAATAAGGATGCTTCTCTGGGGTCTCGAATATAGTTATGTGCCGGCCATAATCATAGTCGAGGCATCATGAGATACCTTATTGGGTTAAGGGATTAATTAAATTTGAAAATAGCAATTAATGAGGAATACAATGTGGAATAAGAGTTGTGTACTTGGTTTATTATTTGTTTGATTATTGGTTAAATTGTTTGCTTAAATGATGAGTTGACTGGTTTTTTTTTTAATTGAAATTGTTTGTTTTGGTGATTATTCGTTTGTTATTGAAGTGTCTAAATTAATTGTATTACCTGCTTTATTCTGTTGGTAGGTGATTGATTTGTTACCTGATTATTAAGTTATGTTACCTAAGTGAATTCAATCAAATTTGTATAACAATAATTGTTATTTTATTATCTTGTCTTGGTATTTTAATTATTTACTTATTAGTAGTGGTTGGAGATTACATATCATGAGTAGTAAGAGGTCGTTGCCCATTTATATTAAGTGGCTGGAGGCTTCCTCACTATATTTAGTGATTGGAAGCAGCCCCCTTAATAATAGATGTTGGTAGCCCTCACTACTTCATGGGTGGATGTCTCTGAAAGGTAAGTTTTGTTCAAAAGTGATTGTTAACTGAATTTTTATGTAGTTAATTGTAGAAATTGAAAAGTTTTGCAAGTTAATCATATGTAATTGGAAGGATTTGACTGTTAATACTATGTGAATGAGAAACTTATAGTCGATAATTGGTGGTGAAATTGTGAATTCTAGTTATAGTTGTAAGTTAATTTTAGTTTGAGTAAATTTTTGTTAGTATATTTCAAAGATATTGATGCATGTTAAAGTAATTAATGTTGTTAAAAGCTGATTTCTGCTCCTAGTTTTCCTCAACAGTGAATTAAATTGGACTTTTGTGAAATCATTAGCAATGTTAGTTTGATGTTTATCATCACACTCTTTGATGTTAAAACTAAATAAAGTTGATCGGAGATGAATCTACGATTTAATGAAACTAATTTCAGGTTTTGAAATTTCTCTTTTATTCTATAACTGATTAAATTCTGCCATTTATATTGTACTTGAGGGATTTGAAATTGATGTTTGAATGACTTAGTGATAAATTTTTCATTTGCCCTTGTCATTAAGATGTTGGTATGTGAGTAAGATGATACTAAATTGTAATACATTAATGTGTTTGGTGTTTTATTATAAATAATAGCATCTAAGTTGAGTTCAAAATATATAGAGAACCTAATTAAGGTAAATTTGTATTGAGTGTTATTTGAACATTTAGTGAAAGGTATAAAGGAATGCTTGGATGTTCACCAAGAGAAAGTGTAAATTGATTGTGGTTACTTTTCTAAACTTCGAGATTTGCTAATACATGTGATTTGGCTTGAATGCATAATTGAAGTTTGATGAGGTAATGTGTCTTTGAAATGTTTGGATTGAATTATGTTTGGGTTGAAGAGAATTGCACATGTTTTGTAGGGAAGTAAGAAAGCTTACAATCTGACATCTCCATTGTTCTTCTCTGTGATAATTAAACCGAATTGGTAACAATGATTTGAGTTGTATGTCCAGCTTCTTCTCATGTAGTAATGTGCTGTTTTTCCTTGAGTGTAAGATAGATGTTCTACCATTTGGTTTTAATATATATAAATGATAACTAAGAATAATATTTACGTTATGTAGGGAAACAATGAGATTTTGTGATTGGTTATTATTAGAACTTTATTGAAAAGGTTAAGATGATTGAAGTTAGTGACAAATTTTGATGTTGCAATCATGACGGGACTAAATAGATGGTTGAGATGAATAGTTTAGAGTGAAGCTTTAATGAATGTTTTTAGATAGATTCCTTAAAAATTGCATATAGATTCCTTAAAATTGGATGCAATTGGGAATGATTTCGATAAGGAAGTTGACTTGGTTGGTGTTCTTGGTGTTTGTTTGGTTAGATTAGATTTTATTATGTTATTAGAATGAAATGATGGCTGAAAGTAATGGTAATAGACCTTTGGTTTGGTAAATTAATTGCATGAGGATGATTGGTATGGTGAAAACTAGAATATGACCTTGTGATTACTGGTAATTTAGTTATGATAAGTATTGTAAATGTGATTCTAGAGGATATTAAGGGAAGAGGAAGTAAAAGGATGTAAAATATTAATGATTAATTGGATATTGTTTGAGGAATTATGAGAAATCAAAGGAATTTTCAATTTGAAGTGGCAAATTAGTTTGAGTTTTGTTACCCATCCTAGGTTACAATTATGACTTTGGTATGTAGGACAATCAAATTTTATTGGAGTTCGATTGAAATTTTGTTCCAGATGTTAAATGACTTACTCTAGGCACAATTGTGATTGGAACTGTGTCCATTTAAATAGTTGAAGAATGACGGACCAAAGTTGAGGAATAGGAAATGCCTAATGAAAGGTAGTGTTGGGTGCAATAAGTTGTAGTTGAATAGTTAGGACTTTATAAATAGTTAGAGCTGAATTGCATATTTCCTGGTCCTAGGCGGTATTTTTAGCGAATTTTGGGGACAAAATTCCTAAAAGGTGGGGTAAATTGTAACATCCCGAAATTTGAATTAGAGATAATTGGGAATTAATTAAGGTATTAGGATATCACTAGTAAATTAGAAATCTTTGTAAATAAATACAAGAAGAGAAATATATTTTTAAGAATTAATGTGTCTATTTTCTTTTGTGTTAGAATCTTAAGTTTTGATGAAGACTAAAATATGAAAGAACAAGTTAAATACTTAGAAAAATTATGTTAATATAGAATCACAAGTAAGAGTACAACCGGATGTGGATTTACTTCCGGATGGACTAGGACTAGCGCTCGCGGATGAATGACTCATCCCCCAGCGGAAGCAAGTAATACACTAAGTCATAACTCAGTCTAGGAACATTAGGAGTATAAAATCCTTGAGACTAAGTTAGGACGCAACCGGATGCAGGAATGCTTCCGGATGCTTAGTGATCCCGTGCTAAAACTTGAGGTTGTAAAGGTTCCAGGTGACTCCTTTGTAAAACCTGCGGTTAGTGGAACTCAATATGGCTGATTGAGAACTGGACGTAGGTCAAGAGTTGGACCGAACCAGTATAAAAACCTTGTGTGTTTTTATTGTCTGATTTATTTGGTAGCACAATTAACCCCCCTTCTTGTGCATCCTCACTTTAATTTGGTATTAGAGCGAGGTCTTTCTGACTTGATTCCAACGAATCTAGAAAGAGAAGATCCAGTGATGGATGCAGATCATCATTCCTTGCCCGATGTTGCTATTCAGCCAAACAAGCCTCCTGACTTTGATGGCTACAACTATCCCTTCTGGAAGTTCAGAATGGAGACCTACATCAAGGCCAACGGCATTCGCCTCTGGGATGTGATTGAGCATGGTGACCCTGTCCCTCTAGATGATGAAGGTTTTGCAAAGGCTCGATCCAGATTCACCAATGAAGACTATGCTCTAGTGGAGCTGAACTACAAGGCCATGCACTACATTCAATGCGCCCTTAGTCATAAGGAGTTCCACAGGATCAGCCACCACAAAACAGCAAAGGAGATGTGGGAGGCTCTTGAGGCTGCTCATTCCGGAACCAAGGGAGTGAAGTCCAGACGTGTCGAGATGCTGGTTGAGGAGTTTCACAAATTTGCTATGCTTAGCCCAACTGAGCCAATCAGAGAGTTGGAGCTTAGATTCACCCATCTTATTAACAACTTGGCCTCTCTGGGAAAGGACATTCCTGAGGAAGAACAAGTAAGCAAGATTCTAAAAGTATTAAAGGGTGACTGGATCACCAAAGTTACCATCCTGCAGGAAGTCCAGGGAGAATCAACCAGCTCTATCACTGCCTTGTTTGGTTCTCTGGCTGAATATGAACCAACCTTGTTGGCTCAAAGAGCTCCTCAAGCTACAGCTAAAGCCGAGAACCTTGCTCTTGTTGCTCCCAACAAGGATAGGAATGATGATGATGATGATGATGATGATGAGGATGATGAGGAGGAAATAGATGAAGAGGAAATGGCTATGATGGTAAGAAAATTCAAAAAGTTCTTCAGAAAGAAGGGAGGCTTTCTGAAAGGAGAATCTAGCCACAAGAAGGATTATAAGAAGGAAAGGACCCCTGTGTGCTTCGAGTGTAAGAAGCCTGGTCATTTCAAGGCTGAGTGCCCAAGCCTTCAGAGAGCCAAAGGGAAGGACAAGAGGAAAGCCTTTGTGTCTTCAATCTGGGTGAATAGTTCTGATGAGGAAGCTAGTGATGAGGAAGAGGTTGCTAACCTCTGTCTTGTTGCTAGAGAAGATGGAGAGGAGACATCCTCAGACTTCGACTCCATCCATGGCGATGAGGTAACACTTCCTGAACTCCAAGAAGCCTATAATGATGTTCATAGAGAATTCTTTCGCCTATGTAAGGCTTATAAAGTGTTGAGAATAAAAAAGGAATCACTTGAGTCCAAGGTGGACTCACTAAGTGAAGAGCTAGCGGAAGCCAAAAAGCTTCCGGTATCAGAGAGCTGCCTTAACTGCAGCAAGATCTCTATTGAAAGGGATAGACTGCAAAATGCCCTGCAGAAGTTCACTAATGGGTCTGAAATGTTAAATGTTATTTTAATGAATCAAAGGGCATATAGGGACAAAACTGGGTTAGGATATAAACCTAAAGGGAAAAAGTGGGTGGAACCTAAAGTGAAACCATACTTAAAGTTTTTCCACAAAGCCACTGATCACACTTCCACACCCTTTAGCTTCTGCAATTATTGTAACAGGAAGGGACACTCCATGTCCACCTGTAATGCAAGGAAGCATGGAGCTAACAACTCTTATAAGTGGGTTCCAAAAGGAACCAAGACAACTAAGGATCCTCCTCCAAGAAAAGAAACTAAGGGAGAACAAGGATCTAAAACTTGGAAACGTTCTCCAAAGGAAGTCCAACAGCCTAGAGCCCACACGAGGCCAGAGGCGCAAAGTAATCACAAGCCCAAGGTCAAGATTAACACTGGACCGAGGGCTATGGGAACTAATGACAGAGGACCCAATAAAGGTTGGGTACCTAAGCTTGTCTAATCCTTGCATATCTGTCTCAAAGCATCCAAGAATAGAAAATGGTACATTGATAGCGGATGCTCGAGACATATGACTGGTGACCGAGACAAGTTCAAATCCTTGGTGATCAAAGATGGAGCCAAAGTGAGCTTTAGAGGAAATCAAAGCGGAAAGATCACTGGGGTTGGAGAAGTTGGATCTGTTAAAGATGTCTATCTGGTGGATGGTCTCTGTCACAACCTGCTGAGCGTGAGCCAGAGCACTGACAAAGGGAGCTGGGTAATTTTTGATTCACATGAGTGCATGATAATAGACAAGCATGATCTAAATCTAGACAAGGCCAATCTAAAATGCAAACTTAAGGCAAGTAGGAATGAAAACCTATACACCCTAGATTTATGTCAACAACTAGATGAAAAATGTTTAATATCTAGTGATGAAAATAGTTGGCTTTGGCATAAACGGCTAGCGCATGTTAATTTTACACAACTTGATATGCTTATTAAGAAGGAGCTAGCTATAGGGATTCCATCCTTTAAAGTTAAGCATGATTTTATTTGTGAATCCTGCCAACGAGGAAAGCAAACAAAGTCCTCGTTTAAAACTAAGAAGAGAGCCTCCACCAGCAGGCCCTTGGAACTAATCCACATGGATTTGGTTGGGCCAGCAAGAGTGAAGAGCTTGGGTGGAAACCTGTATGCTCTAGTTGTGGTGGATGACTATTCTAGGTTCACTTGGACAATGTTTCTTGCCTCCAAGCAAGATGTTTTTGATGCTTTTGTTGTCCTGGCTAAGAAAGTGCAGAACGAGAGAGATCTCAAGATAGCGCTATAAGGACAGATCATGGAGGAGAGTTTGAGAATCACAGCTTCTCAGAGCTGTGTGAGGAGAATGGCATTGATCACAATTTCTCAGCTCCCAGAACTCCTCAGCAGAATGGCGTGGTTGAGAGAAAGAACATGGTTTTGACAGAGATGGCCAGGAGCATGCTCAATGAGAAAGAGGTTTCTCAAGTGTTCTGGGCGGACGCTATGAGCACTGCTTGCTACATCTCTAACAGAGCTTATGTTCGCAAGGGCTTAGACAAGACTCCCTATGAGCTGTACAAAGGTAGAAAGCCCAACATCAGCTACCTCAGAATCTTTGGATCAAAATGTTATGTTCATAACAATGGAAAGGTAAACCTGGGTAAGTTTGACCCAACAGCTGATATAGGTGTTTTCATAGGATATTCCCTTAGGAGTAAGGCTTATAGAGTATACAACATGAGAACTAGAACTGTAGAAGAATCTATTCATGTTGTATTCGATGAGAATCCTACATGGGAACAATCCACAGAAGATGATGGTATACTAAATCTTTCAAAACCACCATCATCTTCACAACAAAAGAAACACCAGCAAGTGATCCCAAGGAAGAAGATGAACTCAGTGATGAACCTAGAGTGCAGACGGTGCCTGATGAGGTACAGTTGCCAACAGCTAGGAGACATCACAGGGATCATCCTCTTGATCAAGTGCTTGGTGATGTTTCTTCTGGTGTCAGAACCAGAAGACAAGTTCAAAATGAAGTTGAGTTTGGAGCCTTCTTGTCACAAATTGAACCAACTTCAGTTGAACAAGCTCTTAAGGACTGTGACTGGATTATTGCCATGCAGGAAGAGCTTAACCAGTTTGAAAGAAGCCAAGTTTGGGAGCTAGTCCCAAGACCATCTCACCAATCCATAGTTGGGACCAAATGGGTCTTTAAGAACAAACTGGATGAGACTGGTCAGATAACTAGGAACAAAGCCAGATTGGTAGCCAAAGGGTATAACCAAGAAGAAGGCATAGACTATGAAGAAACCTTTGCTCCAGTTGCAAGACTTGAAGCAATAAGGATTCTTCTAGCCTTTGCATCCATGAAAGGTTTTAAATTATATCAAATGGATGTGAAGAGTGCATTTCTTAATGGTTATATTAAAGAAGAGGTTTATGTTGAACAACCTCCTGGCTTTGAGGATCATAAGCACCCTAAGCATGTGTATAGACTAAAGAAAACATTGTATGGCATGAAACAAGCTCCTCGAGCTTGGTATGAGAGACTCAACAGCTTTTTGCTGGGAAAGGGTTTCTCTAGAGGCAAATTAGATAATACACTGTTTATTTTGCATAAGGATAGAAACATGCTAGTTGTCCAGATTTACGTTGATGATATCATTTTTGGGGCAACTAACGAGAAACTCTGTGAAGAGTTTTCTAAGACTATGCAGGGGGAATTTGATATGTCAATGATGGGAGAACTAACGTTCTTCCTAGGCCTGCAAATCAAGCAAAAGAGGGAAGGCATCTTCATCTCCCAAACTAAGTATTGCAGAGAGCTCCTCAAGAAGTTTGGGATGGATAAGTGCAAGGAGTATGATACTCCCATGAGCACCACTGCCGCACTCGATTCTGATGTAAAGGGAAGTTCGGTCAGCCTGCCTATGTACAGGGGAATGATAGGTTCCTTGCTGTACTTAACGGCTAGCAGACCTGATATTCAATTTAGTGTAGGCATGTGTGCTAAATTTCAAGCCAACCCCAAGGAATCACATCTAACTTGTGTTAAGCGTATTTTAAGATACCTTGAGGGAACTCAAGAACTTGGTCTCTGGTATCCCAGAGGTAACCAAGAGTTCTTGTGGGCTTATTCTGATGCTGACCATGCAGGTTATAAGACTGAAAGAAAGAGCACCAGTGGACAATGTGCCTTCCTTGGAGGTTGTCTGGTCTCTTGGGCTAGCAAGAAGCAAACCTGCGTGTCACTCTCATCCATAGAGGCAGAGTACATTGCTACTGCAAGCTGTTGTGCACAAGTGCTGTGGCTGAAGAATCAACTGAGGGATATTGGCCTGGAGTTTCCTGAGGCTCCCATTCTCTGTGATAACACAAGCACCATCAGCCTTGCCAAGAATCCTGTTCAGCACACAAGAATAAAGCACATTGACGTCAGACATCACTTCATCAGAAATCATGTTCAGAAGAAGGATGTCAAGGTGCAGTTTGTTCCCACTCAGCATCAGCTTGCGAATATCTTCACCAAGCCTCTGGGGTAGACCAATTTACCTTTATTAGGGGAGATTTGGGAATGGTAAACCCAAATGAAGTTTAATCTTCAAAAATAAACCTGTGCTTAATTGATTAAAACCTGCAACCATACTAACTTAGGCATCAGAGTGCCAATCTTTAGTTTTGCAGGTCCCCAATGTTAAATCTTAAGTAAGTCCAACCGGAAGCAAATCCTCTTCCGGATGCTCTCTTGCTGCCGCTTGGTGCTAACTCTAAGCAACCAGGAGCGCCAGTGTCTGGGTAGAAGACACGTCACTTCACCAAACGTTCCATCTTCCTCGACAGGAAGTTGTGCCTCCTCTGATAGTGTGAAGAGACACGTGTCAAAAAGGTGCGCCATTCCAATTTAAATGTTTACGTTTTCCCATAAACAGCGCATGTTTTCAATGTATAGTCATTATGTGCATCACATCGGTTACCACATGCATAAATAGGCATCAACAGTCATTTTCCCCCCTCTCACAAATTTCTTGCCACCAAATCCTCTGAATACATTCATCATCTTCATCGCACATTCATCTTGTTCATCTTCATCTTCATCTTCATCTTCTTCTTCTTCTTCTTCTTCATCTTTACATTCTGGGCATTTCGTCTCATACATACCATTCATTTCATTCAACCCTAAACCACTACACAAAATGGCCGGCTCTCATGAATCAAACCCCAACACTCAGATAGCCACTTCTTCAAAGAAATCCAAATCTGGGAAATCTGGGCATCACTCCAAATCTGGGAAATCTGGGCAACATGAACAATCTGGGAAAAAGCATAAGAGAGTCAGTTTTAGCGAAGAACCTTCTTCAAAGCGCCAGCGAGTTGAGGATGATCCCTCTGTTTACATTGATGGGCCACTGGAAGCAATTTCTCCTTCGTTTGAGAACAAGAATCCTTACTTCAACAGTGGAATGTTTCTTGATATGGAGAAATTGGAAAATCTGGGTTTCGCTCACTTGAAGGAACATCTCCAGGAGTATATGTGTTGGCTGGGGATCAACAGTGAATACAACGTCAATGTCCTAAGGGTGTTCTTCCAATCTCTCACTGCCAAGGCAAAGTGGAAGACTATCTCAGGGAAAGAGACCATTGGCCGTGTTGACTTCAAGGCCACAGTGAGGGGGAGGAAAATCAAGTTCTCTTGGAGACATATCAATCGCCTGCTTGGGGTCACTGACGAGGGTATGAACCAGTGGATCTACCCTGAGAAGTTGAGTTAGGAGGAGCTTGAGACAGTTTATGAGACAAAAGGGAAGAAGGTATCTGCTATGCCTGACCCAAAGAGAGTCCTCCAATACATCTACTCGCGCTTGATGACTAACAAAGGAGGGAACTTCAATGAGTTCACCTTGCTGGACAACCCCTGGCTCCCCAGGTTCCTGACCAAGCAGCCTATCAACCCGGGGCAACTCATAAGTCTGGAGCTGAACCGTTGGTGTGAAGTCAAAGAAAAGGGGGGGGGGGAAACTTGCTTATCTTCCATACCCTCAAGTCATCGCCTTCCTCCTGGAGAAGCTCATGATCAAATCCACTGAGGAAGCTGACAATGTCAAGTGCCTTCCCATAGGATCAATGAATTTGGGAAAGATGGACATCAAGTATGACAAGCCAGCCAAGCCCACTCGGTCTGGCTCTCAGGCTGGGAGTGCCTCGCATACAACTGTGCCCTCTGCGTCTGGAGCAGGGGACCAAGAAGTGGATTCTCATGCTGGTCCAAGCCGTGCTCCGAGGGTGTCTGCTGCAATGAAGGGCCTTGTTGAGGAAATGAAGAATGAGCTCCTGTTCAAGATGCCTGATCCCTTGATGGCTCCTCTGAGAGCAGAGTGTGATGTAGCCTTTCAACAGCAAGAGCAGAGGATCCAGGGCTTGGAGGATCGCCTAGGGAGAGTCGAGGCCAAGTTAGATCTCCTACTTAGCCACTTCCAGATCCCTCAACCTCACCCCAACCAACCACCATCTCCTCCTCCTAATCCACCTCAACCACCTCCACAAAATAACCCTCACAACCCACCTCACAACCCACCTAACCAATCCCCTCACAACTCCCCTAACCAATCACCTCACAACTCCCCTCACAACTCCCCTAGCCACTCCGCCACATCCAACCATCAAAACTCCCCCAACCACTTACAATCCACCAACCAAACCCTTCACAGCCTTAGCTCCTTCACTTCCATTCCCGATGCGGAGACCCTTGGCTTCTATACTTCCATTCACCCCTACAGTTCTATATACCTGAGAGATATACCTTCACGCCCTCAGAGAATACCTGAGAGAAATATACCTTCCTCTTCCTATTCACCTACCTTCCCCTATCCTGACCTATTCTCAGATTCAAATCCCTTCTTCTTCCCAAGCCCCACTCCTTCACCTGATAACTCACCCCCTTCCTCACCTGAGAACTCACCACCCAGAAAATTTGGCCCTGAACCTCCACCCTCCACTTCACCCAATCCTTCCTCCCTGACCCTCGCCCTTATTGATGATGCCAAAAGGGGGGGAGAAATCCTAACTCAACCATCCTTATGGCTAGATGAGGATATTGCTGCTGCCCTCCGCAGAGCCATGGATCATTAGAGATTGGGTAGAGCAGAAAGCCTTATCCGTGGGGAAGCCATCAGGTTCATGCAACAGCAGCGCTCAGACAGCCAGAGGTCAAAATTGGAAATGGTATTGTATAATCCGCCTGCTGATGCATCTCCGCCTGAGCCTGAACCTGAGCCTGAGCCTTCATCTCCTGAGCCTCCTCCCTCTGTGCCTGCCCGGAACATTCTTGAAGAGATTATGATGAAATACGGGTTGAAGAGGCAAAACAATCCACCTGTTGTGATATCCAAGCCAATCCCTCCTTCTGAGCCATCTTCTGCACCTTCTCCTCCAGTGGTCAGCTTCAGCAAGTCTAGGAAAAAGCATGTTGCCAGAAAGGGTACTGGTACTTCTGAGCCTACTGAGAATGAAGAAGAGGATACAGTTGATCACACTGAGGAGCATGAGTTTGAAAGATCCACTCAACCTGGGGAAGCATCTGAACCCCAGTCCTCCACCCAAGCGCCTCCAGAAGAAATTCCTCCACTTGTGGAAGTTAAGTTAGAGGTGGAAGACATGACTCCAGAGGAGTTTGAGCGGTATGGCTGGACAGACAGACTCACCTTTGATCAGTTTACTCATCTTGATGCTGAGAGGGGACATGCTAAGCATCCTGATAGCCTGAAAAGGAAAGGGAAAGGCAAGGGAAAGGGGAAAGGAAAGTCAAGTGAAGGTGATGACCCCAGCTATCCTGTGTGGAATGTCAAGGTCAGAGCCATCCATTATCCCTTTGGATCCATGCCTATCTCTGACTCGCCTTTTGGAGAATTTACTGGGCTTACTGAAGTCAATGACCTGAAGAAGGCCATTGAGGAATCCCTTGAACCAGAGAGACTGAGAAGAGCGAAAGCCGAGGCAGACCTTCAAGATATGCTTGCTCAGATTGATCAGAGTGAGAAGGATGATCAGTTGGCTAAGATGCAAGAGGAGTGTAATCAGAAACAATTAGAGAGAGAGAGAGAGAGAGAGAGGAAAAAGAGACACCAGCTCTAAACCCAAACCCCTCATGATTTAACTTAGAATTTTTCTTTTCATATTTCTCATGCATAGTTATCTGCTCATTTGTAAATCTGACTGTTTATTATATTTCTATCTTGTAATTGATTTACTTATTACTAATGAAATTTGTCTTGAGTTCATCTGTGCATTTTATTTGA
Source organism: Mimosa pudica (assembly GCA_029929735.1). Lineage (NCBI taxonomy): Eukaryota > Viridiplantae > Streptophyta > Magnoliopsida > Fabales > Fabaceae > Mimosa > Mimosa pudica. The sequence goes on from JAKELP010000036.1 coordinate 2,986,251, forward strand.
TTATTTCTCTAAAATGAACTTAATTAGATAACTTAGTTTGTCATTATCAAAAAGGGGGAGAATGTTAGAATCTTAAGTTTTGATGAAGACTAAAATATGAAAGAACAAGTTAAATACTTAGAAAAATTAGGTTAATATAGAACCACAAGTAAGAGTACAACCGGATGTGGATTTACTTCCGGATGGACTAGGACTAGCGCTCGCGAATGAATGACTCATCCCCCAGAGGAAGCAAGTAATACACTAAGTCATAACTCAGTCTAGGAACATTAGGAGTATAAAATCCTTGAGACTAAGTTAGGACGCAACCGGATGCAGGAATGCTTCCGGATGCTTAGTGACTAGCGCTGCCTATTGGATTAGGCAACACCGAACGTCAATGAATATAACTCTAAGTCATAACTAAAGTCTAGTAGGAGTACTTCCGGATGTGGAATTGCTTCCGGAAGTAAGAGAGCTTCCTTAGACAAAATGAACTCCCACTGCATGTGACTATGTGTTATTATTGCTAGACTAACCTTCAAGTGCCACTACTAGAAAAAAAGGATTTTACGTCCCCATTTCACATCTAATTTCCTAATGTTAGATGTAAAAAGAAAATGTGGTAGTTTTCACGTCTCCTATTTAAAAATTAGACGTGAATGATGAAGAAAAATACTTTTTACGTCTCATTTATTTTATTAGATGTAGATAATAAAGGGAAAATATTTTCCACATCTCATATTAATAAAAGAGACGTGAATAAACTAGTAAAATAATCTGATAAAAAACAAAGAGACGTGAATACTTAAAAGTTAAAATGCCAATTTAAAAAAACTAAAAAACAACTCCATTAATTATAAGCCCTAATATAACCCTTTTCTCTTTTCCTCTCATTATCTTTCCATCACCTGTTACTCCGTTCAAAATACACTCTTTATCACCAAAAACACACACACACACACACACACACACTCTCTCTCTCTCTCTCTCAATTTCTCTTTGTCCACTCATGCTGCAGCGACAAATCCCGTGTATTTACGGCGGAGAAAGCCCTGCCGGCACATGCAACGGTGGATTCAAACTCTAGTGAGACTTCTCATCTTATTTCTACGCGTTTTTTCAGATATCTTCGAGTTCCATGAAAGAATTGATCCAGATTTCTGGGTTCTTGGGTTTAATAATCACCTAAAATAAAACCTAAACTTTAATTTTTCATGTTTGAAAATAGATTTGATGATTAATTTGGGATTTTGTTTGAGATTTCACAAAAAATTCAAATTTTAGATATATAACATCCCAATTTTCAAATTAAAAATAATACGAGATTATTGAGGTGTCCTTAAGGAAATTTAAGAGTTCAGGGAAGAATTTTATGACTTTTGGGCAATTTTTGAATATCAAATCTTATTTAGTTTGGAATTTAAATAAATATGTTAAAAGAATTAATTGTGGATAGAAACTTCCATGAAAGGTAAATTGGAATATAGATCATATTATGATGAAAAGAAAGAGATATAGTAATATATGTAAAAATTTTGGGGTGAGAAATATAATTAAGAATACACAAATGGGTAAATAATTGCAATTTTCTCTAAAAGTAATTACGAATGCCTATAGGTAAACACATCCCTCCTTTCTCTATTTCTCGTGCGCACTCTCCACCCCCCAAACCACCCTTTACCCAAAACCCTAACCCTTCGGCCACCTCCTCTGAATCCAGCGACAGTGAGCTCCTCCGGCGACGGCAGATTGAAGCGGGGGCGCGGCCTCCCCTCCCCCTTCAAACTCTTCTCCTTCGTTTCTCTCTGTTTCCTCTTCGTTCCTCTTTACGTTTCTTTTCAAAATCCGGCGAGCAGGCGGATTCCGGCAATGGCGGGTTCGCATCCGACGTGGAACACCAAATGCAAGGTTCGGTGAGTCTCTGTTATTTGTTCCCACTTCTTTTTCTTTCGCTTCGTGCTATTTCATATGAGAGGCCGATTTTGGGTTAAGGGTTTGGGATCAATAATCCACTTAAAATGATGTGAGGCTTCGGTTTTGGAGTCATGGGTTTATTTCTTGGGGTAGTTTGGAGGATTAAAGCTGTAAATTGAAGATTATGATGTTTGTATAAAACCCTAGCTTTTGGGGATGTTAAATCCGACGGGTTTAAGGGGATTTGAATTCAAAAATTTATAATTTGCTCAGGTAGAAGTGTTATGGAATTAAGATGGTGCTGTACATTTGGTTTTTTAAAGTTTTTGCGATTTACCAAAATTTTTAATCCTCCCCTTTTTGCTGTTCGTGTGAATTACTGTTTGGCAGGGGCTTAAAGCTTTAAATTTGATGATATATGCCTAGGTTTTCTGTTTTTGATGTTTTGATGATAATGAATATAATCCATTGTGCTTCTTTGTTAAATTTCTATACTTGGGTGATTGAAAGTGATGATAACATGATGATTCTTGAAGTTTTATATGTGATTATCGCCTTGCTTGGATATTTGATCTTGATTTGCTGTTCAAATTGGACTCTAAAATTGGAGATTTAAATCTTTAAAACTAATGACTTGCATTGATGGCGTGTAGATTTACAAGTTGTGCTGTTAACACTGTGAACTTTTGCATTTGTCTTTTAATGTACATTAGTTACAATCAGATTTAACTCAAGATTTACCTTGAATCAGTTTTCAGAACTTGTTGCTTCATACGGGGAAATAAGTGTTTGTTTGATTGGTGTGTTGCTAAGCTTGAAAATGATGTGTATTATTGAAGTGTGAGCATGTTATTTTGGGAAAATAGTTGATTCCTTATCTGCACGGATAAAAAATGTGTTTTGTTTTTATGAATCTTGGAGTTCAATTATTGTTTACGTATGTGTGTGTGTCAAACTTTATATGCTTGTTTCATGTACATAGCCAAACAGGTTAATAAGCAGAATATTGTTTTATTTATCTCTCTCTATTTGGATGTGCTGGTATAAATGTTCTGTATAGTGGGGATAAGGATGAAAGCAATTGCCACATAATATTGTTTTGTATGCAAATTTTGAATCAAGTTGTATGACTTTTGGTAAAGTTCTTTGTTGTTGTGTTCTTTGCAAATTTTCGTGTTTTTTATCTGCACTATTTTGGGTGAATTAAAGTCCTCTTTGTTGTGATGAATGTTTCTGCTATATAATTAAAATGGTATACATGGCTTGCTGAATGATTAGATAGCCCCATGAGCATAAGAGAGAAAATATATGTGAACTCATGTGTATTTATGAATGGTTGTACCTTCCCCTGCCATGACAAGTTATATTTGTTTTGAAAAGATGGAAGTTCTTGTATAAAAGAATATAGTGCTGTTATGTTTGTATTGGTGCAGTTAAAAGCTTTAAATTTTCCCGAGTGGATGTATCATAAAGTTGAGCTATCTTAATGAATGTATGATTTGTTTAAAATTTTTGAGTTTGCAATTTTTATCGAGTTATCAATAACTTTATAAATATTAAATCCAGTAGCAAAAAAAATAAGAGAAGCAAGGCAAGGTCCCTTTGGCCCCTGTTTGACATCAGTGTTTTGTTTGACGTTTTTAATGATGAAGAAAAATAAGGACAGTAATTAATTGTCGTTGCATGCAGAATATAGTTGGGATTTGAGGATTTTCGAAATTTCTATGTATTCCCTATGTTTTTGCCGAAAATGGGCTGTATGTTTTAGTGTATTATTTGTATTTACTGCTTACTAGAGTTGTAATGATTTAATCAATATATGTATGCAGTATTTCCAGGCATGGAGGAATTGTTGAGCCTTTGTTCATGCATGTTAACTTCTGAGTGATATGAAGTTGCTATTGATTTTGTTTCTATGTTTCTATATTTTGTCTTGTCCCATGTCGTATTTTGTTTTGATTCAAGTTTAAATGCTAATGAAGTTTACATTGCTTTTGTGTGATAAATTCTCGTGTCCGGAGGGCGATGTTTTGATCAATAGGTTGTTCTTGGAGGATATAGAAAGGGCAGATTGAACCAATTTAATCTATGTGAATTGTATGGTATATGAGCTATTGAATTTATGCTTTATTCATTTCTGTTTTTGTTGGATTAGTGCAAGCTTGGGTTCTTTTCTGTTTTGAGCATTTAACCATTGCTTTTTTAAATCTATTTTGAATCAAACTAAGTAGATGGTTCAGAATAGTCTATATTGGACTGAATTTTTCAAAAATTCAATGCAAATATTGTGGTTGTTAAGTGTAAATAAGGTTAAACTGAATGTTAGATTTGAAATCATTACCTTTTCTTATTTTACAGTTTATTTGGAACCACTATTTAATTGTAAAATGGCTGTCTTTTGTGAATGTCCAGTAATTTAAGGTGCTTGACTATTTTACTTGAACTCATGTACTATTTGAAGATAGAATATGAAATGAATTGAATTTTAATGATGATTGAACTTGATGTTATATATAGATTAGTGTATTTGATGGGGAAATGAGGAGTCTTGAGGATTTAATGTACTTATTTAATTGATTACAAGGAAATTCTAAAATTGACAATACCCATATTTCAAGTGCTTGTGGTAGTTGAGTTTTTGCAGGTTTTGCATTTACTGGAGTGGACTATATTCGATTGTGGAACATGATTGTAATACTATTTTTCTGAGTATTGTAGCTCATTGGAGAAGTTGTCTCCCACTATATTCCTTTTATGTTTAATGGCACTGTTAAGGAATACAACCACATAAAAAAAGGAAAAATTGAGGAACACAATAATATAATGGAGGCATATGTGGGGTTTCCATTTTTAAGATGCAGATAGCTCTATTATTTGGCACCAATTCTTGATAGGTAACTTTATTCACTATGTATGCCAGTGTCTTTTAATTATTCTGTTTTGCAACTTTGGTAAATTTATTTGTGTTTCAGTGGGCATTGGAATTTATGTTACTTGCCGAGGGGAAAATCATAAGTGTAGTGCAAATATTTTGTTAAATTATTTTTGTAGTTCTCATTTTCATTTCATTATAGGGCCATTTTGCATTGGCACATCACATGTCAAATAGGCCGTGGAAGTAACAAGATTGTGCTTTCTAGGCCTACAATCAGTAATTTGGATTGTATTTACTTAAACAATGTCCATCTCAATATATACCTTATATGTTTGTAATGTATTTTCATATGTTCTCATTGTTTTTGTATCTTTTGCAGTGCCCTCAGCGATCTAGCGGTACAATATGTGGATACTATGTAACGAGGGCTTCATGAGTGGACTTCATGAGGATTCGTCTAATGTATGTATAATTCTTATCAATATTATTGATATGCCTAATTTTATTGTTTGCTTCCTTTATTAAATACAATTGACTAATTTATGTTATGTCATTACCCACATACTTGTATATATGTTGCAGATTATTGATGATGAAGAAGAGTCTTTTGATCAAGATGCTATTGATGACATTGATGTTTGGTTAATTCAACATGGGTTGAGTTAGATACTAGATAGAATTTAGTTGTTTTGACTAGCTCTCATATGAATAGGAACGATTTTTAAATGGCTTTGTTTTGGGAGAATTGAATGTAATTTTGATGAGAACATCTTTTTGGTGGAATTGCTTATTCAGATTTGGTTGTAATGTTGATGTAGATTTTATAAAAAATAACAAATATTTTTCACATCTCCTTTTCCACGTGAGATGTGGAAAGTAAGGTACTTTTCATGTCTCACTTTTATATGGGATGTGAAAGATTAATACTTTTCACGTCTCATATTTGAATGAGATGTTAAAAGTTTTTCTTTTTCACATCTCATTTTTAAAGAGACGTTAAAACTAATCATTTTCCACGTCTCTTTATCTCACGTCTCCTTGAAAAGAGACGTAAAAAGCTCCAAATATTAGACGTAAAAAGTGTTTTTTCTAGTAGTGTGCAGCACTGAGTGATGTTGCTTCCGGATGTGGAATTGCTTCCGATAGCAATCAGAATGTCAGAACGTACAGCAGTGCAGTGTCAGAGTGCTTTTTGGCAGAGCAGAGTTGTCAGAGTTGCTTTTCAGAGATAAAGCAAAGTCAACTCTGCTGAGCATTAATGAGCAACGGTAACATGTGATTAACAGCTATATTCAAACGGCATTGTCACCTACCAAGAGAGAGAATACTTGAAAACACTATATAAAGAAGCTCATCTTCATTTATGAAGATAACTTGGAGAAAAACGCAGAAATCTAGAGAGAGAAACTGAGAGCAATCTTCAAGCATTCAAAGCTGCCCAGAAAAGCAAGAGAGCACTTAATACATTGAGAGTTTTATTCTTTATCCATCTTGTACTCTTTGTAGTTAAGTCTCTTCATTTATTGAGCATTCATTGTACTTAAGTGAGTAACATCATCTGTTCTTAGAGAGAACTAAGTTTAGAAAATCCTTTATTTGAAAGGTTGAACCCTTACAGGTTGTAAGGGGGAGTGAGTCTGTAAGGTTGCAAGTGAACCTGGTGTAAAACTTGTGGTTGTAAGGTTGCAAGTGATCCCGTGATAAAACTTACAGTTGTAAAGGTTCCAGGTGAACCCGTTTGTAAAACTTGGGGTTAGTGGAACTCAATCTGGGTGATTGAGAATTGGACGTAGGTCAAGAGTTGGACCGAACCAGTATAAAAACCTTGTGTGTTTTTATTGTCTGATTTATTTGGTAGCACAATTCACCCCCCCCTCTTGTGCATCCTCACTTTCATTTTGAACATTTAAGAAAAATAGTTACAATTTAAATTATAGATTGGAAACTTGATTAAAAATAGTTGAAGGCTTGAGTAATAATATGGTGAAAGAAAATATATGAGATAGTGCATAAATTATTTTTACAACTCACTTTAAGGTAGGAATATAAGATAGAAAGGTAAATAAGTATAGATAGAAGGGCAAATGGGTCAATTGCATACCTAAATTTCATTTTTCTTTTCTTCCTCCTCCTCCCCATAAAACAAAACTCGTACATACACACACCCATACTCTCTCCTTCTTCATTTGCTTCTTCTTCCTTCCTTTCTCTATACACAGTCGGCTGGCTAGCAGAGGGCGGAGCCGTCGCACAGTGAGGGAAAGGTTCTCTCCGCTCCCTCTTCTACCTTCATTTGCGCTCGCGTTGTGTGTGTTTTTGTGGCGAGAAAGAGAGAATGAAGAGTTGGGTTCGTGGTGGCCGGCGGTCCAGCGTCCTCCGGCAAGTACTCCAGCGAGTTGAGGGACTAAAGAGAGCCCTTTAACATTGGGTAATTGCTCTTCATTCCCCTTTCCTCTTTGCTCTTGATTTTAGGGATAAATTTCTAGGGTTTTGGTTGAATTCGAAATTCTGAGTTTTTGAATGATTTCTATAATATCATTAGGCCTTTCTGAGAGTTTCTAATTGTATGGGTTACTTGAATTTGAGCCTATGTGATTTTTACTTGATTAAGTGTTTATATAAGTTATGGTTTTTGTGTGATTGAAGCTTTGTAACTTCAGAGATGAAATTGGATGTTTGAAAACCAAATTTAGGTGATTTATAAGTGGTTTATGGGTTAGGATTGTTTATTTTTGGGTTAGAATGAATTTTGAGAAAAAGTAAGTGTTGAAAAGTTAGGATTTTGGGTGATTTTCGAAATTGTGGGAGCTATGGCCGTTTTGAGCATTCCATTGGGATCTTTTAAGTGTAATAAAAGTTTCTAATGGTGTGGGGTTTGTATGTTTTTGGGATTCGTCTTAATTAGAAGTTTAAACAAGTTGGAAATCATGATGTATTTTAAAGTTTTATTCTGAATTTTGAGGATTCAATGGTTTTATAGGTTTATTTATGCACATCTATGATTGCGAAACAGTAATTAGTGAGGGTACAAAGTGAGTTAAATCTTGAGTGTGAAAGAGAGGAGAAAGTTGCATGTGGATTTAGAAAATTGCCTTGAGAGTTGTAATGAGGCTTATATGATGATTGTTATTGGGATTGGTTATAGATATTCAATAATTTGGGTTTTGAAGGGTTATAATAAAAGGTTGTCATGATATACAATTTTATCCTAGGCTTGAATGTGTGATAATTGCGATAAAGGATAAAAAGGGAATCAGATTTGTAAATTTCTCACTTATGTGAGGATATTAGTATGTAGTTGAGTGGTAAATGGTAATCTTGCATTTAGATAGATTGTGAGAGAGTGAGGTAATTAAGTGGTAAAGATTTGAGTATAAATGAACTTGTGTGCTAGGATAGTATGTAGTCTAATCTAAGCTTAAGTGATTCATAAAGCAATTGGAAAGTAACTTAGTAGTGTTAATGATAACTATGGTTGATAATGATTGGGTTATGTTGGATTGTAGTAGCTTTGGATTATTTGTGTAGACTGTTTTGGGCTAGTTGGGGTGCTGTTTTGGGTGCTGTTTTGGATGTGCATGTGTAATCACCAACATTATGCGCTTTTATGAAATTCTGAATGTAAAGAGTTAAAACTTGAATATATAGTTAGTTAGCTTGGTAATGATTTCATATAAGTAAATGCTGGTTTTAAGAATTGAAATAAGGGGAAGATGTGTTCTTTAAGAATATGGGTGTGTGTCTTGATCATGAGACATTAGTGTTCATGTGTTGCACTAAAGAAAGTGGTTTGTTATATATGTGTATTTTCGTTTTTCAGCTCCATTTTTGTCTGCTATTTTGCAGCAATATTTGCTGTTGTTGTTGCTGCATAATTGCAGCAACTATACTTAAAATTATACAATAGTATTTGGGTATTATTCTGATTTATTCTTGATTGGGGATGTAGGATGATATATGCTTATGTGTACATTTTTATTTGTGTGATGAAGTTGATATTTGTGTGCAATATATGCGACTATGACCCAATGAGATGATTTGCCTTCAGATGATAATGATTTGAACATTTTGTGAATTTACCTGTTGGTATTGGTTTTGTTCTGTGAAGTATATGTGTGAATGTTGAATCAATCAAGAAAATCTAATAGTTTTATTGGATAGTGTAAAGTTGGGTAGTGATGTTGTAAACGAGAGAGATATTTAAGTATTATGAAGTAGGAATGATATTAACTTATCATTTTGCATCATATTATTATAGGAGTTTATAGAGGGAATGTACACGAAGGAAAATCTACAAGTAACGTTAAGGAAGAGCAACAGAATGCTAAGGGCGACAGGTAATCACACTTAACCTTACTATAACATTGAGGGTGATGTTAGTGTGGATTTTTAAAAGCCTTTCTCACCCTATATATATATATATATATATATATATATATATATATATATATATATATATATATTATCTTTAAAAAGGTATTTTATACAAAACAGGCTATCGGGTGCCTTTCAAACACGATTATTTACGTATAAAAGGAATTTGAAATATTATACATATTATCCTGGCTGGTGTTTGTTCGGGTATGATGTGAGAGGTTCAGATGGTATTATGTGAGAGATGTTGATAGTTAGGTTGAGGGAATAAGTGGAATAGTTGAGATTGAGATAGTGAAGGGAATGATAATAGTGCATGATATTGATGATGAGATTGAAATTGATGGATATGGATATTGGGAGAGTTTGCATGACACTGATATATATGTACCATCGCGCGATGATAACTGTCGATTGGCCGATCGACAGTTATTTGTACTGATGATCCTTTTCGGATTGATTAGACTGGGGATCATAGGTCAACTTATTGAGAGAAAGTGACCTACGGTTGTTTGGCATTGGAGAGCCCAACTGTTCCCGTTCTGTAATGGAAACAGAATTGGGGTTCCCTCTCTGGAGATTGCCAGAGAGGGAAATTGTCCCCTCATTATGGGGAGGGACGCAGTGTCAAATTCATATAGTGAAGATTAGATGTTGGGATGCCTCATTGATGGCACAATGCATCTATAGGTGAGTGTGAGAGTTATAGTGAAAGTACTCAGATTGGAGATGGAGACATGAGGTTTTGTTGGAATGGGATCGATTGAGGGATTTTGCGTGAGATATGGTAATAGAGATGATGATGTTGACTTTGATTTGGATGTGAATGAAGGGCTTGAGTGATGAATGAAAGAAGATTTGATTATATACATATTACTGGTTTTTAAAATGTGGTACTCTTTAGACGCCCTCGCTACCGCACATCTCACTGTTATAGTGAGTTAAGCGGTGATTACTGGGACAAATTGTCTCATCCCACGATTACTCACATTTTTGCAGGTATTCATGCACAGGCGCAAGCTTCAGGAAAGGGAAATTAGGTAGTGGAGGTGATATAGTTTAATTAGAATTGTATATTGCCAATTTGTATAGGCCTGCATCTGCTTCCGCATGTATATATATATATATATATATATTTATTGCGTAATATCAATTAGTTCTGTTTATTAACCATGTTAGGCAAATCCTTTCTAATATGGTTAGCTTTTAATTATCCATGATAGCATCTATATTTTATCAGGAAATCCTTTTCTATCATGAATAATGTTTTATTCACTAGAATGTTCTTTTTCTAACTATGATAGGTATATTGATATTATGAAAAATCTTTTTCCTATCATAGTTAGTAAATAGATTATATAAGTAAAATGGATAACATTAGTTAATTAGTGATTAAGTAACAGAATGTTACAGTGGCTATGGGATACGAGAAGTGGATTTGTTGTGGCGGGAGAAGGCGGTGGGTGAGGTTAGGAGAGAGAGAGGAGTGTGGTGGTCAAGTGGGTGAAGGTGGGTGAAGGAGGGAGAAGAGAGGGGTGGGGCATGGGTGATAACTTTTTATTTTTAAAATGTGGGACTCACATCTTTAAAAATTATAATATTAAATATGTCTCAAGGATATTTTAGTATTTTCCAATAGAGTAGTGGCCAGAATGAGCCTTTCACTACTAGAAAATAGGCTTTTCACGACCATAATTAACGACTAAAAAGCCAATGTTGGTCATTGATAAAAAACGCGGTGGCATAACATGTAAATAACTGTCCAGACGGAGCTCTTTCACGACCACAATTGTATATGTGGTCGTGGAAGGGGACCCTTCCACGACCACACATATAAAAATGTGGTCGTGGAAGGGTCCTACCCTTCCACGACCACATTTTTATATGTGTGGTCGTGGAAGGGTCCCCTTCCATGACCACATCTTTTAAGTTGTTGTCGTGGAAGCTGGACAAATTTTTTCCCACTCGCGCCAAAACCCTTTTTTATTTCCCTCCTATCCTATTTCACTCTCTGCAACCTTCACTCTTCAACCTCTCTCTCCTTCATTCCCTCCGTCGGCCGCCTCTCTCCTTCAACTTCGCTCCGCCTCTCTCACACTCTGCCGCCTCTTCATCTCCGCCGCCTACATTCACTCTCCGGCCGCCTCCTCTCTACATCTCATCTCCGCTCACCTCCGCTCACCTCCGCTCACCTCCTTCACCGCCTTCAACCTCCTTCACCGCCTTCGCCTCTCCCATCTCACACTCCGCCGCTGCCTCTCCCCCTCACACTCTGCCGCCGCCTCTCCCCTCTCACACTTCCGGCGAGAAAACCGGTGGAGTTGACTAGGTGAGTTTCTTTTCCTAATTTGGTGTTAAATAGATGTGGAATATGAAATTTTGGGGATGGTGGTTCTGTTTATGGTAGTATTATGCCTCTCCCCCTCACACTCTGTCGCCGCCTCTCCCCTCTCGCCTCATATCTGTTCATACACCAGGTTTATCCAATCTGAGTAGCACTGTCACTTGCAGGGCTTAGTTTTTTAAAACTATATATAACTAATATAAATTACCTGAGCATATTTTTATACCAAAAAAAAAGAACTTGAAAGGAAAATAAATTGAATCAGGTAGTTTAGAATTTCAGTGCTCATTGGTTATGTTATTAATGACCTTGCAAATTATTCTTTTGCTATCTATCAAGTTACATCAAGAAACAACAAGAAAAACTTTGTTTTCCCTTCAATAGCAGTGGCTGTTTGGTTCTATTATGCTATGAATATATTTGAACATTTGATTTCTATATCTAATCTTGAAATTAGCAGAAGTATTAATAAAAAAGGATTTGTATTCTTTGTTAGAAATTATTAATATTAATGTGATAATATTGTGGTTGCATGATGATTGATGTTTATAGCACCAGAAAGTTAAAGAAAGATAATTGGTAATTGCAGGAGGACAAGTAGTAGTTGTTGATTCTCATTCTCCGAGGTCTGTGCTTGTGAATCTGTAGTTTAAATAAGATTTCATGAAACCCTCATATATTTTCTCCTGCTATAATTTTACTCTTTTAGTTAATGATGTTTCAAGTCTGATTTAATGAAGCAACCATCCATAAGTATATAAATGCTACTTAAGATTGTTCTATGTGTGTATAGAATGATGTGGTTGTTTTATAGAAAGTAGCATTGTGAAATATGTGGCGAATGTTTTTGTAATGCGAGGGAAATAATTGTTATTGGCTTTGTGGATTTGTATGACTAAACTGATTCTTTCTCTCAACCTTCGCTGTTCTGAAGTCCCATATAGGGGGTAGACAGCTGGCCTGTGAATTTGCTCCATTCGCAAGGTGTAAAATCCTAGCCTTTTTAACTATATTTGTAGCAATATAATCAATTAATAACCACTTTTCTAGTGTTAGAAGCCCAAAATTACGAATAAATGAAAACTTTTTCTTTTTTTTAGAAGATTAGATAAAACATTTTTCTCCGTAATCATATGAATTTCATAGTCATCAATTTCAATCCAAAAGAATCATATCAATTAAGCAAACTTCTTACAATCATATAATTAGTAACACCATATCATTTCACTGTAATTTCTCAGCCAAAACAGAACCAACACAAGTAAAACAAATATGCATTTTCCTAGCTCATTTTAAACATACATACACATTGCAATCAATACACAATAATTTGCATTTGTTTATGATTCACAGTGATAACCCTTAAATCAGAGAAAATGATTTCAAACATAGAAAAACTAATCTTCATGATGCATTTGCAAATATTCATACTTAAAATAATCAATAGCAAGCATACCCCTTAATTGTTACAGTTTATTGACTTGTTGAAACAAGAAAACAAGCTTGCAAACATATGCTTGCATACCCAATGTTATTTCAATTCATAAATCCAAAAGCAACACTAAAAAAAACATTAAAAAAAAATCAGAATCTGCAAACACATGAAATTCGACAATCAAGCATTAAATTTCTATTTCATACACTTTAAATCCTTCACTCCAAAATGCCTAAAGCAGAATCATGAACAGAAAAAGGGAAGAATACTTAACTTGTAAAGCACCCAAAATACAACATATTAATCCAGCAAATAATAGAATCTAATACATCAATATTCTATCCTTTAACACACAAAACCACAAATCATACACTTCATACTAAAGTGTCCAAACAGATGAGAGGAAAAGAAACTCTGTAAAGCCATCAGTCCAAGAATATGTTAGACATGCAAAAAATCACTTTATAACTCCATTAAACTTATAGATTAGTTTAATAAATAATGTAAACACAAAGAACCCCAAGATGGCCGTCCGATTTGAGCACCCAATTTGGGGGTTTTTCAAAAATTCAACTAAACTTCCAAGTAACCTTGAAATCTACCCACAAACATGAAGAATCAAAACTTAATTTGTGTTTTGAGTGGTTATGGAACCCAAAATAGAAAACCCCTTTCAGCCTCCCCTCTCCAATCGCGAAGCAAAAAGGAAATGAGTATGAACTGAAATAGAAAACTCACCTAGGATGAAGCTCAGCTAGCAGGACAGAACAGCGGCCATCCCCGTCGCACACCGTCGCCGTCGAAAGCCGGTAGAGCTCGCCGGAGGAAAGAAAACGAAAAGACAGAGTGAGAGAGGCGAGGGAACAGAACGAAAATGAGAAGTAAGGAAGTGTTTGGCTTGCTCCGCCGTTACTCGCCACCGTCGTCATCGTTGCCGTCGTGAATCTCGCCGGAATATCCGCCGAAGGGAGAGAGCATAAAGAGAGAATGAAGATGGGTGTGTTTTTAGAGAGAGAGAAGTGAATAAGGAAGAAGAAGATAATGATGTTATTCAAGAAGAAGAAAAATGAAATAAAAATGAATAAAGATGATTATACTAACTTGCCCCTTAAACCAATTGACAATATTACCCTCTTGATATTCCTACTTCTTTTCCAACTCTTTTCTCAATAAATTTTGCTTTATTAATGTTAGTTTTCCCCAAATATCTTAGGTAAATATTTTAATTTATTCATAGTATCTAAAAATATTATTTATTTAGTTACCTTCACAAATCAAAATTTTGGGATGTTACAATTCTCTCCCCTAAAATAATTTCGTCCTCGAAATTGGAAGAAAAGTACTATATCATAAGAAGCTTGACATAATTCTAAAATAATTGAACTAGTAGGGAATATCATTCTTGAGGAGGTTGCAATGAGTTTAAGTGGTGAGACATGAAGGATTTTTTTATACGAAGCAATTGTTGAAGTTCTTGACAATTCATATATATAGGAGATCAAATCAGAATGATTTGGATATATACGACTTTTGGAATGGAGAGCAATGAAAACGGCAAAGATATCGAGAAAGGAAATTCTAGTGTATGGATATCATTTATTTTGTATTCAAGGTCAACTTGAACTAAGAACTCTATGGACTCTTAACAACTCTAATTCAACTTCTTTCTGCTCAAATTGCAAATTGCAGTCCATACACACTTGTCCAGTTAATATGAAAGTCCCTTGTCATTTTTAGTGTTATTATTATTATTATTATTTTATACTAGTCTAGCACAGACGATTGGACACAAGGTAAACACATACAATATCACTCATTCAATATGAGTGAATCAAGGAAGTTAAACAAATGAAGAAAATTACAACATAGCAAAATTTCCAAACAGATTAAGAACCATCAATTTCTAATAATTTCAACTTAAAATAGGATCAAGTCCACATGAATCATCAATGCAACCAACTAGTACCAATTCATGATAAAATCCCATACTCACATCAATCATATACATTGCCACTCAAAGAAAGAAATTGACTCACTCCTATCCATTTTCACTTACATCAATAAACATTTACATTCCTAGAAAAAAAAACAGCAAACATTTAACCTTTACAAGAAGGATCAATACAAAACCTCATCTTATCAATTTTCTTCATTACTTATTCCCTAGACTTTATTTACTAAATTCAAATAAGGAGTATACATAACATGTTCAAAACAGAACAATCTCATTTCATGATGGGAATCAAGGGTAAACAAAAATACTTATAATTTCATTTTGAGGTTTTACATCCCTGTTCATAAATAATTATTTCATGCTTACTTTTCCTAACAGACTTTCAATCATTGAAACATACTACATATCCCAATAATATCCAATCTTTGACATTCTCATTCATTAAACATTCGTATAAACTCACAAAATTTCATCCGCGTTCATTGAAAATCCCAATCCCAACGTATAAATGTGACATATCAAAGTAGGATTAACTCATTCTAGGTTCCAAAACTTATTAATTGTTTAAGATAAATTACAAGTTCAAAAATACTCCCTACCATTACCAATCACAAGTCTGTCAAAGTAGACCAAAGAAAAGAAAACAAATCAAAACTTATTTGCACATAAGTCACACATACAACAGATACATAAACCTTTATCATATCTAAAACCATTTAATTATTTACAAAGAAAAATCTTAAGAGTAATTAATGTTCATCTTCATCCATGTTCATTTGGTTGCTAACACAGGTCTACATGTTACCTTCTTAAATTCTGAATTTTGAAATGATGAACGAAATGTATGTTAGTTGTTGTAATTATAGAGATGATTGCTTGATACTTGTTATTGAATTGTTATAGGTGATTTCTACTTTGTTTGTCTCAATGTTTACTATTCTTTATTACACACAACTCTAATGCAAACAATTCAGCAATCAATTATATTTTCTCCATATTAGTTTCTTAAAAAAAATTAGATTTCCAAAACTGCACTAATTATATCATGTAAGCTAGATTCATACTTCTTAATTAAATGAGTAGGTCTTAATACTTAACTGTAAATGTCTTATATATATTTATCCAAACAACTCTTATTTTGTTCAAACACAATCAGATTCACAACCAATAGTCGCGTACTATCCTCACCTAATTTAGTGATCGTTAAGTATTTAGGATTAATTTCTCGAGTATGTTAACTCATTAAAACATCCATGTTTATCATTATGCAAAAATCAGTTTACAACTCATCATCCATTCCTAAGTAAAGACAAATCAGTTAGTTACAAGGATCAATAACGCACAATTTGAAACAGAGTGCTGGTTGCATACAAACATCTAATAAATCAGAGTTAGATATTAACTAACAAGGTACATTAATCTGTTACACTTCTATCGTAATTTAAAACACACATATTTCAAATACCATTCAGTTATTAAGAGGAATAGGCAGAAAAGTTTCTTAAGCACAATTACATTCACAAGACCAAACACAGTTATAACTACCAATCACCACCAAACAAACCAAACAAAAAGGCAAAAAGAAATAAAACATCCTCACTCAAAACAGAATTTTTTTTAAAAAAAAATAAAATTTCAAGTGAATATATCAGCAAAATTTCCAAACATCATGCATACAATTCTTGCATTTATTTACCACCCAAGTTTGGTAATTTGAACACTTCAAACAATGAGTAATAAATCAGTTCAGCCCCTTAAAAACAAAAGAAATAGCAAGGAAAAACAATTCTGAACATTCACAAATTATGCTTCCATTGATGTCTTATGTTTTTTTATTCAATGTTGCACAATTTATCATTTTCTTTCATTATATTTTGGAACTCAATTCAATAAAGGAGGTCAAACTCCTCAAGTGACACAATTGAAGTTTTTATGAAGGTCTCTAAAATTTAACAACTTTATGGAACCCAGGCCATATACAAACAAGTTAACTCATTATGAATATTTGTTAATCATTCACACAAGGAAAACTGTTTCTTCCAAACAACTCAAATCACATTTATAACACAAGTCATACTTCATATCCAATTTGCAACCAAACATTTCAATCAATTAAAATGTAGACATTCATCACTTTTACATAAGCATTTTGTCATGTGTAACATCCCAAATTTTGATTAAGGTTAATTGGAAATTATCGAGGTGTTATTTAGGAAATTTGAGTTTTAGGGAGAAATTTATGGAGATTTATTGTTATTAAATCTTAATTTTTGGAATTTAAGGAAATATAGTTAAAATAATTATTTGGAGTTAGAAATTTTCATGAATAAGTATTTGGGATAGTAGATAGTATTATGTGGAAAGAAGGAGATATAGTAATATATACAAACTTCTGGGCTAGAAATATAATTACGAATAAACCTTAGGGTAGTTAATTGTAATTTTCCCTAAATTATAAATAAATACATCATCTCCTTCCTTCCTTTCCATTTCTCTCTCTCCCTCGAGCTCCTCCGCCCCTCTCACCAAACTCTCTCTGCTCTCTCTTCCTCTCCTCCGCCCTCGCGATTTCCGGCGGCCAAAGGCACGGCGTGCCGGCCCCCTCCACAAACACATCTTCCTCTTCTCTTCCTTCGTTTTCTCCTCTCTATCTTCATGCGATTTTCCGACGATTCCTCTCTTTCCGGCGAGCTTCATCGTCTTCTCCAGTGGAAATCACGGCAGGCAGCGAAGGGGAGGTAAGCTTGCCATATTCTTTAGATTCTACAAGTTATCTTCCCTTTTCAACTTCGTTTCTCTCATTTTCCTCTCCCTTTTGTTTTTTTGTTTGGCCACATGTTTTAGTGGCCGTTTTCCGGCGAGATAGGTGGCGGCCAGCGATGGGTTTGCTCATTTTTCTCATTTTGGAACTTGGTGAGCATTTCCCACACCTTTCCTACCTTTGATTTTTCGTGTTGAGCCATTTGAGAGTGAGAGTTTGAATTGGGGGTTTGAGTTTCAGTTATGATATGAATTAAAAACTATGCCAAGGCTTCATATTTTAGTATCCTAACTATGAAATTGAATGTTGATTTAAGTTTGGAGTGATTCATGTAAAACCCTAATTTTTGGGGTTGTTAGAAAAGATTTTGTTCTAATTGTTTATGCTGCTATATTTGCTATTCTGGAATGTATGGTTAATGGTGAACGATTGGAGAGGCATGTAGCTAATCTTGCAAGTTGGAATTGTGTTCAATATGCTTGATTTAGAAACTGATTTAGGAAGAGTTTAATTTCTCTGTTTTGTTGCGTGGCTGGAAGTGGTGTGGATATTGCTTGTAATGTGAATTAGAAGTTAATGCTTTTGATGCGAAATTCGGGTTGAAGTGGATGAGGGTTTGAAAGGGTTTTAGGATTTTAAGTTTAGAAATTAATTGAAACTGTGATTGAGTTTTAGTTTTGGTGTTTTGATATTAATGAACTGATCAAACTGAATTGTTTATTTTGATTTTTGCCTAAAATCTATTTCTTGCTTACTATGTATGTGAAGATCTTGAAGTTGGTTCATTATGCCTCTGATTTGTCGTTGTTTTGTGTGTGTTTAGTGTTCTTGGCTATGTGTTTGCTCAATGCCTGTGATTAAGCTAAAGCAAGAACTCATGAACAAAAGTTGTCATCTTTATTGGTTTTGAGACTTGATTTTAGTTCATTGAATTAGAAAAATATGTGCCTACTTTGTCTTGGAACCGCCTGATTTTGGGTTAGGATGATGGTTTAACAAATTAAAGTGTTAGAATCTAAGGATTGAAGGGGGATTTCGAAATTTATGCTAATGTGGATCCGAATGGTGATCTTTAATTGTTAGATGAAGTTGGAAGATGAATATTGAATGATGGAATAGTGAATGATTGGGATAAATTTGATTATGGTGACTTTGGATGAAACATATAAATTATTTTAGTTAAGTTGGGTAAATTTGTGCTCTTTCTCGATTATTTGAATTATTTAATGGTGATAAATGTGTCATTTTGGTTGAATTTCATGCTATGTGAGAGTTTCTTGTTTGGAGTTTGATTAAGATATGTTTTATTTAGAAATCCTCTGGATGAGTTTTTCTTAAACTTAAATTTTGACTTCTAAAGTGATATTGGAGCACAAGGATAGTACTAGTGGTATTTATTTGGTTAGATTTTAAGTTGGGCATGAATGGAGTATTTTGTGGTGAAACGAGATATGGCCTAGAGTCAAAATGGAGGATCAAGTAATGAAATAATGACATGATGAGGGGTTTAATGGTTCTTTTAATCCTAATTGTTATTTGATAGATATTTTCATTGATTGGAGTAAATGGGATTTTAGATGATCAAGAATTTGAGTGTTAAATGATTGAGATTGAATAATGATGATAGTGAGCCACTTTGGCTTGAAATGGTGTTGTTCGGGTACAATAATGGATTGTTGGCGATTGGGAATGAGTTCTAGTAGTTTATTTTATAAATTTAATAGACTTTAGATTAGTTGATCTTATTTGGATGAATGAGTAATGCTAATCTTATTTTAAGGTATAATTGGTACAAGTACCTTTGGAATGAATTGAGGTTAAATGATTTTAGGATTTGACTAAAGTAAGAATAGCGGCTGATTACTTATTCACTTATTGTGGATTACATTATTTATGATTTGAAAGATAAAATGATGTATGCTTGTATTTAGGTGTTTTCATTTAAGCATGATGTTGTTTGATACAAAAAGGTGTGCTTCTATGTATAGGGTGCGTGAATGTTGTTGTGATGATAGTTTGTTGTCACTGGTTATTTATTTGTGAATTTTGACTAAGATTGAATATTAAAAAGGGGATTGGGTAGTAAAGGGAATACAAGAGAGACGTTAAACATCACGAAGTAGAAATGATACTAATTTATCATTCTGTACAACCTCATTATAGGATTGACTAAGATGTGGCTTGTGAGGCATAAAGAAAAAGGGTGAGGAATCTCGTAAATTGTTGGGCGACAGGTAATCACACTTAACCTTGCTATAACATTGAAGGTGATGTTAGTTGGGGATTTTATAAATCCTTTCTCACCCTCTTGATATATATATTATCTTTGAAAGGTTATTTTTATACAAAACAGGCTATCGGGTGCCTTTTAAACATGATTATTTTCGTATAAAAGATCTTTACACATTATATATATACTATTATCCTGCCTGGTGGTGGCCATTGATCTGGAATGGCGTGATATGTATACAGGGATAGTTTGGGTAATGGTTTAAGAGGTGATGAGGATAGAAAAAAGGGTTAGATGTTGAGTTGAAATTGTTGAGAGTTATATTGTGGAAAACACTATTAATGTGGAGATACTGAAGGGAATTGTAAGAATGTATGATTTTGATGTTGATTGAGATTGTGATATTGAATGAGATTGAAATTGGTGGGTATTGTGAGGTTTGCATGACACTGCTATATATATATGTACCATCGCGCTATGATAACTGTCGATAGGCCAATCGACAGTTATTTGTACTGAGGATCCTTTTCAGATTGATTGGATCGGGGATCATAGGTCGACTTAATGAGAGAAGTGACCTACGGTTGTTTTGACATTGAAGAGCCCAACCGCCCCTACGGTTGTTTGGCATTGAACAGTCCAACCGTTCCCCGTTCTGTAATGGAAGCAGAATTGGGGTTCCCCTCTGGAGATTGCCAGAGAGGGAAATTGTCCCCTCATTATGGAGGGGGACACAGTGTCAATTCATATAGTGAAGAATAGATGCTTGAATGCACCGTGGTGGCACAATGCATCTCTAGGTGAGTGTGAAAGTTGTTGTGGTAGTATTAGTTGATTGGAGTATGGAGATGTTGAATTGATTTGGTTTGAAGGTGATTGTTGGACTTGATTAGGGAATGAAAGAAGATCTGGATATATATATATATTACTATTGTTTTTAAAACTGTTGTACCCTTTAGACGCCCTCACTAGTTCACATCTCACTGTTATAGTGAGTTAAGCGGTGATTACTGGGACAAATTGTCTCATCCCACGATTACTGACATTTTTGCAGGTGTTCATGCACAGGGGCAAGCTTCAGGAAAGGGAATTAGGCTTTAGAGGTTGCTTTCATTATTCAAAATTGTATATTGCCAGTTTATATAGGCCTGCATTCGTTTCCGCATATCTTCTCATGAAACTGGGAAATAGACTTAGGGATATCGATTATTAATTATATTATAAGGAAAATACTTTTCTAACTATGATAGGGTTGTATTACTATGACAAGCCTTTTTCTATCATAGTTAGATAATTAATATCAGGTTGCTTCTTTTTCTAACCATGTTAGGTGAATCTTTTCTAATATGGTTAGCTATTAATTATCCATGATAGTAATCGTATTATATTAGGAAATTCTTTTCTATCATGGATAATATATAAAAAGAGATTAATGAATTGAAATAGATAATATTGGTTAATTAGGGAATTAGTAACACAATGTTACATCATGCAACAACTCAGACACAACATTCACAATCAGATTTTTAATCAAATCTTTGTTGATTCCAGAGTTAGTTATATTAATTTGAATCGATCATTATATTCTCTATATGTACATGCATATCGGCTCACTACATACAACATAGAAGGGATTTTTATCATACATTAATTCATTCAACAACATGCATAAACACTATGACATACAATCATTCACACAGAGAAGACAATTCCATTCAAAACAAAATCAGATCACAATCAAATCACACATCAATATTTTTGCAAACACCCAACAATTCAATCAAAATAAAATCAATTCACATTTATAACTACACTTCATACTTCAAAATCAATTTGCAATCAACATTTCAATTACTTAAAACATAACCATATACCACCTTTACACAATTAATTCATTGGGTACACAATTTTCACACAACTTTCACAATTAATAATATACATCAAGTTAGAAACTGCAAAACAAACAATTCCAATAGAATTTCAATCATCATAACAATTCAATTCATTAATTAATCCTACTCTTCAACAGACAAGCAAAACAAACAAAGAGATTATGTCAATAATTTTCTATTTCAATTTACATTCATGATTACTTGTTATTTTCAAGTTATATTAATCCCTTAATCCCAATAAGGTCCATTGTGATGTCTCGACTATGATTATGTCCGGATCATAATTATATTTGAGACCCCACTATGGAATCCTTATTCCATTATTCCTCTCTCAAGATTCTTATCAATTTCTCCATGTTGTTCTTAGCTTAATTTAATTCCTGTTCTATTTATTTCCCAATAAGTTATTTCACTTTTTTTTAGCAGTACTCCATATGAATATCACTTAATTCAATTCAATAATCATTACAAAATTTGTCAATGTTTAATTCTCATTATTCTTTAGTTAAATTTTGTTCCTATCACGTAACTTGTCCAATGATTTTTTTTTTGAATTTAAATTATCACTAGCTTCATATCTTGTTAATATCTCACCTTTTATCCCAATATTATACCACAAATGTTTCTATATCTCAATTTAATCTTGTTTCCATTTTTATTCCTACGAGAATACCTCTAGGCCCCTTGAACTCTATAAATCTCTAGTAGGTTGCTACAAAATTTAATTTTGAATTATGATATTTTGAACCCTAACTTTTGAATTCCACATCTCCAATATGTGAATTCAAATTTATTCTTATTTCTAACGTCATTTGTTTAAAATATTCCTTTCTTTAACTTCTATTGCCACAATACACTTAACATCCTTTATTAGTTAATGCTTAATGTAATGTTCTTAGTTACTTGCTAGTTCACTATTGCAGTTCTTCTTTGTCTCTCTACCTCTCTACTTATTGCTAACATGGTTTTTCCTAGAATTTACCAAAGGTGTTCTAATGGTATCCATAAATATGTGATGTACGAGCAAAGTATTCTAGCTAATTTGGGCCAGAATCATTGCTCTGATACCAAATGTAAAATCCTAGCCTTTTTAACTATATTTGTAGCAATATAATCAATTAATAACCACTTTTCTAGTGTTAGAAGCCCAAAATTACGAATAAACGAAAACTTTTTCTTGTTTTTTAGAAGATTAGATAAAACATTTTTCTCCGTAAACTGAGCTTCTAAACACCTCGTAAAAATTATTTGTCAATTACAATCTCAAGTGGTTCATTAATTCATTATACAGCTCAAACAGAAACTAATTTTAAATTTGAAATCATCTACACCTGAACAACTTAATATAACTACAAAGAAATCAAACTATCATAAATGGTTCTATCTTATACAATTATATCTAAACCTGAACTCCGGTAACTTCTAAACACATACGGGCCTAGCAGGCATCTCCGCTCTATATGATAAAATTCCTTGTTCTCTATTATTCTCCTTGTTACCTACAGTTTTTTTTAAAAGCGGTGAGATTCAAAGAATCCCAATAGCAATTTATTTCATTCATTATCATTTGTTCTATAAGACTGCATTCATATGAGTGATATGATTCTTATATCCTTTTCGCGTATATAACGCCTCCACTCCATAGCAACAATATCTTCACTGCTATGTAGCTTCTGACACACAAGGTGCGACATGCACCAACCAACATTTCATATAATGATACCACTCATTATATTTAATGTTGGTCTTTACCTGCAGGAATTTTAAATTCACCAATACAGAAAGATAAAATTGACAAAGAGGGTGCGACCCCCTGGAGTACTCCAAAATTCATAAATCATAAATAATACCACATAAGCATATAAGGTATAAGAATTCAATACTCATATTTAATGCAGTAAATTTCAAAATTCATAGCATGCTATTTATATGACTGAAATAACCCGCTACCTGGGCTCCAGCCAATACTTCCTCAACAATACTTCCGCAACTTTCTTCTTTTTCTTTTAAATGCCTTGAAGCATATAATCGACCCTCAGTCCCTATTATTACATCATGTAATAATAGTGGTTAATAATCATTTTAGTTTATAGATTAAATGTGTCTCTCTCAATCGTATACTGCTACTCAATCCCTTGTAATTAATTATTTTGATGTCATCCATTTAATGTTCAAATGATCATACCAACAAAACAAATGAAGAAATCAAGCCCATTTATCATTTCAATCTTTTTCTTCTTTGGGAACATCAATTAATTCCAAATTTATAATCATTGTTTTCTCATCACTTGATTCCTTTTAAATCACATTCTTGCACTTTTTGAAACATTATTCCACCATCACATACAAATATGAAATTCAACCAATTCAAATCATAATCATATGAATTTCATAGTCATCAATTTCAATCCAAAAGAATCATATCAATTAAGCAAACTTCTTACAATCATATAATTAGTAACACCATATCATTTCACTGTAATTTCTCAGCCAAAACAGAACCAACACAAGTAAAACAAATATGCATTTTCCTAGCTCATTTTAAACATACATACACATTGCAATCAATACACAATAATTTGCATTTGTTTATGATTCACAGTGATAACCTTTAAATCAGAGAAAATGATTTCAAACATAGAAAAACTAATCTTCATGATGCATTTGCAAATATTCATACTTAAAATAACCAATAGCAAGCATACCCCTTAATTGTTACAGTTTATTGACTTGTTGAAACAAGAAAACAAGCTTGCAAACATATGCTTGCATACCCAATGTTATTTCAATTCATAAATCCAAAAGCAACACTAAAAAAACATTAAAAAAAAAAATCAGAATCTGCAAACACATGAAATTCGACAATCAAGCATTAAATTTCTATTTCATACACTTTAAATCCTTCACTCCAAAATGCCTAAAGCAAAATCATGAACAGAAAAAGGGAAGAATACTTAACTTGTAAAGCACCCAAAATACAACATATTAATCCAGCAAATAATAGAATCTAATACATCAATATTCTATCCTTTAATACACAAAACCACAAATCATACACTTCATACTAAAGTGTCCAAACAGATGAGAGGAAAAGAAACTCTGTAAAGCCATCAGTCCAAGAATATGTTAGACATGCAAAAACCACGTTATAACTCCATTAAACTTATAGATTAGTTTAATAAATAATGTAAACACAAAGAACCCCAAGATGGCCGTCCGATTTGAGCACCCAATTTGGGGGTTTTTCAAAAATTCAACTAAACTTCCAAGTTGACCTATGATCTCCGGTCTAATCAATCCGAAAAGGATCATCAGTACAAATAACTGTCGATCGGCCAATCGACAGTTATCATCACGCGATGGTACATATATATCAGTGTCATGCAAACTCTCCCAATATCCATATCCATCAATTTCAATCTCATCATCAATATCATGCACTATTATCATTCCCTTCACTATCTCAATCTCAACTATTCCACTTATTCTCTCAACCTAACTATCAACATCTCTCACATAATATCATCTGAACCTCTCACATCATACCAAAACAAACACCAGCCAGGATAATATGTATAATGTTTCAAATTGCTTTTATACGAAAATAATCGTGTTTGAAAGGCACCTGATAGCCTGTTTTGTATAAAAATACCTTTTTAAAGATAATATATATATATATATATATATATATATATATATATATATATAGGGTGAGAAAGGATTTTAAAAATCCACACTAACATCACCCTCAATGTTATAGTAAGGTTAAGTGTGATTACCTGTCGCCCTCAGCATTCTGTTGCTCTTCCTTACCGTTACTTGTAGATTTTCCTTCGTGTACATTCCCTCTATAAACTCCTATAATAATATGATGCAAAATGATAAGTTAATATCATTCCTACTTCATAATACTTAAACATCTCTCTCGTTTACAACATCACTACCCAACTTTACACTATCCTATAAAAATATTAGATTTTCTTGATTGATTCAACATTCACACATATACTTCAAAGAACAAGACCAATACCAACAGGTAAATTCACAAAATGTTCAAATCATTATCATCTGAAGGCAAATCATCTCATTGGGTCATAGTAGCATATATTGCACACAAATATCAACTTCATCACACAAATAAAAATGTACACATAAGCATATATCATCCTACATCCCCAATCAAGAATAAATCAGAATAATACTCAAATACTATTGTATAATTTTAAGTATAGTTGCTGCAATTATGCAGCAACAACAACAGCAAATATTGCTGCAAAATAACAGACTATGGAGCTGAAAAACGAAAATACACATATATAACAAACCACTTTCTTTAGTGCAACACATGAACACTAATGTCTCATGATCAAGACACACACCCATATTCTTAAAGAACACATCTTCCCCTTATTTCAATTCTTAAAACCAGCATTTACTTATATGAAATCATTACCAAGCTAACTAACTATATATTCAAGTTTTAACTCTTTACATTCAGAATTTCATAAAAGCGCATAATGTTGGTGATTACACATGCACATCCAAAACAGCACCCAAAGCAGCACCCCAACTAGCCCAAAACAGTCTACACAAATAATCCAAAGCTACCACAATCCAACATAACCCAATCATTATCAACCATAGTTATCATTAACACTACTAAGTTACTTTCTAATTGCTTTATGAATCACATAAGCTTAGATTAGACTACATACTATCCTAGCACACAAGTTCATTTATACTCAAATCTTTACCACTTAATTACCTCACTCTCTCACAATCTATCTAAATGCAAGATTACCATTTACCACTCAACTACAAACTAATATCCTCACATAAGTGAGAAACTTACAAATCTGATTCCCTTTTTATCCTTTATCGCAATTATCACACATTCAAGCCCAGGATAAAATTGTATATCATGACAACCTTTTATTATAACCCTTCAAAACCCAAATTATTGAATATCTATAACCAATCCCAATAACAATCATCATATAAGCCTCATTACAACTCTCAAGGCAATTTTCTAAATCCACATGCAACTTTCTCCTCTCTTTCACACTCAAGATTTAACTCACTTTGCACCCTCACTAATTACTGTTTCGCAATCATAGATGTGCATAAATAAACCTATAAAACGAATCCTCAAAATTCAGAATAAAACTTTAAAATACATCATGATTTCCAACTTGTTTAAACTTCTAATTAAGACGAAAATCACCCAAAATCACCCCATACCATTAGAAACTCTTATTACACTTAAAAGATCCCAATGGAATTCTCAAAACGGCCATAGTTCCCACAATTTCGAAAATCACCCAAAATCATAACTTTTCAACACTTACTTTTTCTCAAAATTCATTCTAACCCAAAAATAAACAATCCTAACCCATAAACCACTTAGAAATCACCTAAATTTGGTTTTCAAACATCCAATTTCACCTCTGAAGTTACAAATATTCAATCACACAAAAACCCTAACTTATATAAACACATAATCAAGTAAAAATCACATAGGCTCAAATTCAAGTAACCCATACAATTAGAAACTCTCAGAAAGGCCTGATGATATTATAGAAATCATTCAAAAACTCAGAATTTCGAATTCAACCAAAACCCTAGAAATTTATCCCTAAAATCAAGAGCAAAGAGGAAAGGGGAATGAAGAGCAATTACCCAATGTTAAAGGGCTCTCTTTAGTCCCTCAACTCACTGGAGTACTTGCCGGAGGACGCTGGACCTCCGGCCACCACGAACCCAACTCTTCATTCTCTCTTTCTCGCCACAAAAACACACACAACGCTAGAGCAAATGAAGGTAGAAGAGGGAGCGGAGGGAACCTTTCCCTCACTGTGCGACGGCACCGCCCTCTTCCGGCCAGCCGACGGTGTATAGAGAAAGGAAGGAAGAAGAAGCAAATGAAGAAGGAGAGAGTATGGGTGTGTGTGTGTACGAGTTTTGTTTTATGGGGAGGAGGAGGAAGAAAAGAAAAATGAAATTTAGGTATGCAATTGACCCATTTGCCCTTCTATCTATACTTATTTACCTTTCTATCTTATATTCCTACCTTAAAGTGAGTTGTAAAAATAATCTATGCACTATCTCATATATTTTCTTCCACCATATTATTAATCAAGCTTCAACTATTTTTAATCAAGTTTCCAATCTATAATTTAAATTGTAACTATTTTTCTTTAATGTTCAAAAGAAAATAGACACCTTAATTCTTAAAAATATATTTCTCTTCTTGTATTTATTTACAAAGATTTCTAATTTACTAGTGATATCCTAATACCTTAATTAATTCTCAATTATCTCTAATTCAAATTTCGGGATGTTACAGCCACCTCCACCTTCTCCATTCTCCATCTGAAAACTCACTCCACTTCTCTCCCAAGTCCCACCAAATCTCCTATCCTCACCGGGACCAAGTAAGAGAGGAAGTAAGTGTGAGCCAGAAACGAGAGTGAGCAAGTGGCCATCGGAGTCGGAGGAGAGTTCCGATCTTACATGCAAGTTCGATTCTGACCCACGTGAGTCTCTTATCCTGAATTCCACCCTTCGTTTTTTTTTGGGCGAAGACCCAAAAATGATACATAACTATGGTCCAAGGAACAAAACTAATACATAACTATTTTGAGGTACACCAATGATACCCAACTTTACCATGTGATCAAGAATGATATTTTCACTAATATGACAATAAGATTAGAGATGAAAAGTCCAAAATACCCTTATAAATTAAATATATTTTCTTTCTCCTTATTCCTTCTTCCTTCTTCTTCCTTCCACCACCAACAACCACACCGGCGGGCGGAGGTTCACGGCCAACCACCAACGGCACTGCCACCAAGAAATAATGTATATCTTTAAGAATAAGGAGGCAAAGTAGAGAATAGAGAGTGTGAAAGAATGACAAGTGGTGGTGGAAGTGAATAGAGAACAGAGGTGGAAAACAGAGAATGGTACATGGTACCTTATGCAGTCGAGGGAGTTCCCACTCGTGACCACCTCAAACTCCGAACTGTGAGCCTCTCTCTCGCCGCAGATTCCATCCCCAGCGGCCACGTGACCCTTCTTGAGCTGCTCTTTCTTTCAGAATGAGTGGTTCCTCTAGAAGGCCGGCGAAACGGAGGGACTCGTCAATCATGCAGATTTGAGCAGCGTGATGGTCCTTCTCTGATTGTGCGGCGCCGACGCCAGCCATGGCAGCGCCGGTGGTGGTTGGTCGTGAGCCTCCGCCGCCGGTGTAGTTGTTGGTGGTGGAAGGAAGAAGGAATAAGGAAAAAGAAAATATATTTAATTTATAAGGGCATTTTGGACTTTTCATCTCTAATCTTATTGTCATATTAGTGAAAATATTATTCTTGATCACATGGTAAAGTTGGGTATCATTGGTGTACCTCAAAATAGTTATGTATTAGTTTTGTTCCTTGGCCCATAATTATGTATTATTTTTGGGCCTTCGCCGTTTTTTTTCAATTTGAGAGAGTGTAAAGTATAGCTCTCCATTATCATATTATTATTTGCAGAGAAAGAATAGAATAGAGAGGTTGCTGCAAGAAGAAGATGAATGAATGTGAATGTGTACTAAAATTGTGGGGAAAAATTGTGGATGGTAAGTGGAAATCAAAAAGTTAACTGTGATGGACATTTTTGCCCGAAGTTTTGAAATTTGATGGACAATTTTGCTCCAAAAAATTTTACGTGACTATTTTTGCTCATTTGTCATAATTACGTGGACATTTTTGCACTTTAACCCAAATAGCCACTGTAAATTTAAAAATGGGCATCTGGTTAATTTAAGGGGGCAAAACCGTATACTGTAAAGCAAAATGAGGCAAAAGTAACATCTCTGTTAGGCAACGTTAAACGGACGTTTTACAAATGTAGTCCCACCATCAGTAAATGACGTGTCATACATTTGAGGGTACAATATGTTGGTGAGACTTTATTTTTTGAGATGGAGATTTATTTTTTTAGATGATTACGAAGAAGTAAGGTGGTTTTCACATTATTTTGGGTTGTATTTGGTTTCTTATCGAAATGATTTATGGATTTAGGGTTCATTTCAAGTGATTTAGGGTTCAACTGGATGCATTTCAGCTTTCACGGTGGATTTTGGAATTGACACGTCATTAAAAATATATCCATAATTGTAACACCCAACAAAAATCTTATACAATTTATAATTAAAATTATATTTACACTCCAAAAACTCCAAATCGTAGTAACAAATTAAAAACTTGATGTTTGATCTTTTTGAAATAAAAACAAAATAAAACATTAAAGGCTGAGGTACATGACAAAGTAAATATAACTCAAAAACGTGCTTACACTTCAAGTGTCTTCCCCTGGCTTGCTATTAGATCCTTCACCTAAAATTGTTAATAATGGGGTGAGATCGACATCTCAGTAACTACCGAAATCTCCTAACATACACAAGCAAATTACATATAATTACAATACAAAGGTCATTCACATATTAGTTCGTACAAATCAACTCTTTATCCATATCGATTGACCTCTTAATTCAAAAACGGTTCCTTTACATTAAGATTTCACTCATGCATAAATGCAGTATGCCTCCCTTATATCGCCTCCACCCTTATACCGGTGACAGGAGCCATAGGCTAACATATAATCCAAACAGAAATAAATCTAATCAAATAGATTATCCCAAGCTCACCAGTACATGAGATATACCCTGCCGAGGTATAGAACTCAAGTATGGACTATGACTCCCCTCCTTAAAGAACAAATATAAGGAGGTGTCACATGTCCCATAACTTCCATGCAATCCTGGCAAGGGAAGGCATAGAAGAAAGGGCCCTGACAAGTACCACTACCACTGTGCACCGAGTGGTGGTATAAAAATCCATCATCACATAATCCTCCTCTAATCCCTATCCCATAACAAATGCTCATGCAATGACAGATATATACGTTCACCAACAATTAAAATATTCTTGAATTTAAATTACCATAATACACTATCTAACACAATATAATATCATCATATAAGCAAGCATGCTTGAAAAGAATTAAACCACAAGCATGCTTGAAAAGGAACAAACTAATCAATCATTCACATTTTTAAATTAAGAGGTAATCAGTAATCAGTCAGATTATAATTATCCATAACTTACAAGCATACGAAAGAATCATTCAGAGTTACCTGTTATTCCTCAACTTAAGATAATTTACCGAAAAGTTACTCCAAAGCTCTATAGAAATCTACAAGGACTATACAACTATTTATTAATATTTTCTTGACATTTAATATGCCACTCTAAATTACTTTTCCAAAATTATACATTATTCCTATATGCTTGGCTCCTATCCTAATGTCGAAAATAATAGTGACCCACGGACTACAAATTTTGAAGTGTATATAGTAAAATGGCAAGAAAGGTTTATAACATTGTATAAATTATCTTTATGTTTATTTTATGGAACTATAAATAAATAGCTACGTCAAGTAGAATGAAAAGGACTAAAAGTTTGAATGTATGACATGAGAATATTACCATGGGATATATGTAGATGGAATATATATGTATAGAGAGAGAGCAAAACCATTTGACAAATAACTTCTAATAGATATAAATACGTATTTGTTTATTACAGTGCGTAAGGATTTGAAAGGTAAATAGAATAAAATAAATTTTCTATGTAGAGACTGATGATGGAGATATGGTGGCATAAAACTTGAAAATAGTTGCCCAAGCAAACAACAGAAAGTGTGAAGAGATTGGTGTGTATGAAGTTCACAATTGTACTGTACATGTGTGCGTGTAATGAAGTGTATGAAAGGATGATGTGGTATAATATAATAGTATTATAAAAAGTTACCTTCACATGTGGACAAAACTTTTATTGTGTGAGGTAAGAAAGCAATTGATGGAAGGAATAAGCAGAGGAATGATCGAAGGGAGATGGAGGTGCGGCGCAGTGAACATAGGGAAGTAAGACAAAGGGTTTTAACTTATCACAATTGGGCTTTTGTCAAATGCGCTATCAAGGTCATCATTCTTAATCATCTAATTATCTATTTTAATTATACACTACGAACCGTTTATTAAAATCTAACTAGACAACTATTATTATTTTTTTTATTATAAATTAAGAATATCTCATGACCCCATAATATACAACTTTTTTTTCTTTAAGTTTTAACTCAAATTTATTACTTCTTAAAAGTCCTAATCTCAAATAAGGATTCTAAATGTCACAAGGACCATTTATTTATGTGTTAAAAATATGGGATGTTACAGCCTACGTCTGGAAAACGTCTGTTCCACTCTTCCTAACAGAGAGATTACTTTTGCCCCATTTTGGTTTACAATGTACGATTTTTCCCCATTTTGCTTTATAGTATACAATTTCCCCCCTTAAATTTACCAGAGTTATAGGTGCCCATTTTTAAATTTATGGTGGCTATTTTTGTACCTTTGCCCTTTATGAAACCATGGTTTAGAGCCTAAGCCATGATTTTGAAAGGATATATTGGCTTCAAACCATGGTGTCATAAGCTATACTAAGATCTATGAGTCATTACTATATGTAAATGATTTGAGGAATAAGCCCCCAAGAATTAGTTGTACTATCTATCTATACATGTAAATGGGTCCAAGTGTTATTATAAATAGATCTAGTTTGAATTGGAATTATCTTGTCATATTGTTTATAATTTCCTCATTATGGAGAAAAGACTAAATTTATGTGCATCCTGGTGCAGAAATTGAAGTTTGATGGAGGGAATAGGGGAAGGAAGAGTGAAAGAGATATCGACGATGAAGATGTTGAGAAATATTTGGGTCTCAAGAATGGAAAATCGTTTAAGAAGTTCAGAAAGAAATAAGACTATAACTCAGCTAATTTATGTTTTGCAATATTTAATTGTACATGGCATTTTTGTAGCTTTAGGTTGAGTTTTCTTAAATAGAACACATTTCTTCCAAATATAATAGTTGGGGCTTGGTTTTGAAGGAGCTAAATATATAAAACATACATCGTGGAAAATGTTTGTTATGTCAACCTACCAATGAAGCCTTTTTCAATTCAATGTACTTTATATAAGCTATTTGAATTTTGTCGTCTTTTTATGTCATAATTTCTCCTTCCCTTTTCAATTCTATGTACTTTATATAAGGTTTTTACATCATTTAATATATAATTGTTGATTCCCATACCTTTGAAACTTTTGATTCTACAATGTAGGTTCTCTACATTAGTTTTGTTTGATTGTGTGCACAATTACTGGTTTAAGTGATGTTAAATTCATTTGGTTGTAATATGCAAGTAATGATATTATTATTTTTCAGAAAACCCATTAAGTGTGTAAGTGAAGAGTTAAGATGTAAATTTACCAATAAACTATTACCAAAAGTGCACTAACACAATTGACTAAATAAAAGGTGCAAATTTACCTACAAACTATTACTAAAAGTGCATTCAGGACAATTGACTAATTAAAAGTGCATATTTACTTATATACAGACTATTACCAGAAGTGCATTTGGCACAATTGACTAATAAAAGGTGTATATTTACTAACAGACTATTATCAAGAGTGCAATCAGCACAATTGACTAAAAAAGGTATAGTTCTTTTTTATAAAAAAAAAGGTACAGATCTACCAAGTACCAACCAACATTTTATACAATGTTTTAAATTTCCCTCATATTAGTAGGATGATATATCTCAATTCAATATATTATAGATTGTGCTAGACAAGAATATAAAGGGAGAAAAAACTATATCAAGTATTTTGGTAGTAGAAAAGTTGTATATAAATATTTTGAGGCATAGTCTTTTATATTTTATAGTTATCTAGATCAATGTGTATCTCTTATAGATTTGAAATGATATTGGTTTAGGCAGTTGAAAATTTTCATTTCAAAAGGTATTGAAAAATGTTTCAAAATTCTTTATTAAGTATATACTATAATTTAGTTTTATAAGTATGATGATGTGATATAATGTGAGCTGATTTGAATGGGTATAAAAAATTGACAGCGGAGGGCCGATGAGGAAAATGCCGCAGAGGCAACTCAAACCCTTTCTTGGCCACCACGAATACGAAAGGTCATAATCATAATTAATTTTTTATTTATTTTTATTTTCTTACAACTTTATTTGCCAAAGAAAAAGACTCACCATGACTCTGGAGGGTCATAATTAAT
This sequence comes from Mimosa pudica, assembly GCA_029929735.1. Classification (NCBI taxonomy): domain Eukaryota; kingdom Viridiplantae; phylum Streptophyta; class Magnoliopsida; order Fabales; family Fabaceae; genus Mimosa; species Mimosa pudica. The sequence goes on from JAKELP010000036.1 coordinate 3,020,203, forward strand.
TTTTTTATTGTTTCTTTTTACAGTTTTATTTGCCAAAGAAAATGACTAATAACGATCATAATTAACTTTTTAATATTCTTCTTATAATTTTTTAAACACAGCCCACTATAATCTAAAGTTATTGACGACAAATTAATCAAGACTTGAGTGGTAAGAATGTTCTCCAAATAGACATGAGTTTCCCTCCTCTAAATTTTAAAAGCTTTTCGGGATTCAAATACACCTTCTCGTTACATGCATAGAAGCTGATTTAACATCTCAACCAACTATACAGTCCGTATTTTTTACTGTTTTTTTTTTTTGCCAAAGAAAATAACAAATCTTCACTCTCTCTCTCTCTCCTTCAATGGCAAAGAAACCCGTCAAATTCTCAGTGGTATGCATGCATGTTTTGTTTTCTCATTTCTATGCGTTGAAGGTGTGTTTCATGTTATGAATGAATGCTGAACTTTAAGCTTCTCTCTTTGCATGCATTGATGGTACGTACTACATAGGTGGATGCTTTCACTGAGACGGCCTTCAAGGGAAACCCTGCAGCTGTATGCATATTAGAGGAAGAGAGAGATGAGAAGTGGTTGCAATCAGTGGCCACTGAGTTCAATCTCTCTGAGACATGTTTCTTGCTTCCTGTTTCACATATCAAAGCTTCCTCTGTTCCTCGTTTCAGTCTTAGATGGTTCACTCCTGTCTGCGAGGTAACATTTACTATCTCGTTTCCTAAATATAAGAGGTAGTTGATTTTTTTGGAGAATACTAAGAAAGCAAAATAAACCACTTAATTATGACATATTTTATATATTAATGGATCGTATGTTAGTTTATAAGTCAAATAAACTAGTTTAAAGGAAAATTTTGGAAAAATCAATTTTAATGACCTCATTTAGCTTTCTTAGAATTTTCCAAAAAAGTCAACTAGATCTTTTATATAGGATCAGAGCGAGTATATCAATTTAAAATGTAAATAGCTCTTGTGTGATTGAATGTGCAGATTTGACATGGGAATGATATTATGTTGTCATGTTAATGATGATTTCACTTTATGAGCTTATTCAGGTGTCAGTTTAGGAATAGCTTTATAGACTGAACTTGTAATGATTATGATGATGATTTGCGTACACCTGTTACTAAATGTAGGACCTATTAACTTTAACTAATTGACTCTTTTTTGGAAATTTCTAAGAAAAGCTAAATGAGATCCTTATAATTTGATTTGCCCAAATTTTGCCTCTAAAGTAGATTATTTTGCTTATAAGCTAACATATAATATAGGAGTATACAAAATATTTTATAATTGATTGGTGCATTTATCTTCCTTAATTTCTCAAAAAAGAGGTCAACCAGGCTTATATCTAAGAATTGGGTCTTATATTTAAGAACGGGGAGGTAAATAACATTGTTTGAGAGTCTTTTGAACTACATGGTTTGTTTAGTATGCTAGTCAGGCTTGTTTATGATTGTTATTGTTTTTTTGTTAATAACCACCTGGTTTTATCTGGACACGAGGGGTAGAAGTGTTAGTTGCACGCATAGGCAAGCTTGTCCCCTCTCCCAATGAGAGCGGTTCCCGGGATTCGAACACGCATTCTCATCCTTACGAGGGTTTTAGCCCACTTACCAACTCAACCAACCACCCATTGGTTTATGATTGTTATTTTAAGTCAAAACAGTGAGGTATAATTCCTAAAACAATTTAGTTACTGAGTTATATCACTGCAAGATAGCCCTTGTGTAGTTAAGAACTCCTCTATCTCAGTAGTAATTGAAGATGTGTTAATTTAGGAATGACTTTAAAGACAATTTATGTTTGTTTGTGGTTTTTGTTTTTAAGTCAAAGCTGATCAAAATCTAAGAGTGATTTGATTTGTAACATACTAGCAAGTATGACTTATATAGTGCTTGATGGAGGAGTTTAGCGTTAACAAAAAAGGTTTTTGCTCTTTTGTAGGTTAAACTTTGTGGCCATGCTACATTAGCTGCTGCACACACGCTATTTTCTTCTGGTTTGGTGGCTTCCAATATTGTTGAGTTTGTGACACTATCTGGACTGTTGGCTGCCAGAAAAATACCAGATAATGAAGATCAAGACAAATATTGCATTGAATTAGATTTTCCCGTCGATCTTCCCACAGAATTTCATGCCACTGACACTTCACAAATTTCGGCAGCATTAAAGGGTACTTCCATAGTTGAAATAAAGAGGACAACCATAACAGATGACTTATTGGTAATTCCTAAATTTGTTCTCTGCATCTTTTTTATTTCATATTAATCACATTCAATCTTTTCAATATGACAAGGATACATGCTTATGGCAACAATACTTGGATTAATACTACTTTAACCTCTAACTGTTCACCTAATTGACAGTTGCTAAAACTGCATATCTCATCAATCATCATACCATTATTTGGAAAAGATGTTTGACACATGAGTAATACTCTGAATATCAAACATGTTTGGTTTTTGGCTTCTTATGTTATGCAGGTCGAAGTCTCATCTGGACAATCTCTTATTGAATTCAAGCCACCAATGGATGATATAGTAAAATGCCCTGCAGTAGGGATAATTCTCACTTCCCTTGCTCCTTCTGACTCCGGATTTGATTTCTACTCCAGATATTTCTGCCCGAAAGAAGGAATCAATGAGGTGAGTGAATTGAGATTTAAGTTATAACTATATCTATTACTCCCTCCGTTCCTAAATATAAGACCTAGATAACTTTTTTTTTTGGAGATGTTAAGGTTACCATATATGCTATTAAATTATGATATATTTGATATATTTTTAGATTAGTCATTAGTTTATAGGTTGAATAAACTAGTTTGAGGAAAAAAATGAGGTGGAGCATTACCTAACATCCATTAAATTCCTATATGATAAAACAAAGGTGGGTCATTTTCATTTTTTCCTTTTAGGATCCTGTTACTGGGAGTATACACTGTGGTTTAGCATATTATTGGAGCAAGAAGCTTGGGAAGTGTGATTTCAAAGCTTATCAGGTACTCTTAAGTCATTAGTTTGGGGTTATGTTTGTGATTTATGTGTGAACTCTGTGTGTTATATTTGAGCAGGCATCCCCAAGAGGGGGAGTTCTGCATATTCATCTTGATGAGCAGAAGAAGAGGGTGCTGTTGCGAGGGAAAGCCGTGACTGTGATGGAAGGCTGCGTTGTAGTTTAGTCCTGTTTTCCAGCATTGTAAACATAATCCATTGTATGACACTGAAGTGGTATTGTTGTTTGATAATGTTCAGAAATTTGATAGACCTTCTCACCACCTGATTTTGGTGGGTTCTATTGTTGTTTGATAATGTTCAGAAATTTGATAGACCTTCTCACCACCCGATTTTGGTGGGTTCTTCTAGTCCTCTTACCATTTTGGTATAACTTGTTAGAGTCTGTTTTGACTTTTGACTAGTTTTGAAGAAAAGCTTTGATTAAGAAAGGGGCAAAAGTGATTTTAGGAGGTGAATTGATTTGTGTGGAGGAATATACCTTCATGAAATGAAAGTGTTAGATGATAAATTTATGACTTTTTTTGTATGATAAATATATTTGTATAACAAGTGATATTTATAAGATTATTTATAAGATTTGTTATATGGGTCAAAAGTAAAAAAATTAACTGTGATGAATATTTTTGCCTCAGTTTTGAAATTTAATGGGCAGTTTTGCTTCAAACAATTTTTCATAGCTATTTTTGCACCTTTGTGACAATTACTTCAACCCAAAAGAAAAAGGCCAAATTGTCCAGCTATATTAACCCATGCATTGGTTTATACATGACTATAAGGTGAGAGCTTAATCAAATTTCAATATTTTCTCCGATGAAAACCCGATGGCAACAAATACATTACATTACAATGAATGAGATTATATTATCATGAAAGGATGGGAATTCTCATTCACACATAGCTCCAACCAGGCTCTTTATTCACCCCACATTTTTTCATCAACTCTGGGATTCTAAGGACTTCATCCCACTTTCCTAAATCTGCACAAATGTTTGAGAAAGAAACATAAGTCCCAGCATCACATTGCTCAAATTCCATTACTTTTTGGGCAGCTAACTTGCCAAGCTCATGATCACCATGGATATTACAAGCTGCCAGGAGGGTTCCCCAAATCAAAGCATCAGGCTTTAAAGGCATTGTGTTGATGAAGTTTTCGGCCTCTTTTAGTCTACCCGAGTACCCGATCGTCGAAGATCAACGATGCAAGCATAATGACGATGGCCAGGCTTAATGTCATAGTCTTTGACCATAGAATTAAGATAGGAGAAGGCCTCTTCAACCAGCCCACTATGAGTGCAAGCTAATAACACGGCCACAAAAGTTACTGCATTAGGTTGATTGCCTTCGCTTCTCATGAGTCCATAGGTAGCCAAGGCTTCAGAACCCTTACCATGTTGAGCATAGCTCACTATAATCGATGTCCAACCTATCAAATCAGGTTTTTCAATATGATAAAATGCTTTGCAGCAATCCTCCAACCTTCCACATTTTGAGTACATGTACACAAGTGCACCACCAATAACTATGTCTGTTCCCATTCCCGAGCGGAAAAAATAACCATGTATTTCTTTACCTGTCTGTAGTAAACTAAGAGCAGAACATGCGGTTAGAATTGCAGTTAACGTAAAATAATCGGGTATAATATCTTGAGCTAGCATCTCTTCAACTAGCTGAAAAGCGCGGTCTGGATATCCATGTTCCACAAAGCCAGAAATCATTGAGGCCCACGAGACATTGTCTTTGTGAGGAACTTCCTCAAAAACTCCATAAGATTCCTCTAAACAACCACATTTAGAGTAAATGGTGAAAAGTGAGCATCCTACAGTAGCATTAGTAGCCAATCCGGACTTCAAAGTGTAACAATGCATCTGTCTTACCATAGATAAGCAGTTCAAAATACTTAACGCTGTAGAGATACAATACTCATCTGGTCTGATACCCTGTTGTAACATAAACAGAAATAATTCAACAGCTTTTGTAGAATTTTGATTGTAAGCATAAGAAGACATCATTGCTGCACATATGCGCACATCTTTCACATATTTTATCTCGCCGAAGGCTAAATCAGAAAGTCCAACTTCTGCTATTTTTGCATACATATTGATCAAGGAAGCTTGGACAGTTGCCTCCAAAAATAAAGGTAATTTCAGGATTAAGGAATGAATTTGGCTTGCCGCTTCAATCATCCCTGGCTTGGAACATGCAGCAAGTATACTAGTAACAGTATAGGTATTTATCTCCTCCCCTGCCTCTCTCATGTATTTGAAAAACTTCAGTGCAGAAATACAATCATTCTCTTGCTTAAATCCAGAAATTATAGCAGTCCAAGACACCACATTGTGGATAGGCATCTGCAAGACTTTCCTACCAGCTTCATCCATACGTCCACATTTGGAATATAAATCAACTATAGCAGTGTCCACAAATATATCTGTAGCAGCACATTTTATTACCCGCCCATGGATTATTTCTCCAGCCTGCAGTTCTCTAAGCGAACAGCATGCTGTTAAAACACTCGAGAAAGTATAGCCATACGGCATTAGAGATCGATGACACATTTCACAAAAATGAGAAAAATGAGAATACATAAAATATTATGAAATGTATAGATTTATTAATAGAGATATCAGAATGTGTGATGCTACATATGTGACAGAATTTTTCTGTACATGTGTGAAAAAACCCTTGGAATGTTTCCCAATTCTTTTCAAAAGATGGGATAGAATAGGGAATAAATGTTTAAAAGAAGCATTGTTAAACTTATTAGGGAATATTTAAATATATTCCCTAATTTTCATTAACACTGTCAATGAATTTATTGACATATGTCTCATCTTGTTTATTGATAACTAGAATGGACCCCGCGCGTTGAGCGGGTATTTAGCATTTAGTTGTTTACATTTTAGCCTACAAACACATTAGTTTGTGTCATATATGAAAATTGAAAAGGGATGTCCACACACTCTTAGTATACTTGGGAGGTTTAGAGAAGAGAGACTACTTAATCATTATGTAACATTTTATTATGTTATATTATAGCTATTCATAAGTCAAGTTAGTTTGTATATAAAGAAACATAAAATTTGTAGTGTAATTTGTTTTAGTTTTTTGAACATATCAAAAAAAAAGTTAAATTGTTCTTTTACTAAGAATTGGAATGAGAATTTATTTTAGGACAACTAAACACAAATTATTAATATTTATTTTCTCTAAGTATTTTTTACTCATTTCCCACATTCCATTTTTGCTATTATGTAAAACTCTTGTAACAATGTGACCACAACTTTTCAAAATATCAATACTACAATTTTTCAAAGGTAAAACACAATTATGTAAAACTTTTGTAACAATGTAACCACAAACTTTTTTTTTGATACAAATGTAACCACAAACTTTTAATTCAACGCTTCAAATTAGTAGAATCTATCGTCACAATAAGTTAAGTATTTAAAGTGTATAAAAATGATAGAAGCAAACTTTATCCCCACCTCCCCCATTTGACCCCTTGGCCCCAAAAAACATCCGAATTCCCCTAGACACCTCCCCCACGTGAAAGATAACTTGAACTAAACTTATCATGTAGTTGAACTTTTTAAATAATTTAAATTTAGATTACATAAAGTGTTTTTAACTTGATGAAGAATCAAACTGGCCCATGTATAATGGGATTGTATAAACTGTCACATAGTATATTTCATTATCATTTGTAAAAGTAATGTCCCAATGTTATTTAATTAATTAAATGGCTAAAGTATACTTTTAGTCCCTTATGTTTGCATCAAGTTTCATTTTAGTCCTTTATGTTTGGAAAGTACACTTTTAGTCCTTTTCCGTTAACACCATTAGTTTAACTTAACGGAAAATGCTAACTTAAAAATTTTAAATGGGGATTAAATACTGAAAAAATGTTTCAATTAAAATATTTGAGAGTAATTATTATTATATTTTCAAAATTTATCATTTTTGGTTCCAATTTAATTATATAATAATCATTTGAAATTGTTCAGTTAGCATTTTCCATTAAGTTAAACTAACGGTGTTAACAAAAAAGGATCAAAAGTGTACTTTCCAAACATAAAGGACTAAATTGAAACTTGATGCAAACATAAGGGACCAAAAGTATACTTTAGCCTAATTAAATAGTTTGTAAGTAGAATTTAATTTTTGATTAAAGGTAATTTATAGAATTCATCCAACGAACTTAATATGACGATGCAAGTTTCAATTGCTCAAATATTCTTATAATAGTTTAAAAAAAAATTAACGATATTATTATCCCCTAAATCCCCATTCATGATGCAATATTTTAGAATTATTTCTAATGAAAAATTCGGAAAAATCAATCTATATTGATATAATCTTTCAACTTGCTAAAATATATCATGTAAGAACATCCCACCCCTCTCCCCAAATATATTTTCTTAGCGGATAAAAATATTGTTCCATAAATACTCATTCATAATACAATATTCATGATCTGTTAATGAAAAAGTATTAAGAAAAATCAATTTATATTACAGTTAATATTTTAAATTTTGATGAAAATAAGTTCTCATCCCTTCAAAATATATGAACCCCACCCCTAAAATATATTTAATTATAAGACTTAAAATACTTTCCTTAGATGTAAGGCTAAATATCATTCCTATAGTCGAAGCCTTAATAACATTTGAAAGGCTAAATACAATCATTCAAAGAAATAGAGTGGATAATTCAAGAATATCCTTGATCTAACCTTGGTTAAACCTTGGTTAAACGGTTACTGCTATGATCTAATTAACCATCGCAGACTTTAAGTTGCTTGGATAAATGAAGCTGGCAATTGGCAATATATAACTGATGTAGTGTGAGTGTGAGAATAGAGAAGAGTGTATGAGAATATAGAAATAGAGGAAGAATAAGAATAGAATAGAGAGAATAGAAGGAAGAGATAAGAGAGAAGAGAGTAGGAGAAGACAACACAATATTATGCTTATTATTCAAATCATCAAAGTCTACATAGCAAATAGTTGAGAGGCTATATATAGGCCTCAACATAACCCTAAATATTAATGATAGAATACTCTAGAATATAAATCATACTTAATGCTAATTGATAACAATAAATGCAAAATTAAAATAGAACAATCTAGAAATACTAATTTCTAATATGATAATCTTCAAATCTCTTTGTCATCTTTTTTATTCTTTTGTGATTCCCATCAAATAATGATTTCCTAAATATCATACCTCATCATTTCTCCCCCGCTTGAAAAACTCGACTCCTGACGAGTTGATAGAGATGTGTAAGCCTGAATCATCAAAGTGGTTTCTTGATTTGGGAATCCCTTCCAACAAGTGAGGTACTTGAAGATGAAACCATTGCAAGTAGCTTGATAACAATTAAACTCTGGAAAACTTTTCCAATAGATGAGATAATAAAAGAGAAACCCGAGTAGAGAGCGAGCAACTTGCAAAAACTTCAATGTGAAACTTTGATTTGGAAGTCCTTTCCAACATGTGAGGTACCAAAAGAGAGAACCCTTGATAAAGTAGCTAGTTTTATCAGTATGAGCATCTGGAAATCCTTTCCAACAAATGAGATACCGTTGCAGTGACTTGTTCAACAAAGAAGCACTAGATTTGACAAATGAAGCTTTAATTTGATAATCATGCATTCTCATAGTCCCGATTAAAGAAAGATTTATCTTCATTGGTATGGAGTAATTGAAGTATTCACCAAAAATAAACTCTTCACAATTGAAATCAACATGATTAGTGTTACCAATCATATGAGTAATTTGATCCTTAGTGGTTAAAATCTGAGAATGATCCAACTTAGTTGAAATAGTGTCTGGTAGTGTTTGTTCTGAAATAAGTTCTGATAAAGTAACCTCACCAGTGATTTCCACCGTTGAAGAGAACTCTTTTAGTTCTAAAGGAGAATCTTCTATCTCTGTTTTCTGTTGTGGAATAAGTTCTGGTAGAGAAACCTCATTAGCATGAGTGATTTTCACAGTTGAAGAAAACTCTTCTAGTTCTAAAGGAGAATCTTCTACTTTTGTTGTCTGTTGTGGAATAACTTCTGGTAGAGTAACCTCATTAGCATGAGTGATTTCCACAGTTGAAGAGAACTCTTTTAGTTCTAAAGGAGAATCTTCTACTACCTCAGTTGATTTAGTTGCTTGGTTTATTTGACTCCTCCCCTGAATGTAAGGATTTCTCATACGTTGGCGAATAGTCTCCAAGGCATCCAATATCATAGAATGTTCTTGTTCAAATTCTTCATTGTACACTCCATTAGTCTTATTACATTTCTCAATAAACTCGAGGCGTTGAAATAAAGCCAGATGCATATCTAAATCATTGGAGCGTTCTTCCATCCATATATAAGTTTCGTCAACTTGAAATTCATTTGGGTTAATACTATCATCATAGCATTCTTCATCAATATAATACTCTTCTTCATCATATTTTTCATAATCATCATAATGAGTATTATATTCATATATGGTATCATATTCGAATGGATTTCCTAATGATGTATGTTTCTTGAAACTCATTACTGTAACAAGGTAACATGCTCTTTAGGTTTAAAGGTGAGTCTCTAACTTATATAAGGTTCCCAAGTTGCATCCACCAAAAAGGTGAAAACTCTACTTAACAAGTTTAACCTTCAGGGACTAGCCTCAGAGATTATTCTTGCTAAATAAGTAACAACTTGAGCGAAAACTTCACAGAAACCTCAGAGGGAAACCTCTCAGGGAATCTGTTAGAAATCTCTACTAACTTAGGGTAAATGTGACCCGGGTATAGGGCCAAATGTTGGAGAGATAAAAAGCTTATAGATGACTAAAACAAAAAAAAAATAAAAAACAAAAATCGAAACAATTTTTTTCACTCTTTTTTCCTTTTTCTTTTTTTTCCTCTCTTTTTTTTGGGATTTTTTTTTCTTTCTTTTTTTCTCTTTTTTTTTCCTTTTTCCCTTTTTTTTGTTTTTCTCCTTTTTTTCCTCTCGCAACAATAGAAGAAAAAAAAACTACTACAAACAAAAAAAAATCAAACTTTTTTTTTCTTTTTAAATAAAAATAAGATAACACTAATAGAAAGAGAAAAATATGAACGTAATGGATGCACAAGAGGGGGGGGTGAATTGTGCTTCAAAAATAAATACTCAAAGTAAACGACACAAGATTTATACTGGTTCGGTCTACCTGACCTACGTCCAGTCCTCAACCACCCAGGCCGAGAGTTTCACTATAACTCAGGTTTTAAAACGGGTTCACCTGAAACCTTACAACCGCAAGTTTTACGGGCTCACTTGCAACCTTACAACAAGTTTTACACTGGCTCACTTGTAACCTATCTAACTGTCTCCCCCTCACACCAAGCAAGGGTTTGAAGTTTACACTTGAAGGCTTTTCTGACTAAGTTCTCTTACAGAACAAATGATGTTACACACTTAAGTTCAATAAATGCTCTTTTAACAGAAAGAGACTTAACTACTGTGAGTACAGAATAAGTAGATGAAAAATCACTCAAAGTGTTAAATGCTCTTCGCTTTTCTGGGCAGCCTGAATGAATAAAGATTTTCTTGCTCAAGAATATTTGAAGATCATTAATTGCTTCATAAATGAAGTTGAGCTTCCTTATATAGTCTTCAAGCATTTTTAACTCTTGGTAGGTGGGCTAGCCGTTTGAATATGTCCGTTTTTCCCTTGTTACCGTTCGCCCATTTAATGCTTCATCAATGCATAGCAGGGTTGACTTGCTTTATTTCTGAAAAGTAGTCCTGACACCTCTGCTCTGACATAAGCATCCTGACACTGCATCTCTTTGAACGTTCAGACATTCTTTTTGCTTGCGGAAGTAACTTCTCATCCGGAAGCAACCTTACTGAGTGTGCTGCACTTGAACGTTAGTTTTGCAATATAATCATATAGTCTCATGCAGTGGGGGTTCCCTAAGTCCAAGGTGTATCCGGAAGCACTTCTACATCCGGAAGTAATTTTACTCGATGAGGGATCTAGTTCACCATGACTCGCTCTTGCTTAGTCTATTTCATTCCACCACTCAGCGCTAGTCACTGAGCTATCGGAAGCATTTTTACTTGACGTGGTGAATTCACTGACGCTTAGGGTGAAATCTATTCTATCAGTCTGCGCCAGTCAAGATCTAATAGGAAGCAACTTCACTTGATGTTGCATTTCCGCTGACGCTCGGGGTTATATCTAGTCTATCAACCTGCGCCAGTCTAAATCTAACAGGAAGTGCTTTTACTTGGCGAAGTAGACTTACTGACGCTTGGGGTAATATCTATTCTATTGCTCTGCGCCAGTCTAAGTCTAACAGGAAGTGCTTTCACTTGGCGAAGTAGACTCACTGACGCTTGGGGTAATATCTATTCTATTGCTCTGCGCCAGTCTAAGTCTAACAGGAAGTGCTTTCACTTGGCGAAGTAGACTCACTGACGCTTGGGGTAATATCTATTCTATTGCTCTGCGCCAGTCTAAGTCTAACAGGAAGCAACTTCGCTTCCGATTGAAACATAGCTTAGTCTTAGGGTTTGTGTACCTAATGTTCATGGACTAAGTTAAATCCCTAGTGATTTACTTGCTGACGCTGGGGGATGAAAACATTCATCCGCATGCGCAAGTCCTAATCTAACCGGAAGTAAATCTTCATCCGCAAGCACTCTTACTTGGGATCCTGAGTTATCCTATTGCTTCCTAGGCACTTGGTCTAATCCTTTATATTTTAGTCTTCATCAAAACTTAAGATTCTAACATTCTCCCCCTTTTTGATGATGACAAACTTAGCTTTATCGATTAAGTTCATATGAAAGGATTAGCTGAAGAATAAAAGCAATAGTTCAGAATAAGTAACTTAGACAAATATTATTGATAAGCATAGGTTACAAGTCAGAGCATATAATCAGATAACATTTACAAGCAACGAGCATATAGTAGGCAGATATGAGAACATGCATGAAAAGATGAACATTTCTAAGTAAACAAAAAAAAGTTTTGGGGGGTTGTTTCTTTTTGTTTCTTCTTTCTCTCCCTCTCGCTGAAGCTCTTCTTCATCAAGGAACTCCCAGGGTAGCAAGGCTAGTGGTCAATGCATCCTTCCAGGATAGCAAGGCTAGTGGTCAATGTATCTCTCCCCCTTTTGGCATCATCAAAGAGGGTTTTCCATATTTGATCGCCGCAGCCTCCTCCTTAGGGATGGACTTCCTCTTCTTAGAGCCCACTAACAGTTCTGCCATTCTACCAGAAGTTTCAGGCTGACCTTGAATATTTTCATCCTGCCCTAGAGCAATTTGCCGAGAAACTTCATGATGTTCTTGATGTTCTTCACGATGCCCAGATTTTCCAGAATGTTGATGGCTTGATTTCCCAGATTTGGACTTGTGTTTCTTAGATGAGGAGGGTTTCCTCGAAACTGGGTTTGCTTCAGAGGGTTCGGCCATTTTTGTGGGGTTGATGAGATGTTTATATGAAGAGAATGAAGAGCATAGATGAAAATGAAGAATGTGTGAAATGAGATGTCCTTTTTATAGGTAAAGTCACTAAGGGCAAAAAGGTCATGCTTCTTCACATTATCACACATTGGGTAGTGTAAACGACTTAAGTTGGAACGACACACCTGATGACACGTGTAGCTGCATATTATCAGAGAAGTCGAAACGTCTCATTTGGAAGTTGAAGCGTTTTCTGAAGTGACGTGTCTTCTTGGACTTGTGCTGGTGCTCTCTTGGTTTGATCATCCAGCGTCAGTGTGTAATCATTCGGAAGTGGTTGTGCTTCCGGTTGCACTTACTTAAGATTTAACATTGAATACCTGCAACGACATATATTGGCACTCCGATGCCTAAGTCAGTATTGTTGTAAGTGATAAATAATCAAATATATAAAAAAAAATTTACACTTCATTTGGGTTTACCATTCCCAAATCACCTCTAATGAAAATAAACTGGTCAGTCCCCAGAGGCTTGGTGAAGATATCCGCAAGCTGTTGTTGTGTGGGAACAAACTGCACCTTGACATCCTTCTTTTGAACATGGTCTCTGATGAAGTGATGTCGGACGTCAATGTGCTTCGTCCTTGTGTGCTGAACTGGATTCTTGGCGAGACTAATTGTGCTTGTGTTATCACAGAGGATGGGCGCCTCAGGGAACTCCAAGCCAAGATCTCTCAACTGGTTTTTCAGCCATAGCACTTGTGCACAACAACTTGCAGCAGCAATGTATTCTGCCTCAGTGGATGACAAGGACACGCAGGTTTGCTTCTTGCTGGCCCAAGACACCAGACAACCACCAAGGAAGGCGCATTGTCCACTGGTGCTCTTTCTATCTGTTTTATAACCTGCGTGGTCAGAGTCAGAATAAGCCCACAAGAACTCTTGGTTACCTCTGGGATACCAAAGACCAAGTTCTTGTGTTCCCTCAAGGTATCTCAGAATACGTTTAACACATGTTAAGTGTGATTCCTTGGGGTTGGCTTGAAACCTAGCGCACATGCCTACACTAAATTGAATATCAGGCCTGCTGGCTGTTAAGTATAAGAGGGAACCTATCATTCCCCTGTACATGGGCAGGCTGACAGTTTTACCCTTTGCGTCAGCGTCAAGTGCGGCGGAGGTGCTCATAGGAGTGTCATACTCCTTGCATTCATCCATCCCAAACTTTTTGAGTAGTTCTCTGCAGTACTTGGTTTGGGAGATGAAGATTCCGTTCTTCTTTTGTCTAATTTGCAGGCCTAGGAAGAACGTTAGTTCTCCCATCATTGACATCTCAAATTCACCCTGCATAGTCTTAGAGAAATCTTCACAAAGTTTTTCGTTAGTTGCCCCAAATATAATATCATCAACATAAATTTGGACAATTAGCATATCTCTTTCTTTGTGAAGGATAAACAGTGTATTATCTAATTTGCCTCTTGAGAAACCCTTGCCCAGCAAGAAGCTGCTGAGTCTCTCATACCAAGCTCGAGGGGCTTGTTTCAGGCCATATAAAGCTTTCTTTAATCTATACACATGTTTGGGGTGCTTATGGTCTTCAAAGCCAGGAGGTTGTTCTACATATACCTCTTCTTTAATATAACCATTAAGAAATGCACTCTTTACATCCATTTGATATAATCTGAAACCTTTCATGGATGCAAAGGCTAGAAGTATCCTTATTGCTTCAAGTCTAGCGACTGGAGCAAAGGTTTCTTCATAGTCAATGTCTTCTTCTTGGTTGTATCCTTTAGCTACTAGTCTGGCTTTGTTTCTGGTGATTTGACCTGTCTCATCCAGTTTGTTTTTAAAGACCCACTTGGTCCCCACTATGGATTGATGAGACGGCCTTGGGACTAGTTCCCACACTTGACTTCTTTCAAATTGATTCAGCTCTTCCTGCATGGCAATAATCCAGTCGCAGTCCTCAAGAGCTTGTTCAACTGAAGTTGGTTCGATTTGAGATAGGAATGCTCCAAACTCAACTTCATTTTGAACTTGTCTTCTAGTTCTGACACCAGAAGAAACATCACCAAGCACTTGATCAAGAGGATGATCCCTGTGATGTCTCCTAGCTATTGGCAGCTGTGCCTCCTCAGGCATGGGTTGCCCTCTAGGTACATCACTGGGTTCACCTTCTTCTTTGGGATAGCTTGTTGTTGTTTCTTTTGGTGGTGAGGAAGATGATGAAAGATTTGGAAGATTAAGTGCTTCATCATCTTCTGTGGATTGTCCCCATGTAGGAGTTTCATCAAATACAACATGCATGGACTCTTCTACAGTTTTAGTTCTCATGTTGTATATCCTATAAGCTTTGCTCCTAAGGGAATATCCTATAAATATACCTACATCAGCCTTTGGATCAAACTTACCCAAATTTACCTTCCCATTGTTGTGAACGTAGCATTTTGATCCGAATATTCTGAGATGGCTGATGTTGGGCTTTCTTCCTTTGTATAACTCGTATGGAGTCTTATCCAAGCCCTTGCGAACATAGGCTCTGTTGGAGATGTAGCAAGCAGTGCTCATAGCGTCTGCCCAGAACATTTGAGAAACCTCTTTCTCATTGAGCATGCTTCTAGCCATCTCTGTCAGAACCCTGTTCTTCCTTTCGACCACTCCATTTTGTTGAGGAGTCCTTGGAGCTGAGAAGTTATGTTCAATGCCGTTTTGCTCACATAGCTCAGTGAAGCTATGGTTCTCAAACTCTCCTCCATGGTCTGTCCTTATGGCTGTGATTTTGAGATCCTTCTCATTCTGCACTTTCTTAGCCAGGACAACAAAAGCATCAAAAGCATCTTGCTTGGAGGCAAGAAACATAGTCCACGTGAACCTTGAATAGTCATCCACCACCACTAAAGCATATAGGTTTCCACCCAAGCTTTTTACTCTTGCTGGCCCAACCAAATCCATGTGGATTAGTTCCAAGGGCCTGCTGGTGGAGACTCTCTTCTTGGTTTTAAACGAGGATTTTGTTTGCTTTCCTCGTTGGCAGGATTCACAGATAAAATCATGCTTAACCTTAAAAGAGGGAATACCTACAGCTAGCTCATTTCTAATTAGCATGTCCAATTGAGTAAAGTTAACATGAGCTAGTCTCTTATGCCAAAGCCAGCTATTCTCGTCACTAGATATTAGACATTTTTCTTCTAGCTGTTGACATAAATCTAAGGTATATAGATTCCCATTTCTAATTGCCTTAATTTTGCATTTTAAGTTGGCCTTATCTATATTCAGATCCTGCTTATCGACTATTAAGCACTCATTTGAATCAAATATTACCCAGTTACCTTTGTCCGTGCTTTGACTTACGCTTAGCAGGTTGTGACAGAGACCGTCCACTAGATATACATCTTTGACTGGTCCGACTTCTCCAACTCCAGTGATCTTGCCACTTTGATTTCCTCCAAAGGTCACTGTGGCTCCATCTTTGATCACCAGAGATTTGAACTTGTCTCTGTCTCCAGTCATATGTCTCGAGCATCCGCTATCGATGTACCAATTTTTGTTCTTGGATGCCTTGAGACACACCTGAAACAATCAAGCAATTTTAGGTACCCAACCTCTCTTGGGTCCTTTGTCATTAGTGTCTAGGACCCTTGGCCTAGCTTTGGGCTTATCCTTGTGCCTATAAACATTTGGAGCCTTTGGCCTAGTGTTGGCTCTAGACTCCTGGGTTCTTCCAGTGGGATGATTCCAGGCTTGGGATCCTTGTCCTCTCTTGATTTCCTTTGCAGGTGGAGGATCCTTTGTAGCCTTGGTTCCTTTAGGGACCCACTTGTAAGAGCTGTTAGCTCCATGCTTCTTAGCATTACAGGTGGACATCGAGTGTCCTTTCCTGTTGCAGTAATTACAGAAGCTAAAAGGTGAGGAGCTATGACTGGTGGCTTTATGGAAGAATTTTAAGTAAGGCTTTACTTTTGGTTCTTCCCACGTTTTCTTCCTGGGGGTATATCCCAAGCCAGTCCTATCCCTATATGCCCTTTGGTTCATTAAAAGTATATTCAGCATTTCTGAACCATTGGTGAATTTCTGCAGGGCATTTTGCAGCTTGTTATTTTCTTCTGAGATTTTGCTGCAATTTGGACAGCTCTCAGGTGTTGGGATGTTGGGTTCTGCTTGAGGAGAACCCTGTCCATCCACCATTGGAGATCTTCTAGCTTCCGCTAGTTCCTCACTGAGTGAGTCCACTTTGGACTCAAGTGACTCCCTTTTGGTTTTCAAGAATTTATAGGCTTTACATAGTTTAGAGAATTCTTCATGAATCTCATTGTAAGCCTCTTGTAGTTCAGGAAGAGTTACCTCATGTTCTTCGTTGGTGAGGTCAAGATCTGAAGATGCTTCATCATCCTCTTCTCTAGCTACCAGGCAGAGGTTGGCAACTTCTTCATCATCACTTGCTTCCTCATCTGAGCTGTTTACCCAAATGGAGGAAACAAGAGCCTTTCTCTTCTCCTTGCCTTTGGACCTCTGCAGGCTGGGACACTCAGCCTTGAAGTGACCAGGCTTGTTGTATTCAAAGCACACAGGGACCTTATCTTTCTTGTATCTCCTCTTCAGGCTGGTGTCACCTTTCTGATAGCCTTCCTTCTTCCTGAGGAATTTCCTGAACTTCCTCACCATCAGGGCCATCTCCTCATCGTCCATCTCATCGTCGTCATCCTCATCATTGTCCTTGATCTCTTTGCTGGGAGCAACGAGAGCAAGGTTCTTACTCTTGGATGAGGTTTGAGGAGCTCTCATAGCCAGCAAGGTAGGCTCATATTCAGCAAGGGAGCCAAAAAGAGCGGTGACGGAGCTGGTTGATTCTCCTTGCACTTCTTGCAGGATAGTTACTTTGGTGATCCAGTCACCCTTCAAGATTTTCAGAATCTTGCTCACCTGCTCTCTTTCAGGGATATCCTTACCAAGCGAGGCTAGATTATTGATGAGATGGGTGAATCTGAGCTCTAGATCTCTGATAGGCTCGGTGGGGCTTATCATGGCGAATTTGTGGAATTCTTCCACCAGCATCTCAACACGTCTTGCTTTTACTCCCCTGGTTCCGGAGTGTGCAGCCTCAAGAGCCTCCCACATATCCTTTGCATTTTTGTGGTGGCTGATCCTGTGAAACTCTTTGTAGCTGAGAGCACACTGGATGTAGTGCATAGCCCTATGGTTGAGTTGGACTAGAGCATAGTCCTCAGCAGTATATCTGGCTTTTGCCTTAGCAAATCCATCCTCATCTAAGGGAGTTTGATCCCCATGTTCGATCACGTCCCATAGTCTGATATCGCTTGACTTGATATAAGTTTCCATTCTGAACTTCCAGAATGTATAGTTGTGCCCATCGAAGCCTGGGGGCTTGTTGGGTTGTACAGCAACATCTGGCAGACCATAATCCGTATCCATTACTTAGATCTTTGCTTTCCGGATTCGTTGGAATCGAGTGAGAAAGACCCTCTCTGATACCAAATGAACGTAATGGATGCACAAGAGGGGGGGGTGAATTGTGCTTCAAAAATAAATACTCAAAGTAAACGACACAAGATTTATACTGGTTCGGTCTACCTGACCTACGTCCAGTCCTCAACCACCCAGGCCGAGAGTTTCACTATAACTCAGGTTTTAAAACGGGTTCACCTGAAACCTTACAACCGCAAGTTTTACGGGCTCACTTGCAACCTTACAACAAGTTTTACACTGGCTCACTTGTAACCTATCTAACTGTCTCCCCCTCACACCAAGCAAGGGTTTGAAGTTTACACTTGAAGGCTTTTCTGACTAAGTTCTCTTACAGAACAAATGATGTTACACACTTAAGTTCAATAAATGCTCTTTTAACAGAAAGAGACTTAACTACTGTGAGTACAGAATAAGTAGATGAAAAATCACTCAAAGTGTTAAATGCTCTTCGCTTTTCTGGGCAGCCTGAATGAATAAAGATTTTCTTGCTCAAGAATATTTGAAGATCATTAATTGCTTCATAAATGAAGTTGAGCTTCCTTATATAGTCTTCAAGCATTTTTAACTCTTGGTAGGTGGGCTAGCCGTTTGAATATGTCCGTTTTTCCCTTGTTACCGTTCGCCCATTTAATGCTTCATCAATGCATAGCAGGGTTGACTTGCTTTATTTCTGAAAAGTAGTCCTGACACCTCTGCTCTGACATAAGCATCCTGACACTGCATCTCTTTGAACGTTCAGACATTCTTTTTGCTTGCGGAAGTAACTTCTCATCCGGAAGCAACCTTACTGAGTGTGCTGCACTTGAACGTTAGTTTTGCAATATAATCATATAGTCTCATGCAGTGGGGGTTCCCTAAGTCCAAGGTGTATCCGGAAGCACTTCTACATCCGGAAGTAATTTTACTCGATGAGGGATCTAGTTCACCATGACTCGCTCTTGCTTAGTCTATTTCATTCCACCACTCAGCGCTAGTCACTGAGCTATCGGAAGCATTTTTACTTGACGTGGTGAATTCACTGACGCTTAGGGTGAAATCTATTCTATCAGTCTGCGCCAGTCAAGATCTAATAGGAAGCAACTTCACTTGATGTTGCATTTCCGCTGACGCTCGGGGTTATATCTAGTCTATCAACCTGCGCCAGTCTAAATCTAACAGGAAGTGCTTTTACTTGGCGAAGTAGACTTACTGACGCTTGGGGTAATATCTATTCTATTGCTCTGCGCCAGTCTAAGTCTAACAGGAAGTGCTTTCACTTGGCGAAGTAGACTCACTGACGCTTGGGGTAATATCTATTCTATTGCTCTGCGCCAGTCTAAGTCTAACAGGAAGTGCTTTCACTTGGCGAAGTAGACTCACTGACGCTTGGGGTAATATCTATTCTATTGCTCTGCGCCAGTCTAAGTCTAACAGGAAGCAACTTCGCTTCCGATTGAAACATAGCTTAGTCTTAGGGTTTGTGTACCTAATGTTCATGGACTAAGTTAAATCCCTAGTGATTTACTTGCTGACGCTGGGGGATGAAAACATTCATCCGCATGCGCAAGTCCTAATCTAACCGGAAGTAAATCTTCATCCGCAAGCACTCTTACTTGGGATCCTGAGTTATCCTATTGCTTCCTAGGCACTTGGTCTAATCCTTTATATTTTAGTCTTCATCAAAACTTAAGATTCTAACAAAATACCGTAGAATTCCTTCCAAGTGAAAATTTTTTGAATGATGATCTTGACGAACGGTAGTTAGTTGACGGTGATGAGGGAATTTGAGCAACGGAAAGGGTGTGAAACAAGGCTCTGGTACCAATTGATGCAGTGTGAGTGTGAGAATAGAGAAGAGTGTATGAGAATATAGAAATAGAGGAAGAATAAGAATAGAATAGAGAGAATAGAAGGAAGAGATAAGAGAGAAGAGAGTAGGAGAAGACAACACAATATTATGCTTATTATTCAAATCATCAAAGTCTACATAGCAAATAGTTGAGAGGCTATATATAGGCCTCAACATAACCCTAAATATTAATGATAGAATACTCTAGAATATAAATCATACTTAATGCTAATTGATAACAATAAATGCAAAATTAAAATAGAACAATCTAGAAATACTAATTTCTAATATGATAATCTTCAAATCTCTTTGTCATCTTTTTGATTCTTTTGTGATTCTCATCAAATAATGATTTCCTAAATATCATATCCCATCAATAACTAATGCAATCTCCAAGCTTAAAGAAGATTCTTGTTAATTGATGACCCTAAAGCAACACTTAATCCATAATACAGGGCTGAAAGAGAAATCAAGGAACATGACTGGGGTTCTTGTGTAAACAGGTGAATGGACTTCCATCGCACAGATACTTGAGTCTGTACACAAAATAAAATTGCACATTAGCGAATATCCTAAAATATTTTAAAAAGACAGATAAAAAAAAATTGAAGACCTTGTAGTCACATCCTCTTTCATCACAACTATCTCACCGGAATTGCCGTCATCAAGTACCAAAATAAGGTATTTAAAACCTCTTCATTTAACATGCAAGAAGTTAAAACTCACAATAAAGTTAAGTTCAAGGGCAAGGAAGCAGAAAATCAAATTCGACTACAAAAATTATTCATGAAAGAGCACTAAATCCCTAAAACTAAGAGCAAGCAAAATAAATTAAATTTCATGAGTGCAAGAGAAAAAGCTTGTTCATGTGTGAAGAAGAAGAAATAGTTGGAGATATAGAGAGGGAAAAGAAAATAAAACATATACCTCTCCAAGGTGATCTGCCGCTTTGTGTCACAGATCGAAGAAGGAGAAGGGATGGGATACGCGCTGCTATAGACCGTCCGACGTTCACCACCATTGTCTTTGTCGTTTGCCGCCGTCGAGGTCTCCTTCACCGTGCTTTAGGGTGGGATGTGAAAGAAAGAATACTATACTGAGGAAGCCACTGCAGTTGAGGCATGCGTATGTGTGAATAAATAAAAGTAGATGGTAGGTGAAAGCATTGGAAACCAAAAGAGAGAAGGTGGGTGATATGCAGTTGCTCTTCTTGTGCAAGCTGTATATTTTTTCGGCTGCAAGAAAGGTGGGTGGGTGTTTTGAAAATTGTTGTTATTGTTATGAAAATAAATTTACATGCATATGTGTGGATGTCCATAACTCCAACCTCTCAGGATTCTTTTTCTTATAACCTCCCAATGAATATGGCTAGTGAGAGTTTCTTTTCTTTATTATCATTATTCTCATATTTACTTTTTTGTAACCATATGAAAAGAATTCAATGTATTGAAGTCTATAAATAGAGGTCATGCTATGAGCCATTGTAAGAGAGAATTACATATCAATGAGAACACTCTTCTTACTTCATCTTTATGTTCTTGTCTTACTACTCTCCCCTCTTTCTTTCTTCTCTTCTCTTCATATTTCTTCTTTCCTTTATTTTTATAACACGTTATCAGCATGAGTTTGCTCCAAAATTAAGGTATGTTCTTTATATTTGTTTTAGTATTGTTGATAATACGCACACATATACTACTCATATATTATATTACTTATATACTCTTATATATATTACTCCCTCCGTTCCTAAATATAAGATCACTTTGGTTAATTTGGGGAGATTAAGGAAGACAATAAAATTACATGATCTTCCTAAAATCCCCTCAATTACTTAACTTTAAAAAGAGGAGGGGTTTTCAATGAAAAGAGAAAGTATATGTTAGAATCTTAAGTTTTGATGAAGACTGAAATATGAAAGAATAAGTTAAACACTTAGAGAGAATTAGGTTAATATAGAACCACAAGTAAGAGTACAACCGGATGTGGATTTACTTCCGGATGGACTAGGACTAGCGCTCGCGGATTAATGTAACATCCTGAAAATTTAATACAGGATTAAAGAGTGTTTTGGAAATGATAAAAGGAGAAATTAGGAATTTTGGAATTTTTAGGAATTTTTGGAGATTTTTGGAAATTTTGAGTAATTAATGTGCGCATAATTAATTGAGAAATGAAGAGTTTGAAGTATGAGGGAATGGTAAAGCTAAAAATATTTTGAAGTTTAAGAAGATTGGAGGCTGGTTTAAGTGGTTTAAAATCAAAATGAGTACACTATAGCAAGTTTAGGCTTTAAATATCCAAAATCACCCTTATTTTCCCCTTAAACAAACACGGCCTTCCCTCCCTTCCTTATCAACATAAAAATCGGACTCCCTCCTTCCTTAGAACTCACCGTCGGCTCTCCCTCCCTTCACCATTTTTCCATTTTTCTTCTCATCAACATATACCAAACCGGCCCTCTACCTCCATAAAAGCTTACTCATTTCGTTTCATTTCTCACTTCTCTTCTCATATCCGCGAAGCTCGAGTCGATCCGGGGGTGTGTGGGCTGTTCGGATTTTCTCATTTTCCGGCGGTGGGTTGAGTTTTTCCGGCGACATGAAAGGCGGTTAAAGGAAAGGTTTGATTTTTCTTGGTTTCCTTGAGTTGTTCTTCCATTTCCAACATTTTCTTGTCATTTTCTCAACTCCCCTTTCCTTTTCCCAGTTCGGCCGACGGTTTGGAGTTGTTTTCCGGCGACGGTGGTTCTATTTTCCGGCGAAGGGAGTTGTTGTTGAAGGTGGGTGGTAGTTTCTCTAGCTCTTTTTGTGATTTCTTCATGTTACAACTTCATTTCTCATCTTCCTTTCCTTCCTCTTATTCAAGCTCGGCCAGTCACCTAAAGGCCGATTCCGGCGAGTTCTGGACGGCGGCCGGCAGCAGTGAAGCTTCTCCCGGCATTATAGAACTCCGTAAGCTTGATCTTTGCCTCTTGTGAAGTTAATTTTGTGAAATTTGGTCTCTTTGATGTTAGGGTGTTATGAAAAATTGGGACTTTAGGATTTATAAGTTATTATTATGATTATTCACTGCTAAATTGAAGATGTTTGGGAAGTATTGAGGTTTATTGAAGTTGGAAAAGATTTTGGGAATTTTTGGAAATTTCCTATGGCTCTTTGAATTGGGGTTTTGTTAGTGAAAGATGAGTTGAATGAATTAGTTGTTGATAAATACTTGTTAAGGTTATAATAAGATGTGGGAAGTTGATTTTGATTGAATTGGTGTTTAGGAAGGAATTTGGAAGGTATAGGGCATTTTTGGACTCTTTAAGCTAGGGCTATGTTAGTGGATGATGTTCTGGAATAAATTGGTACTTAAGAAATGCTTGATGAAGTTGTTTGGTGATGTTGGAAGGTTGGTTTTAGAAGGATTGATGTTTGTAAGGAATTTTGTTAGTTAAAGTGTTAATTTGAAGTGACTTGGGTAGATTAAAGGTTGTTTATTGATGTTGGAATGCTAATGTTGACTAGATTGAGGTTTGAAAGGAAGTTGGAAAGTTAAAGTATTGATTGAAAGTGATTTAGATGTTTTAAAGGATGGTTTGGTTATGGTGGGTAATGTTATAAATTCTTCAAGAGATGATTAAGGTTGAAAGTATTGATATTGTAAAGATGTGGTAAAGAGAAGTTGGAGAAGGAAAGGATATGGATGTGGTTTTGGTATTGAAGTATTTTATACTTTTAGTGTTAATGAAAGTTATTTAAAAGGTTGAGTTAAGTCACTTACAAAGTGTCTTGACCCATTTTTAAATTGTGGCATTATTGTAGACGGTGATCTTTCAAGCGGACTTTGAGGATAACAGTTATCTGCGTATATCTGCTGCAGTAAAGTTTAGCAGGTAATCACGCTTAACTGACTGTGATACTGAGGGTGATGGTAGTTGAGGATTTTCTAATATCCTCTCCTACTTATATATATAAATAAAATGAATTCAGATTATGTTATACATAAACGTGGGCTATAGGGTACTTTTCAACTGAACTGTACTTTATATATATTCATATTTATATATAATCTTTTGTATGTTGCATGACACTGGTTATTAGTACCGTCGGTCGATGTAACCTATCGATTTGCGCAAATCGATAGGTTAATTGTACGGGTTCCTCAGATTGTAAGGGAACCAGGGATTTTCACATTGATTAGAGTGGTCCCTTTTTATGCTTTTCGGATTGTAGACCGGGCACAGTGTCACACACGTTTATTTTTGTCTATTAAGAGATGGATGCATCTGTTCTGCATATATATATCTATATATTTGTAAGTGTTATATGCTGTATGCAGGTTTTGAACTGTGGTACCCTGTAGACACTCCACTACCCCACTTCTGAGTGTCACAGTGAGTTAAGTAGTGATTACTGAGACATTATTTTGTCTCACCCCATTCCCTTTATTTTTTACAGGTGATCATGCCCAGGGGGAGGCGCAGAGGATACTGATATAGTAAGTAGGCCAGAGGTGACCTTTTAGGGACATATATCGCCATTTCACTAGGTTGCACCCGCTTCTGCATTTATGAATGTTGATTTGAGTGAATTTTATTGTATATGTGAACTGTATGACTTGTATTGTAACTTTATGTAATGTTTTGGTTGTTATGTAATATTGTTCCTGCTACTGTGATAGTTCAGGAACTACCTTGACTAATATGTCAAGTTTGGTTGGTATATATATTCTGTTTCCAGGTGATGAGAACTCGAATGAATGTAAATAGGAAACTTGACTTTCCTAATATGCTGAGGTGGTAGATGGTGGATGTATTGAGTGGTTTTTATGTTTTCCTGTGTGTATAATCATATTAGATGGGCCCCGCTCTAATATGGTTTATTTTTGGATAGTTTGGTTAGTTCCTTTTCTAACCATGTTAGGTGAATCTTTTCTAACATGGTTAGATTTAGGTTACGATATTGATTGTGTGATTCATTAGGTGATGGTGATTCTTTTGCTAACTATGTTAGAGGATTCTCTTTTCTAACATAGTTAGATATGTAATCTCTTAATTATAGAGAAATTCTTTTACTAACCATGTTAGGTGAATCTTTTACTAACATGGTTAGACTCCATTGTTTGGATTGATTTAATTAGCAGTTGAGTTAGGCTTAGGTTAATTTTATATTAGTAGGTAGTACATTACAATGAACGTCTCATCCCCCAGCGGAAGCAAGTATAACACTAAGTCATAACTCAGTCTAAGAACATTAGGAGTATAAAACCCTTGAGACTAAGTTAGGACACAACCAGATGCAGGAATGCTTCCGGATGATTAGTGACTAGCGCTGCCTGTTGGGTTAGGCAACACCGAGCTTCAGTGAGTATATCTAAGTCATAACTCAACGTCCAGTAGAAGTGCTTTCGGATATGGAATTGCTTCCGGAAGTAAGAGAGCTCCCTTAGACTAAATGAACTCCCACTGCATGTGACTATGTGTTTATATTGCTAGACTAACGTTCAAGTGCAGCACACTGAGTGATGTTGCTTCCGGATGTGAATTTGCTTCCGCAAGCAATCAGAATGTCAGAACGTTCAGAGCAGTGCAGTGTCACAGTGCTTTTTGGCAGAGCAGAGTTGTCAGAACTACTTTTCAGAGATAAAGCAAAGTCAACCCTGCTGAGCATTGATGGAGCATTAAATGGGCAAACGGTAACTTGAGATAAACGGCCATATTCAAACGGCTAACCCACCTAACAAGAGTGAGAATACTTGAAGACTATATAAACAAGCTCATCTTCATTTATGAAGATAACTTTGACATCTTGAAGAAAGCTAGAGTGAGAAACTGAGAATATCCTTCAAGCATTCAAAGCTGCCCAGAAAAGCAAGAGAGCATTTAACACATTGAGAGTTCTTTTCATCTACTTATCTTGTACCCTTTGTTGTTAAGTCTCTTCATTTATTAAGAGCATTAATTGTACTTAAGTGTGTAACATTATCTGTTCTTAGAAGAGAACTAAGTTTTAGAAAATCCTTTATTTGTAAAGGTTGAACCCTTGTAGGTTGTAAGGGGGAGTGAGCCAGTAAGGTTGCAAGTGAACCTGTGCAAAACTTGTGGTTGTAAGGTTGCAAGTGATCCCAGTCTAAAACTTGCGCTTGTAAAGGTTCCAGGTGAACCCGTTTGTAAAACCTGGGGATATTGGAACTCAACCTGGGTGGTTGAGAACTGGACGTAGGTCAGGTAGACCGAACCAGTATAAAATCTTGTGTTTCACTGTTTTAAGTTTTATTTGGTAGCACAATTCATCCCTCCTCTTGTGCATCCACCTCTTTCAGTATAAGGGTAGTTTGGGCAACACTTGAGATAAAATAGGAAGTGATCTTATATTTATGAACTTATCCACTTTCTCAAAGTGGTCTTATATTTAGGAACGGAGGGAGTATATTACTTATATCTATATTTATATATATATAATACTATATATATATATATATATATAT
This sequence comes from Mimosa pudica, assembly GCA_029929735.1. NCBI lineage: Eukaryota > Viridiplantae > Streptophyta > Magnoliopsida > Fabales > Fabaceae > Mimosa > Mimosa pudica. The sequence continues at coordinate 3,046,439 of JAKELP010000036.1, forward strand.
ATATATATATATATATATATATATATATATATATATATATATATATATATTACTAACACGTGATTATATGAGTATATAAGTAACACACGTTGATAATAATACACACACATATACTATTATATATATTATATTACTTATATATATAATACTACTCAAAATATATATATATATATATATATATATATATATATAGTATTATTATAATATAATATAATGTCATTTAATTTTATTATGTCATTTATTATTATTATTATATATATATAATACTATTTATGTTTATTCATTTATTTGTTTTCTCGCATCATATCCTTACCCCTTTCGGAGGGTTAGAGAGGCTGTCACAATGAATTCGAATGGTCGGTTCACCGCCTCTAATTCATACGTCCTTTAATTTCTTACGAAAATCCCTGTTGAGCATATTTAATTTTAATATTTTGCATTTATATATATGAATTCGATTGGTCGGTTCACCGCCTGTAATTCATATATATAGTATTATTACAATATTATGTCATTTAATATTCACATTTATTTATTATTATTATTCATTTTATATTATACATTTTATTTTATTTATATTATGTCATTTATAATTTCTTTTTATATTATGTCATTTTATTATTTTGTTATTTATGACTATTATTTTTATATTCCAATTAATTTTGTAATATTATATTTCTTGTTAATTTTCAATATTTTATAATAGCCTGAAGCCATAACAAGATATTTGATGTCATGAAAAGAGGAGTGACAATTTGATGCCCTAGATAGAAAAATAAAAGGCCCTGAAGACTAATGACAAAGGACTATAAGGCCCTGAAGGCTAATGACAAATGCATAATAATCCACCACAATGTCACAATGTGCATAGATGGATAATTATACAAAGTTGATAAAATTGCTGGATAAGTCACTCCTTCATGTTTCTAAATGAAACAAAATGATGTTTCAAACAGAAACAAATCGATTTAGGAGACTTATACCACATGATTATTTGTTATTCAACATTTAACGAAAGTTATGCAAATATGAGGGGGAGAAATTGTGTAGCTGGAAAGAAAACTCATTGAATGCATTATGATTATAAAATGTAGATCCTCAAATGTAGCAGTATGAACCAGAAGTTCATCAATTTTGCATTCCTAAAATATTACAAACTGTATGAACAAAAGTCATCAGATTTTGAATTTATGAAATACAAAGTGTATGTCAGATATATAATTACTGACCTAAATGAGAATTATTGAATCTCATATTCCAGCTAAAAATGCTCCTATAAAAGCGACATGCCTGAAGCATGATAAAATCAATCGACTCCAAATATAAATATTTTATATAAATAGGAGTTTATAAGTATGATGATCATATTGGGGAGGCAGACATTCCAGAAGAGTGTCAAGACATAACTAATTGAAAAACCTCAAAGAGGGATATAGGTACCTAGAAAAAAAAAGAGATCTCAATAAGTTGTGTCACAAATGGAATCGAAAGGAATTAAATAGTCGACAAGAATTTTGATAATGATATCACGTGATTAAATGAGGATCTTACACATAGATATGTCATGACGGGTAGACATAAACATCATTGGCCAAAAGAAAAGAAGTGAAAATATGAAAAATTTTCAAAATATGTGAAAATCATGGACCGGAAGTTCCAAATTCAGAAATATAAAGTTATTATGGGATATAAATATATGTGAAATATTACATGGACCGGAAGTTCCAAATTCAGAAATATAAAGTTATTATGGGATATAAATATTTATGTGAAATATTATTTTTCTCAAAATTCTATAAATATTATGATAAGACATATTATTTTGTGGTGGATACAGGAATGTTACAAATATTAAAAGTTTGACTGCATATGATATCTTATGTGTCAACAATTGTATATCCCATTTGATGATGAGATTTACATGAAATTATTGAATTATCGAAAAAAATGCCACAAGCATATATTAGAAATCAAACAAAATATTTTGTCATTTAGAAAATATATGAGTTGCATATAGAGGACTCATAGTTTTATAGCTCTTACATATCACAATTTGTAGATGAATTTAGATGTTGCAGGTTCACAAGTTGACAATGACTTTGGATAAATATGTGGATGAAAAGTATATCATAGAGATATGTTAGAGGAATACATTTTTGCAGGATTTGTGATGATAATATGATTCAGTCAAATGAAGATATGTTTAAATAGCTTTGGAAGGAACACGATCGATTACTCAATGGAGACAAATGTGATGTTGTCATGAGGGGGAGTAAAATTGACCTTATTATGCGAGAAAGTGAAAGTGATTCTATTTTCAGGGGGAGATAATATCATGTTGTACTCTTTTTTCCTTAACCAAGGTTTTGTCCCACTGGGTTTTCCTGGTAAGGTTTTTAACGAGGCAACATTGATAATTATTGTGTACTCTTTTTCCTTCACTGAGTTTTTATCCCAATGGATTTTTCTTAGTAAGGTTTTAATGAGGCACAATAATATTTGTTTATGGACATCCAAGGGGGAGTGTTATGAAAATAAATTTACATGCATATGTGTGGATGTCCATAACTCCAACCTCTCAGGATTCTTTTTCTTATAACCTCCCAATGAATATGGCTAGTGGGAGTTTCTTTTCTTTATTATCATTATTCTCATATTTACTTTTTTGTAACCATATGAAAAGAATTCAATGTATTGAAGTCTATAAATAGAGGTCATGCCATGAGCCATTGTAAGAGAGAATTACATATCAATGAGAACACTCTTCTTACTTCATCTTTATGTTCTTGTCTTACTACTCTCCCCTCTTTCTTTCTTCTCTTCATATTTCTTCTTTCCTTTATTTTTATAACAGTTATTTGATTATTACATTTAATATTCAGTGAAATTATGAGTTGGCTTTGTCTGTGGTTTCCAAGCCCAAAGCCCATATATCTGATTAGAGTCTATATACCTGTGCAAGCTAAAATAGTGTGAACGCACAATATAACATAAACTGATCTTAACGGTGAGATAAGTTTCCAGCACAGCTTAAGTTTATTTTTTATCCAGTTTGACATGTGAATAGAAAACAGGATATGATTGAACTTTCAAGGGATATATTAGATAGATAGATAGATAAGAGACTTAATTTGTCCTTCATAAAGGTTTTCTCTATTCCAATTTTCTAATTTATAAAATAGGTATAATCCCATTAAATCTTCCATTTATGATTCAGGTGTCTTTTCTTTATTCTCATATATAATTTCTATTCCAGGAAAAGAACTTAATAAGTTTAACAATTCTTCTTTTTAAACTCTCATTCCCTATTCTATCCCATCTTTTAAAAAAGAAGGGAAACATTCCAAGGGTTTTTTCACACATGTACAGAAAAATTCTGTCACATATGTAGCATCACATTCTGATATCTCTATTAATGAATCGATACAATTCATAATATTTTATGTATTCTAATTTTTAAATTTTGCTAATAAGTATAACTCCAAAAGTTCTTCAATAGTTTTTAAATAGAAATAAAGTCAGAAATTTGAATAGTTCGAATGACTCTCCTAATGATCTGAAAAAGACAGAGATTGAGGGTTACCAGGTATGAAGGTCCACTATGTCTTCCGCAATTCTTCTTTCCTCACCTTCTCACCCACTTTGTCCAAAGACAAAAGTTCCTTAAGCCTAAATCGCCTTATCTCCACGGCAAACGGCCAGACGAAACCAACTAATCGATAAATACCGAACAGGGGTTACGTCTTTTGGTTAGAGAAATTTTGGAATTATAGTGGTTTACATTGGTGTGGCCTCACTCTCTCTTCTCACATAAAAGAAGGCTAGAGCTAATTCAAACTTCTTTCTTTATTTCTAAATTCAAATTCACACGTACATAGTAAAAGAAAACATAAAGTTTTTCCTAGCTCACTCTCACACTTGGAGGCTTGGAGGCCTCTTTATAGGAATTCAAAAGGAGTAGATAAAGTTACTTTACAAAAGTAACTATGATTACTTTATAAAAGTAACTATGGTTTCTTTATTCAACCATGGTTACTTTACAAAAGTAACTTTTTACAAAAGTCTTATTTATCTTCTGACTTCTTTTTTTGGTCGGCTATTTTCTTCAGTAGTCGACCGACAATGTGAGCAACTATGATGGATAGCCTTTATCTTTTTCAGTTGTCTACATAATTCTTCACGGCATTTTTTGGAGCCGGACACTTGTAAAGTATTCACCTCGTGACATAATGCATTCAAACTTTTCTAAATTTTCAGGACTAACTTTAAAAAATTTTACAAATTTAATTTGTTTATCTCTCTTTGGCAATTCATTAAAGGCCTTAAATATCTCTTCTGGTAATTCATTCAGTACTTTACTATCATAGACATATAGCAAGTCCAAATATGCATAGTCATAAGGACTTTCACCGTCAAAGGGTCTATTTCACCAAAAACAATAGCCCTTGGATATTCACTGGCATATTCAATAGTCATCCCCATTTGTTCAAGTTCTGGAGAATTCCCTGAGTACATATCATTCCAACAATATTGATAATCATCAATCCATTTCTGTTTTCTTTCATTCTGTAATTCAGGAAAACTGTTCAATCTTGGCGGGTACAATGCTGCATCTGCATAAGAAATTCTAATTGATGGTTTCTTGAAATCATTAGGAGTTATTAATTTTTTGTTTTGCCCTAAAACTTCATTGTTTTTTGAGACTTCAGGAACAACTAGTTCCTTCTCCTTCTTCATTGAAGGGGTATTTTGTTCTTTAGGAATTTGATCTTCTATATTCAATTCTACCTCCATTAAAGAAGGCAATGAAGACGTAGAACTGTGGTCGTCTTCTTGCATAAACCTTTTGTAAAATTCTTGAAGGGATTCATTGAATCTTCTCCTTCTCTCATTCAATAGATTCTCTTATTCATCAAGAGCTCTTTTTTCCAAATTCAGGATCAGCATAAATTCAAGGATTTCTTCCTTGAAATTCGGATCCATACCTAGATAGGAAATCTGCAAAACAATTTTGGAGAGATTTGATATTTCTTATTTCAAAATCATAAACAGAAAAGAATGCTGACCATCTAGCCCTTCTTCTATTGGCTAGGGTATCTGGTATTTTATTCTTAATAAATGCAATTACCTGGGAATTATCAGTTTCAACATAAAAATTTTTATTAACAATTCAATACTCAAATTTTTCTATAGCCTTTTTACGGCTAAAGTCTCTTTTTCATTAATATCATAGTTAACTTCAGACCCATTGAATGTTCCAGAGGCATAAAGAACTAAAATATTATCTCGTTGTCTTCTTAATACAGCTCCCCATTGAAGATCACTTGCATCTGTTTGAATACACAAATCATCTTCATCTTTTGGTAATTCAAGAGGCTTGACATTTTCTTTAATAAATTTTTTAATTGATCTCAAAGATTGAGTATCTTCTTCGGACCAATCAAAACTTTATTCCCTCTTAATTTGTTCTGCAATTTCTCCCTTATTAAAGAACACCAGGGAATGAAATTTATTGCATAATTCAAATGTCCTAAAAAGCTTTGTAAATGTTTTTTATCTTTTAATTTATCAGGAAAACTAAGGATAGTCTTGATGATATTTTCTTGTAACTGTACTTGTCCATTTTCAATAATAAGACCAAGATATTCAATTCTACTCTTTCCAATTTTTGCTTTCTTTTTAGAAATTACTAATCCATTTTCGTAAGCTAAGGATGCGAAAATTAATAAGTGTTTCCTATGATTCTGTGCTATTTCAGAAAACACAAGAATATCATCAATATATACTAAGATAAAATCTCTAGAATCATTAAAAATTTTATCCATTCTTTCTTGAAATAAGGCTGGGTTGGTTTTGAGCCCATGGGTAGTACATTCCATTCATAGTGACCATCTGATACACTAAAGGCAGTATATTCTTTGCAAAATTCTTCCAATTCAATTTGGAAAAATCCACTTTTGCAATCAAATTTTGAGAAAATTTTCTTGTCTTTTATTTTATCAAAAAGAACTTTCTTTCTAGGTAATTGAAAAGTATTACTTTTAACCACTTGATTCAAAGGTTTGTAATCAATTACTAACCTGGCTTCTCCTCTTTTTATTTCAGAATATTTTCTTACTAAAAATCTGGGACAATTCCATGAACTCTTACTTTCTCTAATTAATTGATTTTTAAGAAGCTTTTCCATAATGGAAGGAAAATCTTCTAAATCATATTTTGAATATCTTCTTGGTTTTTCATAAACAGGCAAAAAATTTCTTTTTTCCATTTTCTTTTCATCTAATTCTATTTTCACTTTATAATTGTATCTTTGAGAAAAAGCTCTTGGATTTTCTTCATAAATGCTTTCTGTAACATCCTGAAAAATTTAATTTAAGATTAGAGAGTGTTTTGGGAAATAATAAACGGAGAAATTTGAAATTTTAAATTTTTACGAATTTTTGGTGACTTTTGGGATATTTTGGAAATTTTGAGTAATGAGTGTGCAAATAATTAACTAAGCAAATCAAGAATTTGAAATATGAGGGAATGGTGAAACCTAAAATAATTTGAAGGTTAAGGAAATTGGAGGCTGGTTTAAGTGGATTTAAATTAAAATAGTACACTATGGCAAGTTTGGGTTGTAAATAATCAAAAACCACCCTTATTTCACCTAGCCAAACGCGCCCTTCCCCTTCATTCTTCATAAAATCCCAAACTCCCTCCGCCTCCGACCCTCTCTCTGTTCGATCCCTCTCTCTTCTCTTCTCTGTTTCCGTCGCCAGCGGCGGCGGGGAGACGGCGGAGCAAGCCGCCATCGGAGCGGCTTCTCCCTTACACTCTATATTCGCGTTCTCCCTCCCCCAAACCAGACCCTTCGCCCTTTTTTTTCTATCTTGATCTGGCCATTTCCACCCTTCATTTTCAATTTTTCTTCTTCCTCAATCTCCACCCATTCGGCCTTCTCTCCTAAAAAGCTTGTCAATTTCGTTTTTCTCTTCTCCTCTACTCCATGGATCTATGAAACTCTTTTTCGATTTGTGCTTGGATGTGACACTTCGGTTTTGACTTCCCTCCGTCGGCGGCTCCGTTTTCCGGCGAACTCGGCGGCAGACAGCAGTGGTGGTGGTAAGATTCGGCCATTTCCTTGTGTTCTTTATGTTAGTTCTTCCTTGCAATGTTGTTTCTCACTATTCCTTCCTCCTTGGGTTTTCTGTTTTGCTCACCTTCGGTAATGGCATTTTCCGGCGAGTTTTCCGGCGACGGCGAGCTAAGTTCAGAACGGTGAAAGCATAGAAACAGCTTGAGTGAGCTTCTTCTTTCCGTTCCTATCTATTTTATGTATGGTTTGAGTAATTTCCAGAAAGAGAGACCGAGTTAGGGTTTGACATTGGGGTTAAATAATTAAGTAAACAAATGCTTATGCTCCGAATGTCGATCTTAGGAAGATTTGAACATTGTTTGAGTAATATGGCCTTATATGGTTGTTTTCTGTTGGATTGACTAATTTCTTTGGAATTTTGGGATTCAATCTTTAAACTTATCAACTTATGAGTATGTTAGAATTTGCAAGATTTCAATTCTGGGTTTGTTTGTTTTGTTTTAGTTGTTTCATAAACTTTGGAATGTTCTTTTCTTGCTAGCCGAAAGGAGTTGTTAATCTCTTCATTTGGATGAGAGGTTTATGATGGTGAAATAAAAATGAATGTAAGTGGTTGCATGTTGAATTTTGCTGACTTTGTTGATCCTTGAGGTTTCATATGTATTTGCTTTGTTTTGCTATTTGAAGTAGATTTAATTTACTAAAAGCATGTGCAAGTGAGTCTCAAGTGTTGTGCTACTTTCTCATTATGGCTGAACTTATTCTTGGCTTCTCTCATTCAAATTTTTGCTGAAAGGTGATTGCGTTGGAGTATTGTTTTGAATTAGTGCTTGGTTATGATTTAAATAGAGGTATTACAAGGCATACTATTGTGGAAATAAGTTTAAGTTGTTTGGAGACTTTTTGTTAATTATGTCATGGCCAAATTGGCTTGGGGAAGTTACTTACTTCCTTGTTTTGGACAATTGCTAGTTTTAGTGAATGTGAATAAGTAAATGACTTTTTCTATCTTGATTAATGTTGCAGCCTTGCAGGTTAATATATATATGGGAAATATTGTGTGTGCATATGAATTATAAGTTTCTGCTTTTCTTGCTCTTCTCTGAAATTGCTGAATTGATATAAGGATTGAAGAGTTGTTATTGTTTAAATTGTTTACTGGTTTTCAAGAAATATTGATAGGGAAGTTCCAATTTTTATTTCAACTTGAAAAGGAAATCATTTACATTTTTATTTGAGATTTAAGGGAGTACTTTTGAATGTGACTTTTGTTGTTTCTGTTTGGAGTTTGGGCTGCTGAATCTGAATTCTCTTTTATGAGATTAGGATGAGAAATATTATGTCATGACATGTGTTTTGGTAAGTGGTTCAAGTGTGCTAGCTTGGCTATTGAGGTTGAGATTAAGAACTAGAAGTTAATTATTTATAATTGAGTTTTTATATATGATTGAAGAATCTGAAAATACTGAAAATATGCATGCATATTGGTTTGAGCATATTGGTTTGATATGTATGTTGCTTGGATTCAATTTGAAGGCAAATTTGAATGACATATGATTGAGTTAACATGGTGTTGCAAATCAATTGATTGTAAAAAAAAGTATGTTTGATTAGTCTGATTTCTTTTTATTAGAATCGATGTTCTTAAAGAGGAGAAAGATTTAAAATGGTGATGAGCTTGTCTTGTTTGTTTGATTTGGTGACATTGTTGGATATGGCAGTAACATTTAGACAAGTGCATGATTCTAAGCCTTGCCACTCTTCCTCTTTCACATGCTGATTTCATTGTCTTAAAAGAAGGTGTAGAAGGTTGTGTTTATGCTTTCAAGTGAAATTTGTCTAAGCTATATGAATCTGTACAAAAAATTCTGATTGGTATTTCATGTTAATAAACATCAACTTTACTCAAATAATTAGTGGTTAGTGAGGTACAAATGATGAGTTACTTGTTAAACGAAGTTAGTATTTATTGACTGAAACTACCTATGTCATTCTTTCAATATTTTGACTATGTTTGGTTGAAATAACTATGTGAATATAATTGGAGTGTGGTAGGGATTGTTTGAGGTGATACATGTGATACAATTGTAATGTTTGAAGTTTATTAAGAATATTTGATCTTGCTTTAAGTTATTGATTAGTCAAACCTTGAGAATCATAAAAGATTAAAGTTAAAGGGCTTAATCAAAGAGTTAAGAAATAACCAAGTATGAGGATTGGGTAGTAATACGGAGAGAGAAACGTTAAACATGGTGAAGTAGAAATGACACTAATTGATTATTCTATACTACATCATTTTAGGATTGATTGTGATGTGGTTGTGAGGCATCGGGAAAGGATGGGAAAATGCGCAGTTGCTAAGGGCGACAGGTAATCACACTTAACCTTGCTATAACATTGAGGGTGACGTTAGTTAGGGATTTTGTAAAATCCCTTCTCACCCTCTATATATATATTATCTTTAAAATGGTATTTTTATACAAAACAGGCTATCGGGTGCCTTTCAAACACGATTATTTTTATATAAAAGATTTTGAAACATTATATATGTATTATTCTGGCTGGTGGATGATATTGATCTGGAATAGTTGTAGAAAGTATGTAGATATAGTGTGCAGATATTGACTTGGGAGGTTACAAGGATAAAATAGAAAGATAGGTGTTAAGTTTAAGACTTTGGAATGTTAAATTGAGGAATAGTGATGTGGATTAGAAGAATTGCATATTGTGGTTGAGATTGAAAAGATGTGTTGCTGGAAAATATCATAGTGGTGGTTAATATATTGAAAGGTATGGTGAGCTTTGCATGACACTGTTATATATGTGTACCATCACGCGATGATAACTGTCGATAGGCCAATCGACAGTTATTTGTACCGAGGATCCTTTTTAGAATTGATTGGATCGAGGTTCATAGGTCGACTTATTGAGAGAAGTGACCTACGGTTGTTTGGCAGTGGAGAGCCCAACCGTTCCCGTTCTGTAATGGAAAACATAATTGGGGTTCCCTCTCTGGAGATTGCCAGAGAAGGAAATTGTCCCCTCATTATGGAGAGGGACACAGTGTCAAATCATATAGTGAAGAATAGATGCTTGAATGCATCGTGGTGGCACAATGCATCTTTAGGTGAGTGTGAGGGATGTTGAGTGATACATGGGAAGTAGAGATGATAAATTTGAGTTGATTGAGACGTGACAGAAGGATTTAAGTGATGGATGAAAGGAAATGAGAAATATATATATATGTATTATTGATTTTAGAACTGTGGTACCCTTTAGACGCCCTTACTACCGCACATCTCACTGTTATAGTGAGTTAAGCGGTGATTACTGGGACAAATTGTCTCATCCCACGATTACTGACATTTTTGCAGGTATTCATGCACAGACGCAAACAGCAGGAAAGGGAATTAGGTAGTAGAAGTTATATAGTTTCTTCGGAATTGTATATTGCCAATTTGTATAGGTCTGCATCTGCTTCCGCATGTATATAGCTATTTATTGTTAAATATCAACTAGTTTTGTTTAATAACCATGTTAGGCAAATCCTTTCTAACATGGTTAGCAATAAATTATCCATGATAGCAGCTGTGCTGTATTAGTTTATTCTTTTCTATCATGGATAATATTTTAATCATTAGGATATTCTTTTTCTAACTATGATAGAGATATTGATATTATTGAAATTCCTTTTCTATCATAGTTAGTAAAGATATTATTGAACTAAAAGAGATGTCACAGGTTAATTAGTTAATTAGTAACACTATGCTACACTTTCCAATAATTTTAAATTCTTTGATGTTTCAAATTCATTTTTATCTTCATTTTCATTTTTATCAACTCCACCACGTTGTGCTTGAGGTGAGCGATGTTGGAGTAATTTAACAATTGTTTGTTCTTTGTGTAAAAGGTATCGTGAATACATTTATACACTTTGTCTCAAAGAAAAAATCTTTTTGACTAAAACTAAATGATTCAAATGCTTGGAACAAGAATTGCTGTCCAAGTATGAAATCATATCGAAGCTTAGGATTCAAATAAAAGTTATTTGCTTTGAATTCATATGGTCCTATTTGGATCCAAAATTGAGAAACTCCTTTAATATATGTAGTTTCTTGTTCATGAATATCCAATCCAATTTTAGCTACCAAATTCGATATTTTATACTACCTCCGGTCCTAAATATAGGACCTAGATAACTTTTTTTTAGAGAGGTTAAGGTTGCAAAATAGTCTATTAAATCATGACATATTTGATATATTTTTAGATTATCCATTAGTTTATAAGTAAAATAAACTAGTTTAAGGGAAAAAATTAGGTAAATCAATTTATAATTAACTTATTTTTGCTTTTTTTAGGATTTTTCAAAAAAGTCAATTAGGTCTTATATTTAGGACCGGAGGGAGTATATTGGATGTGTTATATAATTTATATAACATCCTGTGTCGATTAAAGCATATATTCAATTCTTTGTACTTAAACATTTATATACATTTTATGTATCATCTCTAATTGATAGTTGGGATTTTATATCCATCTATAATTAGATATGTGAGGAAAGACTATAATTTATCTTAGATAAAAAGTCTTTTCCTAACAAAATATTTTCTTTTGAACTATTCACTAATTCAAATGTATGATTTTTCATTAGTTCTTTCTTTGTCTCATCTATGAAGGACAAAGCTAATCCTACTCCTTGGGTAATTGCATATTCTATATCACCATTTCTATAAGTCCTAGGAGGATCTATATTGAAAGGTTGATTGTGTTGAACAAATTCATTTTCACATATGATCTTTCTATGCTAGTAGAAATCACACATGGTACAAAGTTTATTCTTGGCTCATTCACTACTGAGATGAGAATCTTAGTAGGGCTATAGTATTCCATAATTCTGCTACAACTCTCATTCTTACTCAGATATTCACTCACTTTTAATTCATTCCTTTTCGATGATTCTGGATTTCCTAATATAAGTTTATTTTTCGTAAAAGATAACCTATTAGGTTCTATTTTCTTTTTCTGTCTATTCTTGCTAAATTCTTTAACCACTTGTTGTGGTATAGAAACTTCATCATTGGGAATATTCTTTATTGATACACATAATTGGAAATTCCTTGGAATTTTCAATCTCTCTGTATTTCTTCTTTTAATTATGATTCGTGGTGTAAGCATATAGGACTCTGCATTCTATAGACATTACATCACTTCCTGGAATCATATCAATTCCATTCAATTTATAACAGAGTTTTAAGGCGGCTGCCTTATTTAACTCTCTTCTTGTTATACAAAAGTTGGGTTGTATGACAAATTTTACCTTTTGATAAATTAAGTCCGCTAAGATCAAACCTATCAGACTTGATTTTAAGTTGGAGGTAATTCTATCATCCATGACCCATATTTGTAAAGGTGTACTAATTCCTTCTCTGAAACATGCTTTTATTATTATTTCTAATGCTGCTATGTAAATATACTCTATTTCAGGATTATTTATCTTTTCTAATTCATTTTTTAAGGTTTGTTCCTCAAAAATTTTAATCTCACTTGTTCCACATAAAGTATTGTCTATCTTTATGGGAAAGTTGAAATTCTTAATGACATAATGGTGCTTCTTTTTCTTCTTTAATTTTCCTACAACATCTTTTATGATACTAGCTTGGAAAATATCTTTAGGCTCTCATTCTAATCTTTCTTTTTCTATACATTTTGCTATTTCGGGTCATATATTACCTTATTCTCTTCCATTTTAATCAGATTCTTCAGTCTCTGATTCAGTAACTATTTCAAATAGTTCTCCTTCAGATGAGTCACTATATTCATATGGTTCAAAACCTTTAGAATTCATTTCTAAAAATATTTTTTTTTTCTTTTTTATATTTATCTTTTCCTTTTTCTGGACATTCTGGTGCTATATGTCCAAGTTTCTGACAAATATAACAAGTACATATTTTCTTAAATTCTTCAAAATTTTTCTTATTAGGATTCTTTTTCCTCCAAATTCTTTTTTTCCTTTTCCACCATGGTTTACTTTTATATGGTTTATATTTTTTTCTTTTTCTTTTTCTTATAAGACTTATCACATCCCCATGTCGGTTCATTTTGTCCGACTCTACAATATCCAGATTTTTTCATTATTTTATTTATTTTCTTATTTAGTTTTATCTCTTGACACTTCTTACAATATCATTCTCTAATAAACTTAATTCTTAATCCTAATGTATTATTTACTACACTTATTTGTTCATTATTTTTATATTTCATATATTCTTCATGAATCACATGTCCCCATGGATTTGTTTTCTCAAATACCATGTTTGCATAAACTTGGTATTCTTCATTTATGTTGTCACCAAACAATCCTTGGTAAAAGATTATCATAAATTGATAGAGATATTTTCCTAAACGAGCAGGAACTCCCGTGCTACGCACGGAGAGCAGAATTTATTCTACTACCATCAAAGTCACCCACAGCCTTCAAGTCATTATGTCTAACAACATTTTCTTACATACACATTAAAAATCAACCGACTTGTCAAACATATTTGCTCTAACCTCGTCCACTTCCTATATGTTTGGATTTAAACTCACATTGGTAGCATCATAGAAAGATGACACAACACCACAACCTACGGAATTCCAAAAACATAAAATAAATTTGGCACTAACAAATAATGTGGCCTAAACTTTTTACAATATATGAAATTCACATATACACACCTGACTTTGCACTTTCCTCACTCACGACATAGCGTACATGAACAAATGGAGGATTGTTAATATTCACGGCATCTCCAAGCATTTTAGAACATCTTTAACTCGTGTTCCTTTAAAGATACACATAACCTTAATATTAACCCTGCATTGAAAAGATAAGAACATATATATATAAAGTGTCCTGTTACACATTAACACATTTTTTTTAAAATAAAAAGGATACCATATGTAAATTCACCCATATACCTAGCATTTATGTTTACCTATTTATTTGTCATGCTATGGAAATGTCTATACGTAACCTAACATTTATTAAGGGGAGAGTAAATAAGCAAGGAATTTTTGCCAATATCCTGACAGCTTAAACACGCCAAATTATGTATAGAAGCATGTGAAATGAACATGGCCTTAGTTGGACAAGAACACACTTGTAGATTGACACACTTGCTCCAATTTCAACCCTGACCATAAACTCGATTTGATATCATAACACCACTCATTAGATGTAACATCCCAAATTTTGATTAAGGTTAATTGGAAATTATTGAGGTGTTATTTAGGAAATTTGAGTTTTAGGGAGAAATTTATGGAGATTTATTGTTATTAAATCTTAATTTTTGGAATTTAAGGAAATATAGTTAAAATAATTATTTGGAGTTAGAAACTTTCATGAACAAGTGTTTGGAATAGTAGATAATGTTACGAAGAAAAAAAAATGGAAACAATAATATATATAAACTTTTGGGCTAAAAATATAATTAAGAATAAACATTAGGGTAGTTAAGTGTAATTTTCCCTAAAGTATATATATAAATTCATCTCCTCCTTCCTTCCATTTTCATTTCTCTTTTTCTCTCTCTCTCGAGCTCCCTCCGCCTCCGACCCCCTCTCACCCGATCTCTCCCCTCTCTCTGCTCCTCCCATCTCCGCCTCTCATGTCCGCCGGCGAAGCGACGGCGGCGGCAAGCCTGCCGCAATATTTCTCTCCTCTCCCTACTCTACTCATTTCTTCCTCTTTTGCTTCTTGCCTTACTCGTGTTTCCACCCCTCACTGTCGTCGCCTTTGGTTTTTCCGGCGTTCTAGGTGGTGAGCGACGGCGGACGGTGGCGGTGCATGGTGAGTTTGTTTGTTTTGGTTGTTTTTCGAACTAAACTCCGTTCCAACTTCATGTTCTCACTTCTTTGCTTCTCCTTGGTTGAAATCTCGGCCAGCCACGTGAGTGGCCGATTTCCGCCATTTTCCGGCGACAACGAGCCTATTTCAAGTGTACAACTTCACATTCAAGTTTAGGTAAACTCTATTTCCTTCAATTTCCCTCATTTTCTACGAATTTGGAAGAGACATCGATTAGGGTTTAAAAGGGGATTTCTATTTTGGGTTTCAAATCAAACAAAAACACAAATTAAGCTTTGAGTTTGGATATTTAAGTGATTATTTGAGTGTTTGATTTAGGAATTGTTGATTTTGTGAAAACCCTAACTTATGGGGTTGTCAAATCTGACTGATTTTAATGGTGTTTGGGGTTCAAAATCTGTAATTTGATGTTGTAGGAGGTTGTTTGAATAATGTTAGGATATTTCTTTTGTGATTTGTTTTATTTTCTGGGTTGGCTAGGTACTAGTAAAGGTGTTGGTTGATCTTTAAAGTTGGAATGGAGGTTGATAATAATTTGTAAAGTGCAAATAATGTGTTTGAGATGCTTGCATATGAACTTGGCAAAGTAATTGTATGTTCCTGCACTGGCTGGACAGATTTTAATGAAATTTTAGACTGATTAATGGGAGTGAATGAGTTTATGTTCTGTTTTGAGATATGATAGTTAAATGGGTTGAATGTTGATGGTGCGTTGCTTGATTCTAATTAATTTATGATCGGTAAAATGAAATAATGCATGTTTTATGCTTGTATGCAATTGATGATTATGGCTTGGTAAACAAAATATTAACGAAGTGCCTATGCTTGTTGGTATTGAAATTCGTGGCTGTCACCCAAGAGGGGGGGGGTGAATTGGGTGAGGGAATAAAACTTAAACTCTTTTCGAAAGACTGCTTGTGCTCGGTGATGATGATAATAAATAATGCTATGCACAAGTCAGTATGCTATGTGATGCAAAATAGAATGATCAAGTATAAGTATATGCACACATAACTTTATCCTGGTTCGGTCACCCAGACCTACATCCAGTCCCCAGGCTACACCTGAGATTTCCAATCCACTATTCTTGTTTAAACCGGGCACAAGAGAAGCCTTTACACTTTAGGTTTTACGAGCACGGGTTCACCTAACAACCCACAGGTTTTACAACGGGTTCACCTGCAAACCTTACCGCAAGTTTTACGGGATCACTTGCAACCTTACAAACGCAAGTTTTACGGGCTAACTTGCAACCTATGGAGATTTAGAAAACCTTCTAAATGCTCCCCCTTACAAAATGTAAGATTACAATTATGTTCACTCTATGAACTGATTTTGTTAAACACTTAAGCTCTAAACTAACTCTCTCAAAGAGTGGATGATGTTACTCACTTAAGTACAAATAAATCACTCTCTAAGAATATTACATATCAAAGTCCGAGAGTAGAAGATGAGAGGAATGTAGAATAGTGTTTCAGACAATAAGCTCTGTTCTCTCTCTCTTTTTCAAGCCTTCTTCTTCAGAAAAATGAAGAACATCCCTTTTATACCAGCCTCTGAATATCTAACCGTTGGAGAGGCAATAAGACCGTTTGATTATAGACGTTGGGGCCTTGTTTACGTTGTCCTCATTAATGCACAGCAGGGTTGACTTTGCTTTATCTAAAAAGGTGCTCTGACCAAGCTGTTCTGTCAACACTGTTCTGGCAATACTATTCTGACAAAAGTCGTTCTGACATCTGAACACTTTGTACGGTCCGACTCTTGCTTGTTGTCAGAGAGGACTTCGTTCCTCAAGCATAAGTCCAGGATGTTAAGAGACTCACTATCGGAAGCTCTCTTGCTATCTGAAGCTCGTGGACTCTAACATTTTGCTTGCTGTCACATAGAGGAACTTTGTCTTTCAAGCACTTGTCCATGAATGATAAGAGTGCTTTGCTATTGGATCCTCTCTTGCTATCAGAAGCTCTCTTATGGACTCTGACTCTTGTGGGCAGTATGAGCTTTGACACCTTGAGTGAATCTTCAGATTATGTTCTCATACTCCTCATGCTTGGTAGGTAACAATGTTGTTTGAATATGTCTGTTATCCTCTTGTTACCGTTGGAAGGAACATCTTCTTAAATGCTTCAGCAGGGTTGACTTGCTTTGGCTCTGAAAAGTAGTCCTGACACCTCTGCTCTGTTAAAAGCATTCTGTCTTCTGAGTATGTGACGTTCACTCTTGTACTCTTGCTGACGGATGATCATCGTTCATCCGGAAGTGGCAATCTTGCTCTGCAAGGGTTAGTCTCTGAAATCCAATGCCAAGAGTCTTTCCATCCGGAAGCTCATTTGCATCCGCAAGTGTAACTAAGTTCTGCACATACTGGTTAGTCCAACATAGCAATATATATAATCAGATATAGTAAAACTACACATGTTGTGGGAAGTTTGCTATGGGAAGTAGTCTTACTTAGACTATGTTCTGACTTAGTGTAATGTCTACTGACTCTAAGGGATCTCTATTCCAATAGTCAGCTTAAGTCTCGTTAGTTTACTCTAAGTCTTCCTAAGTGACTCAGTGTGTCATTCATGCTATGTATATTAAGTCAACACACAATCACATGAAGTGGGAGTTTACTTAGTCTAGGATGTATCCGGAAGCACTTCTCCATCCGGAAGTGAATTCACTTGATGAGGGATTTAGTTCACCATGACTTGCTCTCGCTTAGTCTATTTCATTTCACCACTCAGCGCTAGTCACTAAGCTATCGGAAGCACTTTTACTTGACGTGGTGAATTCACTGACGCTTAGGGTGAAATCTATTCTATCAGTCTGCGCCAGTCAAGATCTAACAGGAAGCAACTTCACTTGATGTTGCATTTCCGCTGACGCTCGGGGTTATATCTAGTCTATCAACCTGCGCCAGTCTAAATCTAATAGGAAGTGCTTTCACTCGGCGAAGTAGACTTACTGACGCTTGGGGTAATAACTATTCTATTGCTCTGCGCCAGTCTAAGTCTAACAGGAAGCGCTTTCACTTGGGGAAGTAGACTCACTGACGCTTGGGGTAATATCTATTCTGTCGCTCTGCGCCAGTCTAAGTCTAACAGGAAGCAAACTCACTTCCGATTGAAACATAGCTTAGTCTTAAGGTTTTGTGTACCTAATTCTCATGGACTAAGTTATTTCCCAGTGATTTACTTGCTGATGCTGGGGGATGAAAACATTCATCCGCATGCGCAAGTCCTAATCTATCCGGAAGTGATCTTACATTCTCAAGTGATCTAACTCAGGATTCTAACCATGTCATCTAATCCTTCCTAAGTGCTGATTATGTTCTCTTAAGTACTAGACCATATCATACCTTAGTCACCATCAAAACTTAAGATTCTAACATTCTCCCCCTTTTTGATGATGACAAACCCATAGATGACTAGAGAACATAATTAAACTTAGATCACTCCCAGAGCACTCCCAGAGCTATAATTAAACTTAGATATCTTATCTATCTCTCAGCCCTAGACATCTCATGTCTCATCTCTCGCTAGACATCTTATATCTCATCTCTAGACATCTCATCTCTATCTCTCTCCCCCTTTTGGCTTCATCAA
Source organism: Mimosa pudica (assembly GCA_029929735.1). Lineage (NCBI taxonomy): Eukaryota > Viridiplantae > Streptophyta > Magnoliopsida > Fabales > Fabaceae > Mimosa > Mimosa pudica. Next base: position 3,064,965 of record JAKELP010000036.1, read on the forward strand.
ATTCCAACAGGTGCAAGCTAGCCTTAGGGATGGGGATACTTTTATCGTTCTCCTCGGAATGGGCTTTCTACCTAATATTTCTCCCTATGTATCGTTAATAAGGATTTGTTCTAGACTATTCAATACAACGTACGAGAATTATCAAGGAAAACAATAATGATTCATGATCCTAAATGATTGTATTCGCCCTAATCATTATGTGGGATAGCTAAACATGTTTTTCAAGGATTAAGTCAAGAGCAAAACATACAAAACATATCAAAAGTAATTTTGATCCTCTCGATTTGATTAACGTGATATCAAAAAATAATTTTTGATGTGTTTAAAAATGGTGATTATGATATCAAATGAAATATGTGATTTTAAATTCAAATGAGATGAAATCTGATACCAAATGTAATCAAATGAGATCTGTGAGTTTGAACCTGTGGTATCAAATGAAATAATTGAATGCCGAATGAAATTTGTGATACCATATGAAATGAAATGAAATCAAATGAAATTTGTGATTTTTAAAAGTGCCAAAAATAATTTCCAAACAAATTGCATCACAGCATCTTAAGAGTTTATTATCGATGACAGCATGTGACTCTCTATTTTCAAGGGATCATTAACAGGTAATGTCCACTTACTTCTCTTCTATATTAAGATTAATCATCATTAAATCAAGAAAGGAAGCATATAAGAGAGGTATGTTATCAATTACTTTCCAGCATGTCATTTAGAGGATACGGATGTGTGAGCTAGGATGATTTTCTAAGATAGTGAATGATTTTGAAGTCAATGCAGATTGAGAGAAACATCCTAAGTTGACACCCTTACCAATGCCATGTATGCATCATATGTAAGAGATGGTAAGGTGTAGATGTTACCACAGATGAGGGGTACTCATACTCTATTAGACTCAGGAATCTGAATCATACGCAGATAAGCATGCTTCCTGACATCTTCAAGAGGTGTGCTATCTCAAGTGGAAACCCCTAGCGCAAGTGCTTTGATGATTCGCTTCGGCAAGCTGAGCTACAACCACAAGCAGACATGACTGGGCAGTCACTCTACTCTTCCCATGGTTCAATAGTTGGCCTGCTATCGAAGGCGCTGATTGTTGTGAAAGCAACCTTGCTCAAACTTGATGATTGGTCCTGCATATTCTTGAGGAAACAAATGCTTTCTGATGGTCAGTGAAAGAACTTAAGATTTAACATTGAAGACCATCCTCAGGACATTCAAGTCAATCTGTGTTAATCAGCACAAGTTAATAATTTTAAGAAATCATGCTTGCTAATTGGTTTAAGAAAATATGAGCAATGATTATGTGAAAACTAATTTTGAAATTGTCTATACGTTCACATAGTTTCACTATCAAGACATGAACTCTATTTACTCTCATAGATAAATATCAATGTGATAGTACAAAGAGTATCAAACAGGTGGCATATTTTCAGAGTTTCATAAGCAAGTATAGTTCAATAAATATGCCTCAAGGATGTTCATGTTAGATCATGAAGACAAGTGAATTATTAACACTATGAAATTTTGAAAAAAAAAAATCTTCATCCTCACAAAAATGAAATACTGGAGATTTTCATGCTCACAGAATAGTTTGATTTTAAGACTAAATTCGGTTTACAAAAACAATCAAATTTCAGCATATGATTACGAGAATAATTTCCAAATATTAGCTCGAGTTCTTCTAGATATGCTCAATGTGATCTCATTGTTCTTAGGATATCAACAAGCTTGTAATTAATACAGATTATAGCATGCTTGTGATACTATGCCATGTTTTACAGATCTAGCAGAGTTTAATTCAAGGCATTTCCTAAGATTTCTAATGCATGTCAGACAAGAGAGAGACTATCCATTTAATTTCACAACAGAATATGTAAGGGATAGAAATGCTCATGTGTATCGGCGAAAGTTTCTCAGGTTTGGTATAGCCATTCCACACATCTTGATAAGAGACATTCTCATTGTCATTCTCTCTTGGTTATATTCATTGTTCAAGCTTCAATAATCTGTGTCAACATTCTTAAACCACAAACTTGAACTGAGATCATTAGTAGATTGAGAACTTAAAGATGTAATTAAGAGGGATGTATTGTTCTCGAAACCATAGCTGCTTATGCATTGAAAAAGTTGATGCAAGAGATACCACATGAAATGGAAAATCAGAAAATAAATTTGATATGATAGGGTCGTTTTTACAGAAAATAAGTGTTCATCATAGATAAGGGAAATCATATCAGTTTCAGAGAAATAAAAGCTGTTGAGCCCATCATGCATTTTCTAGCCAAGTGATCATTCAAGTAAAGAGGAAGGTAAGAATGATATCACCATAGCTCCATTCGCATCTAGCAGTAGCTCGCTTGATTTTGGTTGGCAATGCATGGAATCTATATTTAGAGCAGTACCAAAATCTATGCGTGACGAATGCTTATCAAGACTTGACTAATTGTTCAGATGAGGTACAGTCCTGAGTCTTGCTGAGGCTAATAGGATGGATTGGAGCTGGTGCAGAGGGATGAATTTACTTTGTGATCACTACCACTGGCATCTCTGGCCTCTTGAACCCATACTCCATACACAGCTCTTCACTCAGATTGGGTGCTGGCGCAGAGGGAGACACAGGTTCAGCAGAAGGTATCTCCGCAGGTTGATCACTCAGCGCTATCTCAAGTTTGCCTCTGAGCTAGCAGATTGTTGGGGGTACATGAATCAGATGGCTCACTGTGGGGGGAGGAGATCTTCCTTTTAGCAAGGGTCTTCTTCACCCTTGTCTTGCTGAACCTTCGGATTGCCCTTCCTACAAAATACCAGATAGTTCCTTCCTTTTGTATCCAAGTCTGGATCTGAAGGTCAGTTTGTAGGCTATATATAGTTCACATGCATTTAGATTACGTCCTATGTGTATGGCATGGTGAATCTTTCATGACTATATGCACAAGGATATACAAGGTTTTTGATCAAGATAGTCATGGACAGTATGTAGATTATGAACATTACTTATTTCTTCAAGCTTTCTTCTATGATGAAGATAATGTTCACACCTTAGGATGCTTAATGTAAAATCTCAATAAGTCCATCTAACATTAGCATAGGAGATTTTACTATCAAATGCTTCGTTGCTAAGTGATCCCTTGCTTACCCAAGGAGATCTTCTATACTTATCCTTGGTTCGAAGCACTTTCTTCTGAGAGGTAGGATTCAAGAGCCTTTTCAATGATGATCGAGGAATCCACTCTCTCTTGTTCTTCTCAGGATAGTTGAATGGAACTTTGTGATAGCTCATCCTTGAGACAGAACCATTGTCCCTTGTGGTGGCCGACAGCTTCTTATGATTGTACCAGTGGGTTTCAGCAGTTGCATCACCACGAGTTCTCTTCTTTGGGATAAGAGGAACTCTTGATCTATCCTGCACAAGTAAGGCACTAGGAGGATGTTTTGGTACCCATTTGTACTTGGGTCCTACATGGTTAGCACTGGACCTTACTTGTCCTTTAGGAATCCATACAAACTTATTTCTCACATTTGAATTTCTTCTAAGACTGCATGTGTGAGAAATATGTCCTAATCTACCACAATAATGACAGATAATGGAATGATAATCAAAATGAGGCTTCCTATCATTATCATGATTAGTTTTCTTTAGAAAAGCTTTTTGTTCCTTTGAAATTTCAGTTTCTTTTGAAAGCTTTTCTTTTTCCTTCAACATGTGTTTACAATCAAAACATTTTTCAAGACATGTTGAAGTTTTCCCTACCGATAGTGGGCTAGCTATCGGAACCACTAGTTCTTTAAAAGAACCCTCGGAAACTTTAGATGTAGAAGAAGAAATTAGTTTTTCAAGTTTCCTATCTTTTTCTTTTAAGCCTAGAAGTTCTTTTGCAAGTTTACAATATTCAGTATATAACTCATTGTATGCATCTTGCAAATCAGAGAGTTCAATTTCAGATCCAGATACCTCACTTTCTGAATCTTCTAGGCAGAGATGGATACTCTCTTCACTGAAGTCTGCTTCCTCAATATCAGCTTCCAGAAGCTCATCAGTAGATGATCCACAAAGAGCACGAGTTGAGCTTTGGACAGCTGTGCTTTCAAGAGATGGGTTAGAAGCATATATCACATCAAGAGTATTCCAAATATCTCTAGCACTAGAGCAATGTTTGATTTTCTGGAAATCATTTTCAGTTAAGCCTTTGTATAAAATTTGCATTGCTCTAATGTTTAAGGAAAACAAATTTTTCTCCCTTTCAGTCCAGTTTCCTCTTGGTTTGAAATCAAAATCATTTTCAAAAATATCCCACATTTTCAAACTAGTGGATTTTATAAAACTTTCCATTCTTGCTTTCCACCAACAAAAATCAATATTTTCTAACACAGGTGGAATGGTATGATCAAAGCCTTTGGAAAACATTTTAACCCAAATCAGCCAAGGTCTTTGCACTTGAGATCGTTTGATCCTTTAAACAAGTGACCTGCTCTGATACCAAATGAAATTCGTGGCTGTCACCCAAGAGGGGGGGGGGTGAATTGGGTGAGGGAATAAAACTTAAACTCTTTTCGAAAGACTGCTTGTGCTCGGTGATGATGATAATAAATAATGCTATGCACAAGTCAGTATGCTATGTGATGCAAAATAGAATGATCAAGTATAAGTATATGCACACATAACTTTATCCTGGTTCGGTCACCCAGACCTACATCCAGTCCCCAGGCTACACCTGAGATTTCCAATCCACTATTCTTGTTTAAACCGGGCACAAGAGAAGCCTTTACACTTTAGGTTTTACGAGCACGGGTTCACCTAACAACCCACAGGTTTTACAACGGGTTCACCTGCAAACCTTACCGCAAGTTTTACGGGATCACTTGCAACCTTACAAACGCAAGTTTTACGGGCTAACTTGCAACCTATGGAGATTTAGAAAACCTTCTAAATGCTCCCCCTTACAAAATGTAAGATTACAATTATGTTCACTCTATGAACTGATTTTGTTAAACACTTAAGCTCTAAACTAACTCTCTCAAAGAGTGGATGATGTTACTCACTTAAGTACAAATAAATCACTCTCTAAGAATATTACATATCAAAGTCCGAGAGTAGAAGATGAGAGGAATGTAGAATAGTGTTTCAGACAATAAGCTCTGTTCTCTCTCTCTTTTTCAAGCCTTCTTCTTCAGAAAAATGAAGAACATCCCTTTTATACCAGCCTCTGAATATCTAACCGTTGGAGAGGCAATAAGACCGTTTGATTATAGACGTTGGGGCCTTGTTTACGTTGTCCTCATTAATGCACAGCAGGGTTGACTTTGCTTTATCTAAAAAGGTGCTCTGACCAAGCTGTTCTGTCAACACTGTTCTGGCAATACTATTCTGACAAAAGTCGTTCTGACATCTGAACACTTTGTACGGTCCGACTCTTGCTTGTTGTCAGAGAGGACTTCGTTCCTCAAGCATAAGTCCAGGATGTTAAGAGACTCACTATCGGAAGCTCTCTTGCTATCTGAAGCTCGTGGACTCTAACATTTTGCTTGCTGTCACATAGAGGAACTTTGTCTTTCAAGCACTTGTCCATGAATGATAAGAGTGCTTTGCTATTGGATCCTCTCTTGCTATCAGAAGCTCTCTTATGGACTCTGACTCTTGTGGGCAGTATGAGCTTTGACACCTTGAGTGAATCTTCAGATTATGTTCTCATACTCCTCATGCTTGGTAGGTAACAATGTTGTTTGAATATGTCTGTTATCCTCTTGTTACCGTTGGAAGGAACATCTTCTTAAATGCTTCAGCAGGGTTGACTTGCTTTGGCTCTGAAAAGTAGTCCTGACACCTCTGCTCTGTTAAAAGCATTCTGTCTTCTGAGTATGTGACGTTCACTCTTGTACTCTTGCTGACGGATGATCATCGTTCATCCGGAAGTGGCAATCTTGCTCTGCAAGGGTTAGTCTCTGAAATCCAATGCCAAGAGTCTTTCCATCCGGAAGCTCATTTGCATCCGCAAGTGTAACTAAGTTCTGCACATACTGGTTAGTCCAACATAGCAATATATATAATCAGATATAGTAAAACTACACATGTTGTGGGAAGTTTGCTATGGGAAGTAGTCTTACTTAGACTATGTTCTGACTTAGTGTAATGTCTACTGACTCTAAGGGATCTCTATTCCAATAGTCAGCTTAAGTCTCGTTAGTTTACTCTAAGTCTTCCTAAGTGACTCAGTGTGTCATTCATGCTATGTATATTAAGTCAACACACAATCACATGAAGTGGGAGTTTACTTAGTCTAGGATGTATCCGGAAGCACTTCTCCATCCGGAAGTGAATTCACTTGATGAGGGATTTAGTTCACCATGACTTGCTCTCGCTTAGTCTATTTCATTTCACCACTCAGCGCTAGTCACTAAGCTATCGGAAGCACTTTTACTTGACGTGGTGAATTCACTGACGCTTAGGGTGAAATCTATTCTATCAGTCTGCGCCAGTCAAGATCTAACAGGAAGCAACTTCACTTGATGTTGCATTTCCGCTGACGCTCGGGGTTATATCTAGTCTATCAACCTGCGCCAGTCTAAATCTAATAGGAAGTGCTTTCACTCGGCGAAGTAGACTTACTGACGCTTGGGGTAATAACTATTCTATTGCTCTGCGCCAGTCTAAGTCTAACAGGAAGCGCTTTCACTTGGGGAAGTAGACTCACTGACGCTTGGGGTAATATCTATTCTGTCGCTCTGCGCCAGTCTAAGTCTAACAGGAAGCAAACTCACTTCCGATTGAAATATAGCTTAGTCTTAAGGTTTTGTGTACCTAATTCTCATGGACTAAGTTATTTCCCAGTGATTTACTTGCTGATGCTGGGGGATGAAAACATTCATCCGCATGCGCAAGTCCTAATCTATCCGGAAGTGATCTTACATTCTCAAGTGATCTAACTCAGGATTCTAACCATGTCATCTAATCCTTCCTAAGTGCTGATTATGTTCTCTTAAGTACTAGACCATATCATACCTTAGTCACCATCAAAACTTAAGATTCTAACAGGTATAATCTTGTAAGTATGGTGATTCTTGAAGTTTTAGGTGATTTCCATGCTTGGATGTGTTCTAGGACTTCTTTTGAGAATTTCAGATTTTTGTATGCTTAGGGTTTAATGGAATTAAAAGTTAAATATAACTTCACTTTGTAGCTTAAATTGTGAGTTGGAAGGGAATTCATAAAATGCTAAATAATGTGTCTGTTTGGTTTTAGTTTGCTTATTATTTCTTTTGTTTAAATTTTTGTAGTATTGATTCATGAGGAATAATTAATGTTGTGTTATGCATGCATGTTTGAATCTTGTTGAATTTGTTGATTACTGAGGTTTCATATGTGGTTGCCTTATCTTGCCATTTGATTTTTAACATGGCTGAATGTAGAAGAAAAGAATGCTAATGGCATTGACATATGGATAGGAAAGTGATATTCTATTTGGTTTATGACTAGTAAAGGAAATTATATATGTATGGTATACTTTGCTGGCATTTGGATTTAAAGAAGTGCTTAGTAGGATATAAGTGTTGATTGAGAATTATTTTGGTTGTTAAGCATGTGGTATATTGAAGTTGTGGTTGGTTTTAAATCATGTTAATCCCAAATTAGACACATGTATGTTTTATTAGTGGTGCTGCTGGATTGTTCTTTATGCATGTTGATTACCTAGAATTCTGGAATTTGTATTGCTAGGATGCAAGTTTTGCTGTTATGTTTTTCCTTTTGTTTAAGTCTGATTTGTTTGGTTTAAGTGTTGTATGCTAAGCTTGTAAATGATGTGAGATGTTTAAGTGTGCATGTCTAATGGGTTAAAATAGTTTTGTGGCCAAACTAGTTCCTAAAATGGAGTATATAATATGGTGTTCCAAAGTTTTGTAAAGGGTTGGTAAAGTTGAACGGTGCTAATGCATATGAATGTTTGTTGAACTTGCTTGATTTTGATTTCCTTGCTTGTTCCAAAGGTATAGCTAGAATAATGCGTGTTTCTTATTTTATATTTGGGTGAATGCTTGTTGAACTTGCTTGATTTTGATGTCCTTGCTTGTGAATTGCTTTGATTTATGGTTCCTTACGTTGTTGGATGTTAGTAATCGATGATGTGAAGGTTGGTTTGTTTATAATAACTACTTGATTTTGATTGTGACTGTTAAAGATACTTAGACTAGACAATAATGAAAATATTCCATACGATAATGTAAAAGAAGAAAGGGTTGGGTAGTAATTCGAACGAGAGAGACGTCAAAGTATTATAAAGTGGAAATGATATTAATTTATCATTTTGTATCCTATCATTATAGGAGGAACTAAAGTATTTGGAGGAATCTACGAGAGATGGTAAGGAAGAATATCTGAATGCTAAAGGGCGACAGGTAATCACACTTAACCTTACTATAATATTGAGGGTGATGTTAGCTAGGATTTTGTAAAATCCTTTCTCACCCTCTATATATATATATATATATATATATATATATATATATATATATATATATATATATATATATATATATATATATATTATCTTTGAAAGGTTATTTTTATACAAAACAGGCTATTGGGTGCCTTTCAAACACGATTATTTTTGTATAAAAGATTCGTACACATTATATATACTATTATCTTGCTTGGTGGTGGCCATTGATCTGGAATAGTGTGAAATATATATAGGGAATTGTAAGAATGTATGATATTGATGTTGAATGAGATTGTGATACTGAATGGGATTGAAATTGATGGATAATGTGAGGTTTGCATGACACTGATATACATACGTACCATCACGCGATAATAACTGTCGATAGGCCAATCGATAGTTATTTGTACTGATCCTTTTCGGATTGATTGGATCGGGGATCATAGGTCAACTTATTGAGAGAAGTGACCTACGGTTGTTAAGGCATTTTAGAGCCCAACCGCCCCTACGGTTGTTAAGGCATTTGAGAGCACAACCGTTCCCATTCTGCAATGGAAAACAGAATTGGGGTTCCTTCTCTGGGGATTGCCAGAGAGGGAAATTTGCCCCCTCATCATAGAGAGGGGCACAGTGTCAAATCATATAGAGAAGATTATATGCTTGAATGCCCCGGGATGGCACAATGCATCTATAGGTGAGTATGAGAGTTATGGTAGCATCATTAGATTGGATACTGGAAGATGATATTTAGTTAATGTGGAATTGATGGAGGGATTTGAGTGATGAATGGAAGAAGATTTGACATGGATATATATATATTACTGGTTTTAAAATGAGGTACCCTTTAGACGCCCTCGCTACCGCACATCTCACTGTTATAGTGAGTTAAGCGGTGATTACTGGGACAAATTGTCTCATCCCACGATTACTGACATTTTTGCAGGTATTTATGCACAGGCGCAAGCATCAGGAAAGGGAATTAGGTAGTAGAAGTTATATAGACTATTTTGAATTGTATATTGCCAATTTGTATAGGCCTGCATCTGCTTCCGCATATTTTTCTATCAAACTGGATATTAGAACTAGAGATATTGATTATGAATTGTAATATAAGTAAAGTACTTTTCTAACTATGATAGGTTTCTATTAATAAGGAAAGTCTTTTCTATCATAGTTAGGAGGTAATAATAATTAGATTTTATAATATTGGTTAATCAGTAATAGTGACAGGTTATTATACTTTATCATTAGGTTGCCTCCTTTTTGTAACCATGTTAGGTTAATCTTTTCTAACATGGTTAGCTGCTGATTATCCATGATAGTATTCGTATTGTATTAGGAAATTCTTTTCTATTATGAATATTACATAAACTATTAGAAAGTTCATTTTCTAACTATGATAGATTTATTTTCTATCATAGTTAGTAAAGTAATTGTTTAACTAAAACTTATACTGATGGTTAATTAGGGAATTAGTAACAGAATTTTACAATAGACAAGAAAATAAATAAGCATTAGTAATAAAGGAAAAAAAAGTAACGAACAAATTTGGGAAAAACAATTTTTTCTGATAAAATATGAAAAAAAATTAAATTATTTTGAAACCTTACTATTTAAATTTTTTTTATAGTAGGCATAGAAGGGAAACTGTCATTTAATCCCATCTTAAGAAAAATTCAAACTCACCCCCTCCCCATATGTCAGTTCACCCAAAAGCAAATAATTCATCTTCAACAACTCTTTGGTCACTCCACACACCATGTCCGTTATAAAAACATCGTCTTGTTCTGCGTGATTTTAATGCAACAAATAATTGAGCACACGTGTTAAATTTTCATTTCTTCTATACTCCTACAATGCAAAGGAAAAACTCAATCCTTGCATGTAGGACACTTGTAATGCGAGACTTCAAGACAAAATCATACGAGAGGGGATTTACCAAGAGGGGATGAAAGCTAGGACTTCTTCTACCACCTAGCTAATAGTGCTTGCCATCACTCCATGGGGGATGAAAGCTAGGACTTCTACCACCTTGCTAATAGTGCTTGCCATCTATCTTAATATGGATGTGGTTTTTTTTTTACCTTTTAATAGGGATGTGGTTGAGAGATATGAGAAGAGTTCATTTGATGTCAATTGGACTTCCGAGAACTATAGAGGTTTTTTTTTATATACAGCCGAGAACTATAGAGTTTTCTTCAGTGGTGAATGCTGAATGTCTTAAATGCTAACCTATTCATTCCTTTATTCTTATGGGTCACTCAAACCAAGATTTAAAGGGAAACTATGAAGGAAACAACTTTGTGCTAAAAATTAATGTGCATACTCCCTCGGTCCCTAATATAAGAGCCAAAATTTGAATGGTTTTGGTCCCTAATATAAGAGCTCATATGACATTCTCTCCTCATTTAATCCATTTTTCCTATTTTGCCCCTAACTCTCTTTCATATTTATTAACGCTTATGTATTTCTCTATCTCAAAAGTATCATAATATATATGGGCAATATTGGAAAAGAAGCAATAACTGCAGACACCCAACTAACATTCACATGCTTTTTTAAGATGCGATTTTTTGCGGCTAGCTCTTATATTAGGGACTGGAGGGAGTATCATATATATTTGGTGAAAAAACTTGTCCGAAGTGAGAAATGGTCATATCACATGCCTCTCATTTATTTACATTTATAAGATTGATTGGTTGATCAATTATTGTCCATGCCATTTAATGTGTTGTCTGTATAGTTGACCAGAATTAACAGTTTTTTAAACATATATCCCTGAATAATTGTTGATATAGTTGAAACCTGTTACGGAAAAAAATTACCTTTTCAATAAAAAGAACCGAAAAGAATAAGTAATAAATCTACCCCAGCTGTAGTTTAAAATAAATAAAAAATGGTGATGGTTAATTGTTATTTTCATATGTAATAAAGGATAGTTTATAAAGAGTTTTAATTTTTTTCCTATTACATACAAACTCGAGTTGAACAAAAACTAACTATGTTGACCATAGCAACGCAATTTACCAGAGAAGTAATGATTTTAGTCCATAATATAAGAGTTCATCTCACATTCTCTCCTCATTTAATGTGTTTTTTCCTACTATGCCCCTAACCCTCTTTCATATTTATTAATGCTTATGTATTTCTTTCTCTTAAAAGTATCATAATAAATATGGGCATATTGAAAAAGAAGCATTAACTCCACACACCTAACTAACATTCACATGTTTTCTTAAGATGCCTCTTTTTGGCGACTAACTCTTATAGTATTAGGGATCGAAGGGAGTAGTATCCAGCATTCTCTCTCCAAATATTTTGCTAGATGATTGGACGTGCTACATGAGTTTAGGAATGGAGGTTGAAGGCACCAACAAATAAGCCAACAAACGTATGATGATAACGACGATGTTATCCATGGGTTTTTTTTCCTGTGAGATGTCGAGCATTTGGACTCTAAAATTTATTTGGTAGTTAACTCATGTCATAATGATAATAATTGATAAAGACTTTTCGAGCAGTTGGAGATAATAATGGCAGATATGAGATAAGATTGTTTTTCAAACAAAGTTAAATTGTGATTTACACAATATTTTTAACAGTGATTGGTGACAGTGGGAAGAGAATAGGGCTATAGGAGGCTGAAGGATTTTGTATAGGTAGAGAGTTTTATTCATCTAATTAAAGTTGTAACATTGTGTTACTAATTCCCTAATTAATTCAATAATATCTTGACTAACTATGATAGAAAAAGGATTTCCTTAATATCAATATCCTATCATAGTTAGCAAAAGAATATCCTAATGATTGAAATATTATCCATGATAGAAAAGAAAAAACTATTACAGCACAGCTGCTATCATGGAAATTTATTGCTAACCATGTTAGAAAGGATTTGCCTAACATGGTTAATAAACAAAACTAGTTGATATTTAACAATAAATAGCTATATACATGCGGAAACGAATGCAGGCCTATACAAATTGGCAATATATACAACTAACTAATCTAAATAAGCTTTTAAACCTAATTCCCTTTCCTGATGTTTGCGCCTGCGCATGAATACCTGCAAAAATGTGAGTAATCGTGGGATGAGACAAAATTGTCCCAGTAATCACCGCTTAACTCACTATAACAGTGAGATGTGCGGTAGCGAGGGCGTCTAAAGGGTACCACAGTTATAAAATCAATAATACATATATCTATTTCACATTTTCTTTCATCCATCACTTAAATCCTTCTGTCACGTCTCAATCAACTCAAAATCATCATCTCTACTCCCCCTGTATCACTCAACATCCCTCAGTCAATACCACATTAACTAAATTTCATCTTCCCATACACCAATCAAGTAATACTTCCACCACAGCCCTCACACTCACCTAAAGATGCATTGTGCCACCACGGTGCATTCAAGCATCTATTCTTCACTATATGATTTGACACTGTGTCCCTCTCCATAATGAGGGGACAATTTCCTTCTCTGGCAATCTCCAGAGAGGGAACCCCAATTCTGTTTCCATTAAAGAACGGGAACGGTTGGGCTCTCCACTGCCAAACAACCGTAGGGGCGGTTGGGCTCTTCAATGCCAAAACAACCGTAGGTCACTTCTCTCAATAAGTAGACCTATGAACCCCGATCCAATCAATCTAAAAAGGATCCTCAGTACAAATAACTGTCGATTGGCCAATCGACAGTTATCATCGCGCGATGGTACATAAATAGCAGTGTCATGCAAATGCTCACCATATCCTATCTATTTCATCCACCATATTCAACTTCTCAACCACAGTTCCATAAAATATCACAATATCAATATCATTATCATGCACTTTTGCAATTCCCTGCAATATCTCAACATTTCAACATCTCAGATTTTCCACAACCTAACTCTCCCTTTTTATCATCATAAACTCTCAAAGCACTACAAATGTTATACCTATATACATTTCACGATTTCTCATCCTTTCTTTATGCCACAAAAGCCATATCGCAATCAATCCTATAATGTAGTACAGAATGATAAATTAGTATCATTCTACTTCATGTTTAACGTCTCTCTCGTATCCACATCACTACCCAGTTTCCTTGTTTATAATCTCTATTCTAGAAGTCTATTTTCAATCCAAAACAAAGTTCATAAACACCTCAAAACTATTAAATTCAGACTTCAAGATACTTGTTCATACTTGTTAGAATCTTAAGTTTTGATGAAGACTAAAATATAAAGGATTAGACCAAGTGCCTAGGAAGCAATAGTATACTTAGGATCCCAAGTAAGAGTGCTTCCGGATGAAGATTTACTTCCGGTTAGATTAGGACTTGCGCATGCGGATGAATGCTTTCATCCCCCAGCGTCAGCAAGTAAATCACTAGGGATTTAACTTAGTCCATGAGAATTAGGTACACAAAACCTTAAGACTAAGCTATGTTTCAATCGGAAGTGAGTTTGCTTCCTGTTAGACTTAGACTGGCGCAGAGCGATAGAATAGATATTACTCCAAGCGACAGTGAGTCTACTTCCCCAAGTGAAAGCGCTTCCTGTTAGAATTAGACTGGCGCAGAGCGACAGAATAGATATTACCCCAAGCGTCAGTGAGTCTACTTCCCCAAGTGAAAGCGCTTCCTGTTAGACTTAGACTGGCGCAGAGCAATAGAATAGTTATTACCCCAAGCGTCAGTAAGTCTACTTCGCCGAGTGAAAGCACTTCCTATTGGATTTAGACTGGCGCAGGTTGATAGACTAGATATAACCCCGAGCGTCAGCGGAAATGCAACATCAAGTGAAGTTGCTTCCTGTTAGATCTTGACTGGCGCAGACTGATATAATAGATTTCACCCTAAGCGTCAGTGAATTCACCACGTCAAGTAAAAGTGCTTCCGATAGCTCAGTGACTAGCGCTGAGTGGTGGAATGAAATAGACTAAGCGAGAGCAAGTCATGGTGAACTAAATCCCTCATCAAGTGAATTTACTTCCGGATGTAGAAGTGCTTCCGGATACACCTTAGACTTAGGATCACCCACTGCATGAGACTATATGATTATATTGCTAAACTAACGTTCAAGTGCAGCACACTCAGTAAGGTTGCTTCCGGATGAGAAGTTGCTTCCGCAAGCAATCAGAATGTCTGAACGTTCAAAGAGATGCAGTGTCAGAATGCTTTTGTCAGAGCAGAGGTGTCAGGACTACTTTTCAGAGATAAAGCAAGTCAACCCTGCTATGCATTAATGAAGCATTAAATGGGCGAACGGTAACAAGGGAAAAACGGACATATTCAAACGGCTAGCCCACCTACCAAGAGTTCAAAATGCTTGAAGACTATATAAGGAAGCTCAACTTCATTTATGAAGGAGTTAATGATCTTCAAATATTCTTGAGCGAGAAAATCCTTATTCATTCAAGCTGCCCAGAAAAATGAAGAGCATTTAACACTTGGAGTGATTTTTCACCTACCTATTCTGTACTCACAGTAGTTAAGTCTCTTTCTGTTAAAAGAGCATTTATTGAACTTAAGTGTGTAACATCATTTGTTCTGTAAGAGAACTTAGTCAGAAAAGCCTTCAAGTGTAAACTTCAAACCCTTGCTTGGTGTGAGGGGGAGACAGTTAGATAGGTTACAAGTGAGCCAGTGTAAAACTTGTTGTAAGGTTGCAAGTGAGCCCGTAAAACTTGCGGTTGTAAGGTTTCAGGTGAACCCGATTTAAAACCTGAGTTATAGTGAAACTCTCGGCCTGGGTGGTTGAGGACTGGACGTAGGTCAGGTAGACCGAACCAGTATAAATCTTGTGTCATTTACTTTGAGTATTTATTTTTGAAGCACAATTCACCCCCCCCCCCTCTTGTGCATCCATTACGTTCATTTGGTATCAGAGCAGGTCTTTCTCACTCGATTCCAACGAATCCGGAAAGCAAAGATCTAAGTAATGGATACGGAGTATGGTCTGCCAGATGTTGCTGTACAACCCAACAAGCCCCCAGGTTTCGATGGGCACAACTATACATTCTGGAAGTTCAGAATGGAAACCTATATCAAGTCAAGCGATATCAGACTATGGGACGTGATCGAACATGGGGATCAAACTCCCTTAGATGAGGAAGGATTTGCTAAGGCAAAAGCCAGATATACTGCTGAGGACTATGCTCTAGTCCAACTCAACCATAGAGCTATGCACTACATCCAGTGTGCTCTCAGCTACAAAGAGTTTCACAGGATCAGCCACCACAAAAATGCAAAGGATATGTGGGAGGCTCTTGAGGCTGCACACTCCGGAACCAGGGGAGTTAAAGCAAGACGTGTTGAGATGCTGGTGGAAGAATTCCACAAATTCGCCATGCTAAGCCCCACCGAGCCTATCAGAGATCTAGAGCTCAGATTCACCCATCTCATCAATAATCTAGCCTCGCTTGGTAAGGATATCCCTGAAAGAGAGCAGGTGAGCAAGATTCTGAAAATCTTGAAGGGTGACTGGATCACCAAAGTCACTATTCTGCAAGAAGTGCAAGGAGAATCAACCAGCTCCGTCACCGCTCTTTTTGGCTCACTTGCTGAATATGAGCCAACCTTGCTGGCTATGAGAGCTCCTCAAACCTCATCCAAGAGTAAGAACCTTGCTCTCGTTGCTCCCAGCAAAGAGATCAAGGACAATGATGAGGATGACGACGATGAGATGGACGATGAGGAGATGGCCCTGATGGTGAGGAAGTTCAGGAAATTCCTCAGGAAGAAGGAAGGCTATCAGAAAGGTGACACCAGCCAGAAGAGGGGATACAAGAAAGAGAAGGTCCCTGTGTGCTTTGAATGCAATAAGCCTGGTCACTTCAAGGCTGAGTGTCCCAGCCTGCAGAGGTCCAAAGGCAAGGATAAAAGAAAGGCACTCGTTTCCTCCATCTGGGTAAACAGCTCAGATGAGGAAGCAAGTGATGATGAAGAAGTTGCCAACCTCTGCCTGGTAGCTAGAGAAGAGGATGAGGAAGCATCTTCAGATCTTGACCTCACCAATGAAGAACATGAGGTAACTCTTCCTGAACTACAAGAGGCTTACAATGAGATTCATGAAGAATTCTCTAAACTATGTAAAGCCTATAAATTCTTGAAAACCAAAAAGGAGTCACTTGAGTCCAAGGTGGACTCACTCAGTGAGGAACTAGCGGAAGCTAGAAGATCTCCAATGGTGGATGGACAGGGTTCTCCTCAAGCAGAACCCAACATCCCAACACCTGAGAGCTGTCCAAATTGCAGCAAAATCTCAGAAGAAAATAATAAGCTGCAAAATGCCCTGCAGAAATTCACCAATGGTTCAGAAATGCTGAATATACTTTTAATGAACCAAAGGGCATATAGGGATAGGACTGGCTTGGGATATACCCCCAGGAAGAAAACGTGGGAAGAACCAAAAGTAAAGCCTTACTTAAAGTTCTTCCATAAAGCCACCAGTCATAGCTCCTCACCTTTCAGCTTCTGTAATTACTGCAACAGGAAAGGACACTCGATGTCCACCTGTAATGCTAAAAAGCATGGAGCTAACAGCTCATACAAGTGGGTCCCTAAAGGAACCAGGGCTACAAAGGATCCTCCACCTGCAAAGGAAATCAAGAGAGGACAAGGATCCCAAGCCTGGAATCATCCCACTGGGAGAACCCAAGAGTCTAGAGCCAACACTAGGCCAAAGGCTCCAAATGTGTATAGGCACAAGGATAAGCCCAAAGCTAGGCCAAGGGTCCTAGACACTAATGACAAAGGACCCAAGAGAGGTTGGGTACCTAAAATTGCTTGATTGTTTCAGGTGTGTCTCAAGGCATCCAAGAACAAAAATTGGTACATCGATAGCGGATGCTCGAGACATATGACTGGAGACAGAGACAAGTTCAAGTCTCTGGTGATCAAAGATGGAGCCACAGTGACCTTTGGAGGAAATCAAAGTGGCAAGATCACTGGAGTTGGAGAAGTCGGACCAGTCAAAGATGTATATCTAGTGGACGGTCTCTGTCACAACCTGCTAAGTGTAAGTCAAAGCACGGACAAAGGTAACTGGGTAATATTTGATTCAAATGAGTGCTTAATAGTTGATAAGCAGGATCTGAATATAGATAAGGCCAACCTAAAATGCAAAATTAAGGCAATTAGAAATGGGAATCTATATACCTTAGATTTATGTCAACAGCTAGAAGAAAAATGTCTAATATCTAGTGACGAGAATAGCTGGCTTTGGCATAAGAGACTAGCTCATGTTAACTTTACTCAATTGGACATGCTAATTAAAAAAGAGCTAGCTGTAGGTATTCCCCCTTTTAAGGTTAAGCATGATTTTATCTGTGAATCCTGCCAACGAGGAAAGCAAACAAAATCCTCGTTTAAAACCAAGAAGAGAGTCTCCACCAGCAGGCCCTTGGAACTAATCCACATGGATTTGGTTGGGCCAGCAAGAGTAAAAAGCTTGGGAGGAAACCTATATGCTTTAGTGGTGGTGGATGACTATTCAAGGTTTACGTGGACTTTGTTTCTTGCCTCTAAGCAAGATGCTTTTGATGCTTTCGTTGTCCTGGCTAAGAAAGTGCAGAATGAGAAGGATCTCAAAATCACAGCCATAAGGACAGACCATGGAGGAGAGTTTGAGAACCATAGCTTCACTGAGCTATGTGAGCAAAACGGCATTGAACATAACTTCTCAGCTCCGAGAACTCCTCAACAAAATGGAGTAGTCGAAAGAAAGAACAGGGTTCTGACGGAGATGGCTAGAAGCATGCTGAACGAGAAAGAAGTCTCTCAAATGTTCTGGGCGGACGCTATGAGCACTGCTTGCTATATCTCCAACAGAGCTTATGTTCGCAAGGGCTTGGATAAGACTCCATACGAGCTATATAAAGGAAGGAAGCCCAACATCAGCCATCTCAGAATATTCGGATCAAAATGCTACGTGCATAACAATGGGAAGGTAAATTTGGGTAAGTTTGATCCAAAGGCTGATGTAGGTATATTCATAGGATATTCCCTTAGGAGCAAAGCATATAGGATATACAACATAAGAACTAAAACTGTAGAAGAGTCCATGCATGTTGTATTTGATGAAACTCCTACATGGGGACAATCCACAGAAGATGATGAAGCACTTAACTTTCCAAATCTTCCATCATCTTCCTCACCACCAAAAGAAACAACAACAAGCTATCCCAAAGAAGAAGGTGAACCCAGTGATGTACCTAGTGGGCAACCCATGCCTGAGGAGGCACAGCTGCCAATAGCTAGGAGACATCACAGGGATCATCCTCTTGATCAAGTGCTTGGTGATGTTTCTTCTGGTGTCAGAACTAGAAGACAAGTTCAAAATGAAGTTGAGTTTGGAGCATTCCTATCTCAAATCGAACCAACTTCAGTTGAACAAGCTCTTGAGGACTGCGACTGGATTATTGCCATGCAGGAAGAGCTGAATCAATTTGAAAGAAGTCAAGTGTGGGAACTAGTCCCAAGGCCGTCTCATCAATCCATAGTAGGAACCAAGTGGGTCTTTAAAAACAAACTGGATGAGACAGGTCAAATCACTAGAAACAAAGCCAGACTGGTAGCTAAAGGATACAACCAAGAAGAAGGCATTGACTATGAAGAAACTTTTGCTCCAGTCGCTAGACTTGAGGCAATAAGGATTCTTCTAGCCTTTGCATCCATGAAAGGTTTCAGATTATATCAAATGGATGTAAAGAGTGCATTTCTTAATGGTTATATTAAGGAAGAGGTATATGTAGAACAACCTCCTGGCTTTGAAAACCATAAGAACCCCAAACATGTGTATAGATTAAAGAAAGCTTTGTATGGCCTGAAACAAGCCCCTCGAGCTTGGTATGAGAGACTCAGCAGCTTTTTGCTGGGCAAGGGTTTCTCAAGAGGCAAATTAGATAATACACTGTTTATCCTTCACAAAGATAGAGATATGTTAATTGTCCAAATTTATGTTGATGATATTATCTTTGGGGCAACTAACGAGAAGCTTTGTGAAGATTTCTCTAAGATTATGCAGGGTGAATTTGAGATGTCAATGATGGGAGAACTAACATTCTTCCTAGGCCTGCAAATCAAACAAAAGAAGAACGGAATCTTCATCTCCCAAACCAAGTACTGCAGAGAACTACTCAAAAAGTTTGGGATGGATGAATGCAAGGAGTATGATACTCCTATGAGCACCTCAGCTGCACTCGACGCTGACGCCAAGGGTAAAAGTGTCAGCCTGCCCATGTACAGGGGAATGATAGGTTCCCTCCTATACTTAACGGCGAGCAGGCCTGATATTCAATTTAGCGTAGGCATGTGTGCTAGGTTTCAAGCCAACCCCAAGGAATCACACTTGACATGTGTTAAACGTATTCTGAGATACCTTGAGGGAACACAAGAACTTGGTCTTTGGTATCCCAGAGGTAACCAAGAGTTCTTGTGGGCTTATTCTGACTCTGACCACGCAGGTTATAAAACAGATAGAAAGAGCACCAGTGGACAATGCGCCTTCCTTGGTGGTTGTCTGGTGTCTTGGGCCAGCAAGAAGCAAACCTGCGTGTCCTTGTCATCCACTGAGGCAGAATACATTGCTGCTGCAAGTTGCTGTGCACAAGTGCTATGGCTGAAAAACCAGTTGAGAGATCTTGGCTTGGAGTTTCCTGAGGCGCCCATCCTCTGTGATAACACAAGCACAATTAGCCTCGCCAAGAATCCAGTTCAGCACACAAGGACAAAGCACATTGACGTCCGACATCACTTCATCAGAGACCATGTTCAAAAGAAGGATGTCAAGGTGCAGTTTGTTCCCACACAACAACAGCTTGCGGATATCTTCACCAAGCCTCTGGGGACTGACCAGTTTATTTTCATTAGAGGTATTCAATGTTGAATCTTAAGTAAGTGCAACCGGAAGCAAAACCACTTCCGAATGATTACACACTGACGCTGGATGATCAAACCAAGAGAGCGCCAGCACAAGTCCAAGAAGACACGTCACTTCAGAAAACGCTTCAACTTCCAAATGAGACGTTTCGACTTCTCTGACAATATGAAGCGACACGTGTCATCAGGTATATCGTTCCAACTTAAGGCGTTTACGCTACCCAATGTGTGATAATGTGAAGGAGCATGACCTTTTTGCCCTTAGTGACTTTACCTATAAAAGGGACATCTCATTTCACACATTCTTCATTTTCATCTATGTTCTTCATATAAACATTTCATCAACCCCACAAAAATGGCCGAACCCTCTGAAGCAAACCCAGTTTCGAGGAAACCCTCCTCATCTAAGAAACACAAGTCCAAATCTGGGAAATCAAGCCATCAACATTCTGGTAAATCTGGGCATCGTGAAAGACATCAAGAACATCATGAAGTTTCTCGGCAAATTGCTCTAGGGCAGGATGAAAATATTCAAGGTCAGCCTGAAACTTCTGGTAGAATGGCAGAACTGTTAGTGGGTTCTAAGAAGAGGAAGTCCATCCCTAAGGAGGAGGCTGCGGCGATCAAATATGGAAAACCCTCTTTGATGATGCCAAAAGGGGGAGAGATGCATTGACCACTAGCCTTGCTACCCTGGGAGTTCCTTGATGAAGAAGAGCTTCAGCGAGAGGGAGAGAAAGAAGAAACAAAGAAACAACCCCCAGCCCAAAATTTTTTTTTGTTTACTTAGAAATGTTCATCTTTTCATGCATGTTCTCATATCTGCCTACTATATGCTCGCTGCTTGTAAATGTTATCTAATTATATGCTCTGACCTGTAACCTATGCTTATCAATAATATTTGTCTAAGTTACTTATTCTGAACTATTGTTTTTATTCTTCAGCTAATCCTTTCATATGAACTTAATCGATAAAGCTAAGTTTGTCATCATCAAAAAGGGGGAGAATGTTAGAATCTTAAGTTTTGATGAAGACTAAAATATAAAGGATTAGACCAAGTGCCTAGGAAGCAATAGTATACTTAGGATCCCAAGTAAGAGTGCTTCCGGATGAAGATTTACTTCCGGTTAGATTAGGACTTGCGCATGCGGATGAATGCTTTCATCCCCCAGCGTCAGCAAGTAAATCACTAGGGATTTAACTTAGTCCATGAGAATTAGGTACACAAAACCTTAAGACTAAGCTATGTTTCAATCGGAAGTGAGTTTGCTTCCTGTTAGACTTAGACTGGCGCAGAGCGATAGAATAGATATTACTCCAAGCGACAGTGAGTCTACTTCCCCAAGTGAAAGCGCTTCCTGTTAGAATTAGACTGGCGCAGAGCGACAGAATAGATATTACCCCAAGCGTCAGTGAGTCTACTTCCCCAAGTGAAAGCGCTTCCTGTTAGACTTAGACTGGCGCAGAGCAATAGAATAGTTATTACCCCAAGCGTCAGTAAGTCTACTTCGCCGAGTGAAAGCACTTCCTATTGGATTTAGACTGGCGCAGGTTGATAGACTAAATATAACCCCGAGCGTCAGCGGAAATGCAACATCAAGTGAAGTTGCTTCCTGTTAGATCTTGACTGGCGCAGACTGATATAATAGATTTCA
The DNA here is from genome assembly GCA_029929735.1 of Mimosa pudica. NCBI lineage: Eukaryota > Viridiplantae > Streptophyta > Magnoliopsida > Fabales > Fabaceae > Mimosa > Mimosa pudica. The sequence goes on from JAKELP010000036.1 coordinate 3,086,930, forward strand.
CCCTAAGCGTCAGTGAATTCACCACGTCAAGTAAAAGTGCTTCCGATAGCTCAGTGACTAGCGCTGAGTGGTGGAATGAAATAGACTAAGCGAGAGCAAGTCATGGTGAACTAAATCCCTCATCAAGTGAATTTACTTCCGGATGTAGAAGTGCTTCCGGATACACCTTAGACTTAGGATCACCCACTGCATGAGACTATATGATTATATTGCTAAACTAACGTTCAAGTGCAGCACACTCAGTAAGGTTGCTTCCGGATGAGAAGTTGCTTCCGCAAGCAATCAGAATGTCTGAACGTTCAAAGAGATGCAGTGTCAGAATGCTTTTGTCAGAGCAGAGGTGTCAGGACTACTTTTCAGAGATAAAGCAAGTCAACCCTGCTATGCATTAATGAAGCATTAAATGGGCGAACGGTAACAAGGGAAAAACGGACATATTCAAACGGCTAGCCCACCTACCAAGAGTTCAAAATGCTTGAAGACTATATAAGGAAGCTCAACTTCATTTATGAAGGAGTTAATGATCTTCAAATATTCTTGAGCGAGAAAATCCTTATTCATTCAAGCTGCCCAGAAAAATGAAGAGCATTTAACACTTGGAGTGATTTTTCACCTACCTATTCTGTACTCACAGTAGTTAAGTCTCTTTCTGTTAAAAGAGCATTTATTGAACTTAAGTGTGTAACATCATTTGTTCTGTAAGAGAACTTAGTCAGAAAAGCCTTCAAGTGTAAACTTCAAACCCTTGCTTGGTGTGAGGGGAAGACAGTTAGATAGGTTACAAGTGAGCCAGTGTAAAACTTGTTGTAAGGTTGCAAGTGAGCCCGTAAAACTTGCGGTTGTAAGGTTTCAGGTGAACCCGATTTAAAACCTGAGTTATAGTGAAACTCTCGGCCTGGGTGGTTGAGGACTGGAAGTAGGTCAGGTAGACCGAACCAGTATAAATCTTGTGTCATTTACTTTGAGTATTTATTTTTGAAGCACAATTCACCCCCCCCCCCTCTTGTGCATCCATTACGTTCAATACTATAGGACACATAAGAGAAAACGAAACATAACACCTGAATGAATATATACGAGCATACATCATTTTATTTCTCAAGTCATAAACCGAACAAAAACTCTGTCAAATTAAGCAAGAACACTTGTATCCTCAAATCATAAGTGATGAAATTTACAATAATTGAATATGTAATCAGTCATCGTTATCACTTTAAGATTACGTCTTATACTTATTCTTTCAATCATCCAAAGGCAATAGGCAAATAATCAACAAATGACTTTGCCATCAGAGGAGATCTACTCCTCTTTATCAATACCTTTCACACAATTTAATCACAAAAAATCCAGTTAATCAACTAAATGTCCTACTTGAAATCAGCCACATATACATTCCATTTTTTTTTATCATTTATTACACATAAAGGAACGAATTAAACCATCTTCAAAGCAAAAATGTAAACATACAACAGCAATTATAAACTTTATCACATCCTCATATCCATTCTAAATTTCATCATTAATCAAGCATATACTAAAACAAAACAAATTAGAATCCAATAACACATAAACAATCAAACTTTTCTTCTAAGCATTTTAACGAACACCTTAAGTGCAACAATATTCAAATAATAGTTATTATCTTCACAATTATCAACACTCTTTACGCAATAGTTTCCAACCACCACATACAACAAAGACTTTCATTACAGCTCCAAATTCCTGTAACAAGATAATATATATATAGTTTCAAATTTCTTTATAAGAAAATAATCGTGTTTGAAAGGCACCCGATAGCCTATTTTGTATAAAAATAAGTTTTCAAAGACAATATGTATATAGAGGGTGAAAAGGGATTTTGAAAATCCCAGCTAACGTCACCCTCAATGTTATAGCAAGGTTAAGTGTGATTACCTGTCGCCCTTTAGCTCACTATTGCTCTTCCTTTCTTTACCATGCCTTGAGAACTCTAAGTATAACGCATCATTTCCTATTATTACATCATGCGACAATAGGAAGTTAAGAATCATTCTAAGGCATAGATTAACTAACTATACAAAATTATCGAACAAAGAAGAGAGGAACAAGGAAGCACAAAAATTTCCAAAAATATCCCAAAAATTCCTAAAAATTCCAAAATTCCTAATTTCTCCATTTATCATTTCCCAAAACACTCTTTAATCCTGTATTAAATTTTTAGGATGTTACAAAAGTAAAGTAGATAAATTGTTCCAATTAAAGTATGATGGGACAGTTAACTTCTTGTATGCTTAAAAATAATGGTTTAGTAGAATAGATATTTGGTGGAAAAGGTTGGACTTTATTTTTCCCCCTTAGTAAATTAATACTTCCTCCGGTTCAATATATAAGAGCCCAAAATTTGAATGGTTTTAATCTATAATATAAGAGCTCGCCTAACATTCTCTCTTCATTTAATGCATTTTTTATGCTTTGCCCCTAACTCTCTTTTATATTTATTAATGCTAATGTATTTCTCTCTATTAAAAGTATCATAATAAATGTGAACAATATTAATAAGCATTACTAACAAATTAATCTACAAAACATTAAAAAATATAGATTAATATATACTGAGTGTAAATACCTGTAACATAACAAAATAAATAGGCCCTTTGTCTCGGAAGAAATATAACAAAACATTTCTATTGAGTAACCCCAGTTACTGCAATGCTTTTAGTTATAGAAGGAGCACTTAATTTGTTGCATTAATTGAAAGGGAAAAAATATGCGTCATATAAACAAAATACTCTTATCTTTTTTATAGCCAATTATTTTTTTAAAATGTTGTGAAAAATAAGACAATTGGCATTTAAATAATAACTTAATTTTGATAATGTTGAATAATAGATTTTATAGGGAAAAAAGTTCAAAGTTATATAACTAAAAACCCTTAAATTCTTTGTAGCCAATCAGATTTCGAAAGGCCGCGAGAAATAAAATAAATGCCATTAAAAAAAAGCTAAGGCGTCCGAAACGCTGAATGGGAAAATGATCTTGAATTTCTGATCGCCGAAAATCATGAGGAAATCCCTAGTGACGATATTTTGGGAATACGCTGGAAGGAACCACTTAACAACAACGATAATTGCCGAAACTCAATGTGTAAATGAATAAATGAGCATATATCATCCAAAGATGCATTCTTAATAATCTTCTCCACCATATCTAACCAACCACCACATAAAACACATATAACTATTTTTCCAGACCTGCTTTTAGGGAAAAAAACCAATTCAGAAAAACGATGACAACCTTAAATTAAACCAAAATATACTTACCCGCCAAGTTTGTTTCTTTTATAGGACAGGAGAATGCGCAGTTCTTTATCCCAAAAACCACTATTTTTAACTTTACAAATAGGAGACACATACTGAAGGAAGCCAACAACATCTGGAAAAAAAGAATTATCAAACAATCATAAAAATTAACTAAACTTGAGCACAAGTGGGAAGGAAATGCACTTAATTATTAAGGAATAACAGTAAAAGATATACACGGTAATAAAACCAACCAAACAAACAATCTCCGGGCATCTCAGAGGCACTTAATTGAGTAGAAGTCCATATATCATAGGGAAATGAAGGAAACATCCCAACACAACCTCTGAGATTAGTTTCCTTGACAATTTTCATGTGATACTGAGTTTGGATTCCAAGACCACCATAATCAACTTTAGGCCTAATTATTTCAATTGAAAGAGCCGGAAAAAGCATCCACATAAACCTCTCCATGACTTCCTGACTATCCAACTGCAAAATCATCTTTGATACCTAATTCAGGAAATATTTAGTAAAAATTTAATCAAGTGTAAGACAAGTGTTAAATATAAAATACTAACCTTTTCATCATAGACTACTACGTCAATTGAAGACAAGGTCTTCACTGAAGGTAGTCCCTCTCCTAAAATCTCAACATGCTCTACAGAATAAACGCTATCTATCTTTATGGCTACTGAGAAGGGAGGAGAAGCAGGGTGAACCATAGAAAGGAACAACATATCAAGGGATGCCATTTAAAATAGAACAAAGAGATACAATGAAATAAGAAAAATAGTAGTGCTAGTATATATAGAATTAAGATGACTTGGGAAGCGAGCAAATTCGACAGCATAAATGATAATACAACATGCAGTTGAATATGTGGATATTAGGGGGTAAAGGTACAGTGTCAATATAAAAATCAATCACACTGCATTTAATACATATGGCCATGATGTCGTGGCTTAGGAATAGGAATTGACTGATTAGAATAAGCTATTAGTATAAGCGGCTCACGAACAAATTGTACATAAAATATAAGCCGACTGAAAAATAGCTAGCCTGCCTTAACTCAGCTTGAAAGTTGAGATTTATATGATATATTGATAATAGGGATTGCACATCTCTAGCATTCGTATTTTCTTTTTTGCTTCATCTCTTTGTTGAGCTTGAAACTGTTATTCCGTTTGAGTCAATGGGGTGGGTTCCTAAAAATTTTGTATATATTATCTGTTCTAAATAAACAAGAGCACTTTTCACATCTGCTGCTCCATTTACTCTCTCTTTTAATTCTAGATCTAAATATGATAAATACCATCCTATAGACCTTTTTGCCGTTTGTTGCATAAATGTAAAAGCTTGTCTTACATTCATGTTTTCTTTAATTATTACTGCTAGATTCTCTTTTATCCATTGAAAAATCTTTCCTTTCATCTTTACATCACAGTCTATATCTAAATGTATTCCTGCAGGATTAATCCCTTTTGGATTATCTCTTGGCTCATATTTTTGGGTACCAAAATATTTTGGTTCTTTTAAGATATATTTTTCTTTAAATCTATTTTTTACCCTAATTGTTTCTCTGGACCAAGAAGAATCTTCTTCTGGTACAGATTGTTGTTCATATGGAGGTGCCTTTGTTCCTTGGAGTTCATCTCCTTCCGATTCAAGTTCTGTAAAAGTTCCTTCAGAAGGGAACTCTTGTTTTACAGGTTTTGCTTCTGATGTTGAAGCATTCATTTTTAAATCTTGTAAATTCTTTAGTATTTCTTCTTCTTTATCAGATTCATACAGACACAACTAAGGAGACTGAAACACAAAAAAGAGAAAAGTTAGAAAATAGACAACATAATAAGATTGAAACCAGAAACAACTAAGCTGACCAACTCCATTTGAGGTAGAATCTGCATCGAATGGTAGAAAAGATTGGAAAAGTGACCGCCAAAAGATAGAGTTAAAGCAGATCCATAACCTGCAAGAAGCTCCACAAAGGTTATGCCACTACGAAGTATAAGCCTATAGAGGGAAACAGAGAGACAATCTCCGCAAGAGTCCTTGACGACACTCACAACCATTTCAGCCGAAAGATGCAAAGGAATGTGATAGAGTATGATCATCATACTTGTCTCACATATAGAACTTTGACAACCCAGCCAACTATGTCTTAATAGCACACCTTCTACTCGATGAAATAACCAAACAAAGAAACAAGTAAGAAGAAAACACCAACACCTCGGGAGCAATACTGCAAGATGGACCTCTAAGTGAATGCTGATGAACTTAGAGGTTCTCATCGTGATCATCCACTCAAGCGGAGCTTTTTGGCACAAGCACCGCTAAAGCCTAGACCTTGAACATGAGGGACAAAATTCCATGGACGGTTCCTTAAGGAACAAAAGGAATACCGCGTTGAGCTGAACATGAAAATCATCATCTATAGGCTTCCAAGTGGAGAATAGATCCGCCAATTTTTGCTTCTTTGAATGATGGTGGTAGCATTGGTCAACTCCTTTTTCCTTTTCCACCAGGCTAGTGCACTCTTGTTTCTTAGAGGGAAAATTTAGCTCCTGAATCACATACCTCTTCTCAAAAGGAGGAGGAAAAACCACTATATCTCCCCAACACCTCTTTTGTTTTCTCTTCACAGATTGAATTTGCTTAGAATTGACCACCTTGATTGATAAAGTTTCACCATCAATAGGAATGTCATGGGTAATAGTGATGTTGAAAAAAAACTGCTACATTTCAAGAATGGATGCGGAAAGACTTAGTTGGTGATCAAAACTATGACAATTTTTTAGACAAGGAAGTTTGTTGATACAACTTTCTTTCTCCAAATTTTCCAGTTTTCTTTTGCAGAGGGTTCTATCCAGAATAGGAACATGCTTAATCCCTGTCTCTTGGGAGTTGGACCGATAACATCCAAAGAATCTATCATATTCAACACATACAAATTTGTTGCCAACAGTTGAAATCCTCCATGTAGCTTGGAGTTTAGTAGAAGCTTTACAATACCTATCAACATGACCAATGCTAAGACAATGAGGACATATTCTTCCAACCTATTCCAAAACAATGTGAACTCCTTTGATATGATCATGAAAAAGATTTAGGCTTTCCAAATTGAAAGAAGGCTTTTTGTCAGAAAGTTGAAAAGGAATACGCAGACCTTTTCCCTTGCAAAGACTTTTATCATCATAGCAAATGAACTTTTCCCTAAACTATCCCCAAAGAACTTTGTTGCCTTCTCATTAATGTTATCCAGAGGTAAGCCATGGATCTGAATCCAAATTGAATAGGAATGAGCAAAGCCAATACTCAAAGGGACATTAAAATTCCATGGGATCAGATATATAAAGTAGCTTTTTAATAGCCAAGAACCATGATAGCACATATACAATAAATCCTCCTTGACCTCAAACTGAATTAAGAAAGAGTTATCAATGTACTTGACTACAGAAATCCATCCCTGAAGCTTCCAATGAATATTAATCAAAGATTGTAGTTTTGAAGCATGAATTTTCTGACTATCTACAATCATAGCATGAGCATAATCATCCATTTAAATGAAGCTACTTTTTCCAGTTCAGAAATTCAAGTAAATTAAAGCTCACTTCAATTCAAGACCCCCTCGGACCCCTTGTTTGCTAGATATATGACCTCTAGGAAGTAGTTATTCAGATTTTGAAAGATATCTTGCATGCAAGACCAAAGGGGACCCAAATTAGGACAAGAAAGGCAGAGACAAACTTCTAGTGGTGATGAAATAGAAGAGGACAGCGGCAAACAGGGACAAGCTATCGGCGGCAGCGGCTAAGAGATTGGCGGCAGTGTCTTAGAGATCGGAGGTGGTGGATGAGAACGACGGTGGTGGAAAGAAGCTATTCGCAGCAGATGAAGAGATCTACGAACAAGCTTTCAGCAGCGTGGCTAGGATATCGGCGGCGGAGATCAGCTTTCAGCGACGAGGTTGAGAGATCGGTGGAGGAGGAAGAGAACGGCGGAGGTGGAGACAAACTTTCGACGTTGCGGTTGAGAGAACGAAGATGGAGGTTGAAGAGGTTGGCGGCGGAGATACCAGCTCACGGCGGGGCAGTCTGAAGAGACCGGTAGTGGCGACTTGAAGAGAATGGTTGTGGCGGATGTTGAAAAGCTTTCGGCAGTGACAGATCTAAGGAGATTGGCAGTAGAAGGGGTTGAAAAGGTCGGCAACAGAGGTTGAAAAGTTTGGCGGCTGAGAAACACAGTTCAGCGGCGGCGGTGCTCGGCAGAGCTCGGAGGAGGTGGTGGTTCATGAGGGAGAGAAAGACAAGCTCTCCAAACTAGGTGAAACTATCATGATCAGATGAACAATGTGATGGTGGTGGTGTTCTGAGAAGGTGGAAGTGTTTTCATAGTTGGAAGTAATTGGTGGTTATTCCTAGAGAAAAGTAAGAGCTTCTCTCACAAGCTTCCTCTCACCCTCTCCGTTCATCTATCTTATTCATGATATATTAGACGATATTTCTCCAATTCCTAAACAAGTCTGGTTTCTTTCCAAAGATTTGCTTCAATCTTGGATAGATTTTTCCAATTCTCTTATATGTCTAATTATTTTATTTTGATTTTTTATTAAATCTGGAAAATCCATTTGGTATTTTCTTATTTGTTGCTTAACCTTTTTTAAATCTTGGGTATTTTCAATTTTAGAAATTTCTACCTTTAATTGTTGGTATTCTTCAAAACATTATTCAGCTAATTCTTTTAGCTGACCTTTATTAATATTAGTAATTGCAGGAATTTCTAGTATCTGATCTAAAATAGGATTTATAGACCCTAATTTTTTCCATAGAAAAATATTAGTCCAATTTAATTGTCTTGAAGATTCAAAATTTATATTTTCTGTATCTCCCCATATTGCTATAGGTTGAAGTTGAGCAAACTGCCTATTCCATTCTTTATAAGAATTAATAGGTAATTTGTCTTTTTCTATAGATATTCTTTTAAATTCTATGTTTAAAGATTTAAAATCTAGGCTTTTCATGGATACCTAGGTGAGTAGCATTCATAATCTGGTACAAAGTCACTATCAAATGACTCATTTTCATTAAACTCCATGTTAAAAATTTTCTTTTCTTCGTTTTTAATTATTTTATACTCTTTAGATCATTCTTGTTGACTTTTTAAGTTTTTCTCATATTCTTCAGCATCAAATAACTCTTAGATACTAATATTCTCTCTCGTGGCTCTGATACCATCTGCGGGAATATTATTTATAAGACTAATCTTCAAAATATCTTAAAAATGAATGAATTGAATTCTAAATAATCGATTACAAGTCTGGTTATTTATAAAAAGTCTTGAGCATTACCAGCAATTGGGTTGGAGCGTAATATAGAGCCTAAACACGATCAAAGTAATTGTTGCTTTCAACGAATACTCTTTGTAGGAAGTTCTGAGATAATATCATGAGTTTTTTTTGTCCTCTATAGACTAATTATTGATAGAGCTCAGTTACCCTTTTGTGATCATATAGTGAACCAACCTAATTAGATGAAATTTGTTTGGGCTAAAGTGTAAAAATGGTCATGTAATTGTCACGAAGATAGAAAAATGACCATGTAAAATTTTTTGGAGCAAAACTGTCAATCAAATTTCAAAACTGGGGTAAAAATTGTCATCACAATTAATTTTTTGACTTTTTTACGCCTCATCTTCTACCGATTCATCTCTCACTGCAATATGTTGTAGACTAATGTATTTATTTGCCTTTGTGTGATAATGATGCGACACAGGATGATGAGTGAAAAAGTCAAAAAATTAACTGTGAAAACCATTTTTACCCTAATTTTAAAATTTGATGGACAATTTTCCTCCAAAAAAATTTAACTAGTCATTTTTACACTTTCGTGACAATTACATGTCATTTTGCACTTTTGCCCAATTTGTTCTTATGATCCTCTCCTTATAGATTGATAGCTAAATATGTTACACAACGTTCATAAATACAAGAAATCCAACTTAAACACACTTGTTATTTCAGCATGGGAACCAGGAAATGCTTTTTCCCATGTTTCTTCAACAACTCCACGGGCCAGAATAAATGGTTCTCTAGATCAAAATAAATCCCCAACAAACAAGAATGCTGCGTAATTTCAAGAGTAATTCATGAAAACAAAGTTCATGTGAGGAAATAAAACAAGCCTTAACTCTTCAAAAAACCATTGCATAATAATCTCATTCCAACAAAGATCATGGGTTGAAATCGTAAATGCAAAACCTAAGGCATTGAGGTAAAATATTTTTAAGTAAAATATCGTACTTTCATCTTAATGCAAGGTTGCTATAATTGTGAGCTCTACATTGTCAATGATGGTAGACATTACATATTTATCTTCCCCCAAGGTAAGTTTTTTCCACTTTTGACTTGTCCTCTTTGAAGGGTTGAGTAGATGAATCAGATAGAGTAGGAACTCTAGAAACAGTACCTTTTCCTTTCCTAGCATTTGGTCCCACTACCTCTATCATGTATTTCCATCCATCTATCGGTCTTCGCCGGCTGAAAATATGAGTCTTAATGAAACTAGCAATCTGCATGCCAGAATATATTCATGAACTCCAAGATCATATATTTCCGCGAGCAATATCAATGCTCAATATCATTTTATTAGCAAGGAAAGAACTCAAATTATAGTTAAGTGCACCTGAAACTTGCAATAAGCAATTCGGCGGTCAAATTCTTGGAGAAGAATATCTTCTTCCCTCTGTGACATATCCCATACATTTCCATTTGAGGTTTTAGCTGTTGTTTCCCAACCGTCAGGAGAATTTTTTAACTCAGAAGAATTTGAAACTTTTGCATTGTTTAGATCATTGTTGCCAGAGTCAAAAATGCTGCAGTTGTTCAAAGCAAACATATTAACATTCATAAATGGTGCATACATTGTGAAAGACAGCTGTAAATTAAAAGCATAAAGAATGTTGAAAACATAAAACTAACAGGTGACAAAAACTAACATTTTCCATTCACGACCTGTCATTTCTTAGGCATTTGTATAACTCTAATAAAGCAAGCACATATTGTAGACATCTGAAAGTCCGAAGACAAATTATTAAGAAACTCAAAGAATAAACCACCTAAAAGGATATTATGTAAACTCATAATTATATGATTCCAGTGTTCAAACCTTGCTTAGAAATTAAAATTGACCTTATATTTTGGTGTGTTTGAGACTCTGATTGTTTCGATAACATGTAGGAAAAAATCACAAGAAATCCTCTTATTTAGATAAGTCACGACAAATTTCCAAAACATGATAGATACAATCAAAACTTGGTAGTTGAGCCATGTCCAGGCATACTATTCTACAAAGAAACTAATTTTCAACACAAACCACGACATAGACCTAAAATCCTTCATATATATACTTTTGTCAGGTATGCAGAAGGTGGAGGAATTTCCAAATCATTGCTTGGTAGTGATATGATCTCAGTAACAAAGAACCATGACCCATATTAGCAACATCCCATCACTTATGCAAACAAATTCATGCATGAAGAAAGACCTTTGTTATCTTAAGTACTCAATCAGTAAGACCCAATAGCCTCATAAAGCAACGTTTTTTATACAATTGTCTCATAAAGCAACTTTAACTTCACCATCCAACAAAAAGTTAAGGTTGGGACATTTTGACATTTTATACTCTCCAATATAAATTAACTCAGTACCGAATCTAGAAACCTGTTAGATAGTCTCATCATGGGCATTTTTTCTTGTTCTTTTTTGTGGATATGTTATGGCATGAGTTGTTGTCACACTTGCCATTAGCATGAAAAGAACTATGGAAATTACGACATGTTTCCTTCATATCTAGGAAGACATACTCAACCACATTTTCAGAATCTTGCAAGCATATAGTCATGTATACATTGATTACAGTTAAAAACAAAAATACCTAAAATAGAATAAGCTATACTATTAAAACAAATTGCAAATTTTCATTGCATTTCATCTAACATAGAAAGAAGAGGGACAAAGAGAAAGGCATACTCAGAGCAGCTATTGAGCAATTTCTCAATGTCATCTCCACCACCCACAGAGGAATCCCCAAATTTGGCTTCCTCCATTCTTTCAATCTCCTTCATCCACAGACTTGCGTGTATCCTCTGCTTCTTCAACCGGTAATCCTTCTTCATATTCTCAACACTATAAAGGGCACCGGTATCACCCTCACACAGTTTTTCCTCCTGAGCTTTCAACCCTTTTCGCCTGTCATTCCAATTCTCATTCATATCTTCAACAAATGCCTTTGTCTCCGCATCCACATCTTCCGAAAGCACCATTGTAGAATCTTTTGAAACGAAATTCACATCAGCCTCCCACGGAGCTCGGGCCTTGGGCGTTAAATCCTCCGGTAACCAAGCCGCTTCCCAAGCATCATTCCACTCATCTTCTCCTCCATTCTTGGAGGCACCACTTGAGGAGAGTCTCACAGAAACTAGCCTAGTTGAATTCAAAAGAGGCTTCGCAACTATATCTTCGAATTGCTTCACAATTAAACCAGCGATTCCAATTCCATTTCGACAAAAAGCATACATGTCTGGATTATTTTTCCTCTCAAGTCTGCGTTGTTTAAGATCAAAACAGGTGATTGCCTATAAATGAATACATGACGAAAATATAATAAAAACCCAAAGGAAAGAAAGTGGGTTGGATTAGAAATGGTCAAGTCAAGCTTTAAACCAGACCTATAAGCTTACAAAGTAGTTCTAGTTCTAGTTCTAGTTCTAGTATACCCATATTCAATACAAAGTCGTTGGAACAGAGAAAAAGGAAACCTTAACCAATCCAACATGCAGAAGAAGAGTGAAAATGTAACAAATTGGAATTTGGAAGACCAGATTTCCTAAAACCCATTGAAGGCTAAATACCCAGTAAAAAAATTGGAGCTTTTGCATCAATCACCCAATCTTTACTCAAAATACTAAGAATAAAATAAGAAAGGAAAGATTAGAGTTCATTTTAGTTGATGAACAGCACCTAGCAACTGGCCCAAATGGTAGAAATACGTTAGAGATAGAAATAGAGTAGAGGAAGGATGGTCACCTGATTCAAAGGCGAGCTTGCGTGTCTGGACGGCGGCCGCCTCCGCCGTGAAACACCACTGGCAATGGCATTGTGAGAGAGAAGAGGAAACGAGAGTGATATGATAGAAGAGATTCAGGATGGGAGATTACAGTTGTGCCCTTCAAACTTTTGCTCTTTTCAGGTTTTGTCATGTAAAAATTAGGCAAAATTAATTAGAGGTCCCTCACAAGGGAGTTAATACTGGAAAAGTCTCAAAAGTTGAAAATATTAATGTAGGGTCCCAAGGGACCTCACATTAATATATTTGAAAAGTGAAAAGACAGTTTTGCCCCTAGTCTTAATAAAAAATTACCCTTCAGGGTGGGGGGTGGGGGGCGATGGAGGGAGTGGGGTGGGGTGGGGGGCCGATGGAGGGAGTGGGTGGGGGTGGGGGCGATGGAGGGAGGGGGGTAGGGTGGGGGTGGGGGGCGACGAAGGGTGGGGGTGGGGTGGGTGGCCGATGGAGGGGGAGGGTGGGGGTGGGGACGAGCTGGTGGGGGTTGGGGGGCGGCTGGAGGGGGTGGGCTGAAGGGTGGAGGGTGGTGGGTGAGGGAGGAGGAGGAGGAGGGGGAAGGGGGGTGGGTGAGGGAGGAGGTAAATTTATTTTAAGGCTAGGGGCAAAACTGTCTTTTCACTTTTCAAATATATTAATGTGAGGTCCCTTGGAACCCTACATTAATATTTTCAACTTTTGGGACTTTTCCAGTATTAACTCCCTTGTGGGGACCTCTAATTAATTATCCCTAAAAATTAATTCTTACTAGGAGTATTTGTTTTTGGGTCGGTCAAATTAGAAAGTTTTTCCTTCAAGAAAATTTGATTAGGTGTCAAACTAATTTCTCTATAACTCTTTAATTAAAATCCTTAAAATATGTTGGACTTGAGAAATTTACAATTTGCTCCAATTAAAAATTAGGTAAAGATGCAACCTAAACTTTACTTAAAATTGCGTTTTTAATATTAAAGTTTCGCGAGATGCAAAACTAGTACCAACTTAGAGTCTAGATGTAAATATATTATTTTCACTTTAGGGAAATAAAATTTAGACATGAAAAGACTCTTATGTCTCTCATTAAATTTTATTTAATCTGGGAGGAATGGAGGCATAAGAGTCTTTTCATATTTAAATTTTATTTTCCTAAGGTGAAAATACTATATATGCACCTGAACCCAAGTTAGGTACTCTTTTTACATCTCGCTAAACTTTATTATTAGAAACAAACGCAATTTCTGGTAAAGTTTAGTATCATTTTTGCACATTCACCCTTACAAATTTCATCTCAAATTTCAAAATTTGTGTGGGAAGAAAGATAGAAAAATTCCCCTGTAAATTGCAAAATTCCAGAAAGATTTCTCTATTATATAAACATGCATAAAAGAGATTGTTCCCATTTGGAATAAATAAGGTTAGTCCAATCACTAACAACCATCTCATTACGTCCAAAAAAATTAATTAACAGCCATACAAATATGTATTTTTTTTATAGTATACAAATATGTATTTTGTATGTGTGTGTTTGAGATTTGGAATAACAACCATGCCATTAAATTATCAAGAAGGGTAAAAATATCCAAAAAAAAAAGGAACAAGCGGCAAGTAATTTGCCCACCTCTAACCATCACTTACCTCCTCAACTTGAAGCCGTGGCCATAAACCAACTATCCATTAAACTTCAAGTCCCCAAGTCGCTTTCCTCCTACTATGTAGTGCAAAAAGTAGTCTAGATGAGGAAGACAAAACTCCAAATTAACAACAACAAAAAAGTTAAAAGCCTAAAACCTCGGGAAAATGACAATAAAATGCCACTTGAATTTCACTTGAACAAAATAGGGTCTCCAATTGTAACTTGGACAAATAAGGGTGCAACTTGGACAAATAAAGGTCAGTCCCCTATTTGTCCAAATGAAATTCACTACAAATGACAAAATCACCCTTCCCCTACATAAAACAAAACAAAGCTACCCATTTCATGACATGTTATTTTTCTCCTTTTCTTCTTGCGTGGATGATCACTCTTCTTCTTGTTGCTTGCCAAGTTCAAGCCTGGAATGTGAAAAAGGTGGGAACTTTAGGTATTATTGTGATCAAGATAACACACTTAAACACTAGTTGGAAGCTTTTTTGCATTCCTTGCAAGTCAAAGGGAGGAATGAAGCCATTTTAGCCTAGGTGAAGCTTGTGAAGGAGAAAAAGGTAGAAACTTTACCTATTATTTTGATCAAGATGATATTCTCCCTTTAAGTATGTGGTGAAAAATGATACTTTGGTTCATTATTTTGTTGGGTCTTCTTCAATGTTGATAAATGGTTTCAAGTTTGCTTTTTTCTTGATCATGGGTTAAAGAGTGATGATAATATAAAGTTGGAAAGTTGATTTATGTGATAATATAGATAAAAATTATATATCTCTTTTAGTTTGAACTCCTTTGGATGATGGTAGATGAGATGACTCATTCAAGGGACTAGGAATGGTCTCTGTTGTATGGGAAAGATGATGACTCTGTTGTTTTCGTCATTTGACAGTTGAGTTCCCGCTGAAATTGTATCACAGTAGGTGAACTCGGATATGGTAGTAAATAAGGTTAACATAAGTAGTGAATCGTGATTCTAGAGTAGTTACCAGAACACGCCACACATTATAGTTAATATTGATACTTGGACAGTTAATACATGTACCATAGTAGTTAACGAAACATGTGCAGGCATTAAGGCTTGTCATTTGAATGTGTATGATTATGTAGATGACTTCTTCAAACTTTCTTCTCAGGAGAAGATCTATAGCAAATGCATGATTCCGGTTGTCACCATTGATAAGCCGGATCCAAACAACTATCTCCTGCCCAATATAACAAGCCTACCGTTGTTGAAACCGCCAAAGACTCTTGTTTTCCAGGCAAGAAGTTAGTGAAAGGGACTAAGCAAGGTAAAACGTGGCAGTTAATGGCGATAATCTGGTAGTAAATAGCGTTATGCGTGGTAGTAAAGCGCGATACTTGGGCAGTGAATAACCCTCTTGTTTTCCAGGCAAGTAGTTAGTGAAAGGGGCTAAGCAAGGTAAAACGTGACAGTTAATGGCGATACCCTGGTAGTAAATAGTGTTATGCGTGGTAGTAAACCGCGATACTTGGGCAGTGAATAACCCTCTTGTTTTCCAGGCAAGTAGTTAGTGAAAGGGGCTAAGCAAGGTAAAACGTGACAGTTAATGGCGATACCCTGGTAGTAAATAGCGTTATGCGTGGTAGTAAATCGCGATACTTGGGCAGTGAATAACCCTCTTGTTTTCCAGGCAAGTAGTTAGTGAAAAGGACTAAGCAAGGTAAAACGCGGCAGTTAATGGCGATACACTGGTAGTAAATAGCGTTATGCGTGGTAGTAAATCGCGATACTTAGGCAGTGAATAACCCTCTTGTTTTCCAGGCAAGTAGTTAGTGAAAAGGACTAAGCAAGGTAAAACGCGGCAGTTAATGGCGATACACTGGTAGTAAATAGCGTTATGCGTGGTAGTAAATCGCGATACTTGGGCAGTGAATAACCCTCTTGTTTTCCAGGCAAGTAGTTAGTGAAAGAGACTAAGCAAGGTAAAACGTGATAGTTAATGGCGATACCCTGGTAGTAAATAGCGTTATGCGTGGTAGTGATTCGCGATACTTGGGCAGTGAATAACTCTCTTGTTTTCCAGGCAAGTAGTTAGTGAAAGAGACTAAGTAAGGTAAAACGTAGCAGTTAATGGCGATACCCTGGTAGTAAATAGCGTTATGCGTGGTAGTAATTCGCGATACTTGGGCAGTGAATGAATTACACAAAAGAGGAATGAAAAACATTCAAAACATTTACTTGTTTGCTTTACGTAACTTTAAAGTGATCAACCTATTCAATCATCCTTAAATACACAAAAGAGGAATGAAAAACATCCATAACATCTAGGAGTGTGGTCTTGTGCTGCGCCTCACATAGGGAACGTTCTTCCTAGCAGTATGCTTAATTCTTTGTGATTTTGGCTTGTCAGGGGAAGCAGCCTTCTCTGCCTCCGAAGTAGCTACCACTTCTTCGGCTACCACTTCTTCAGCTACCACTTCTTCAACTACGACTTGTGGATGTATCAAGGCTAGTGCATCAAGTTTATTTACATTTAATTGATGATTGATCATCCACCACATTAATTGCATCCTCGTGGTAGCAACCTCGGCAGCACTGTAAGAGATTTTTCGGTGTGGCTGCCAAGTGTTCATCAGCATGACCACAAGCACTCCACAGTCAAACCTACCATGAAGTCACAATACATAATCAATTAATTTTCTGCTGATCATCATGACTATTAAACTAACAGTAATTCAATATGCACACACAAGTTAGTTTGTTGAGGTACTGGAGGAAAACAACTTCCTCCAAGGAGATCTTTTTTGAATAGCAAGTAGCCATTGTACTTCTATCTTTATAAAATCACGCCATTGATCATATCATTTTCAAATACAACATACAACAGAGATCAAAAAGCAAGTCAAGCTTGTACATATGCCTCAAAAAGTTGAGTTCATCACAAATAAAACATATAACATATCAGACTTCAAATCACCCACAAGGCCACAAGACTATATCTGTAAATAGCATCACATTTTAGAAATTGAAAATTTCAGCCCAGGGCCTAAAACTTCAACTTCTGACTTGTGCTGACAAGGGAAGCAAACTTCAACTTCTGATTTAGTAGGCCGAAGCATGAATACACACACATTTTGTTTCAAACACACCATTCCATACATAAAAGTCTAAACATAATTTTCAATATATATGAAATCCAGATCACACCAACACAATCCTTTTTAAACATAAAAGAAAACACATAATCGTATATAGGTCGCTCATAGTATGCATAACACAAAGAAGAATTGTCATCACTTCTCATGGTGTAGAATGTGCTCAAAAACATAATGCAAGTTCTTGGGCTAGCTGCCACAATTTTAAACGCAGCTCTCTGACACCCTTCTTTTCCTTTGAATTCATAATGGGAAAAATTAAAGCAGGAGGCATTTGTAAAGAAATAAATATCAGCACAAATTTGTAAAGAAAAGTTTCCTAAACCTCTTAGCATAGCCAATTTTAGTCAAGATACCAACAGATTTGGTTATTGAATTCCTTAAATAATGGAATAAAGAGTTTTAATCAACCACCTCATAATTACAAAGGAGAAGAATTACAAGCAAACATCATTTTTAGTTTTTTCACATTGATTTGACCCCTTAAACTCGATTTGCTTCTTATGTCACAAGGTCAACCCCAAAATCAAAAATAATTAAAAAAAAGGTTTTTTCCCCTCTTCTTCATCAACCAAAAGGAAAAAAAATACTTTCCGTTTGAAATAAATCAAACATAAATTAAGGTTTCAAAAAGCAGAATAAATCAAATGGTGAAATAAACTAGAACAGAGACAACAATCTAACATTACAACAATACCCACTTGACAAAACTAGAACAAAGCATTGAAATAAAGTCCACCATAGCCAAAGCCGAAGTATGAGATAAGTATATCAGAGCACTCACCTCGTCCTCAATGATAACGGTGGTCTCGAGCTCGATGAAGAGATGGTGATGATTTGTTTGACAAGAGGATGGAGATTAGGGCTCAAGCACGACGAAAAGATGAAGAAAGTTTTGTTGATTTGTGCTGCGCTTAGAAACTGTCATTTGAAGATATTAGGGTTCGTGAGTTTTTTTTTTCAGAAGGGAGGGTTCGTGAGTTTTGAAGGAAGAAGATGAATGAGTTTTCTTAGGTTGTGTTTGGTTGAATGGGGAGGAAGAGGATGGAGAGTTTTGTTTCAGGCAATGCAACAAATGCTTTCTGTTTTTTCATTAAGGGCATATAGGGAATGTGGCTTGAATTTCATTTGGACAAATAGGGGACAGACCCTTATTTGTCAAAGTTGCAATTGGAGACCCCATTTTGTCCAAATGAAATTCAAGTGACATTTTATTGTCATTTTCCCTAAAACCTCTCAACAATGGCGCTCAGTACCAAATATTTTAAAATATTTTTTTAGAAAGGAAAACTTGACATTTAAAGTTGAAATTAAAGGTAGATTTTATAAGAAAGATTTATAAAAGGAATTAAATTGTGATTTCACCACAAAAAGAGGGAGAGACAAGAAAGCGATTTTAATGTTTCTAAGAAAGGGGCAAAATCACCAATGGGTAGTTGGTTGAGCTGGTAAGTGGGCTACAACCCCCGTAAAGAGGAGAACGCGTGTTCGAATCCCGGGAAGCGCTCTCATTGGGAGAGGGGACAACCTTGCCTATGTGGGCAACATTCCTACCCCTCGAGTCCGGATTAAACCGGGCGGTAATTTACCAAAAAAAAGAAAGGGGCAAAATCACAATTGCACAATTTTTTATATTTAAAATAATGATTGCAATCCCACCAAATGCCATTTAAATCCCTCCCAATATACAAAAGGACAATCAGGAACCTAAACTTCCAAAAGGACCATGAAGTAACTCGGACCTAGGGGATATTTTGAATTTGTGTGAAAGGACAAAATTACCCCCATCATTAAACAAAAATTACTTCCCACCCTAACACCATCATTTCCTCTTCTTCTTTCAGCATATGAACCCTAACACCCCCGATTCCTCTTCTCCATTCACGCGTGCCCTAACACCCCACCCACTTGCGGCGACTCCTCTCTTCCCTCTCCATTTAAATCTTCATTGCTGATTTTCTCTCTCGGCTTTCTCTCTCGGTTTCCAGCCATAGGCAGCAGTGAAGATAGTAAAGCACAAGGACAAGAAGCTCAAAGGTTTGTGGGTAAGCTTCCTTCCTTCTTTCCTTCTCTTGTTGGCCGAATTTTAGTGAGTTTGTGAGAGGAAGTCATTTCTGATTTTGGGTTTTTAATGTTCCTAAACCCATATGAATAAAGTTTAGCTTCCAATTTTATTGTTGTGAGTGAGTATGTGCAGATTTGACTTTTCTTCTTTTGTTAGTTTGGAAAGGAACAAGGATTTTTTCATTCTCAGTGTGATTCTGTGTGGTTGATGGGTGTTTATGCAGTCTAAGAATTTCATCTTTGAATTTCTTTAACTTGCATGAATCCAAGTTTAATTATAATTCCTCTTGTGAAGTAGAAAGGTGAAGAACTTGACTTGAGTTTACTGGTTTGTGTTGGAAGGCTTTTATTCTGTTTTTAATTGTTATCGGTATGTGAAAAATGAAATGAATTGTAATATATGTGTGTATAATCCAGGGGATGCATGCCAAGTGTTTGAGAAAATGACCAAGACAGGTTCAATAGTGATAAATCAAAGGACATATCAAGTGATGATCCAAGCACTTTGTGATTAGTGAAGAACAAAAGAAGGAGTTCCAACTTTGGTTTCGATGGATGAAAATGGAAGAATCCAAAGTGGGCGACTTTGTTTTGATGAATTGAAGGAAGTAATATAAATCAAGAGGAAGATGAAGCTCAACATCATATGCTAAGAAGAAGATTAATTAGTTATTTTACTCAAGGCACTAATGTTGCCATTTGTACTTGAATAAGAAACTCTTTAGCCTCTTTTGTTTATGATTTTATGTTAATGTCATTAAGTATTTGTAAGACTTATTGAATCCATCTTTTGTACAAACTTATTTATCGCACTTGCTATGTGTATATATGGTTATTTACTTATTTTGGCATATTTTGCCCTTGCCTTTGTAGTAGCAATTATTGTACGTCAAACAATAATAACATAACAGTTATTCCTTCCAACCTTAATTCTTGTTGATTTCGTTGTTAATAATTATAATGTCGTTGTTAATATGTATGTTGCTTTGCACAGCACCTGTTAACAATTCAACTTTTGCGATTAACATCTAAACTTCGAGCACTAACATTTTAAACATAAGAAATAACTTCTTCTAACAACATAACATTGGTGTTAACTTTTACGCAGCACCTGGTAACAATTGAATGTTGGTGATTAACAATTGAACTTCCGGCATTAACATTAAGATCATAGTGATTAACATTGTGAACATAAGAATTAACTTCGTTAATTTATTGGTGTTAACTCTTACACAGCAGCTGTTAACAATTGAACTTACATGATTAACATCTGAACTTCATGTACCAACATTTTGAACATAAGAAATAACTCCTTCTTCGTTAACAACAAAACATTGATGTTAACTTTTACGCAGCACCTGATAACAATTGAACTTTCATGATTAACAACTGAACTTTCGTGATTAACATTAAGATCATAGTGATTAACAACACTTGTTAATAGGGAATATGCATTTGTTAATAGAGAAGTTAATTCAAATGACCTAATTGTTAATTGCTATGTTCCAATTGTTAATATGTATGTTACAACAATTAATTGAATGCTAAAAATTTTTCATTAGTAAGCATAGAGTAGAATTTAAATTCCCATAAGTAAAAATCAATAGAAGCCTTTTTATTCATTTCAATATGTATGTATACAAGTTGCATCAATGAATACTGGTACAATTCTTTTCTTCATACACGATAGATTTGCAGACATATAGCACATGATGCAGACATATAGCACATGGTGCAGACATCTTAAATATCTTGAAAATGGCCTCCAATATGGAATAACAACACAACTATTTGAATTCCCTTGAGTTACCATCATGAGCCAATTTAACACAACTATCATAGTGCTCCAAGAAACATCATCTTTAATGGCATTTCAGAAACACCCTTCTTGCTAACTCAAGCTCACCTGCTTTGGTGTAACCAGCAAGCATCACATTCCATGTAGTCAAATTCCTAATACTCATCCACTTAAACATATCTTCAGCACCTTCCAAATCTCCAAACCTAAAACAAGCAGTAACAATAGCATTCCATGTAACAGCATTTGGTTGCCACATTTCTTCAAACACCTTCCTAGCAAAAACCAAGTCCCCACATTCAGCATACATACTAATCATAGTTGTCCCAACAAAAATAAGTATCCAACCCAAAGCACAATGATAAACCAAGAAACCTAATTCTACAGAAAAGATAAGACTCTAAACCCCAAATCTAGAATTCAACTACCCCAAAAGAAAAGCAACTACAATACTTCTTTCCTACCCCAAAAACATTTAAAACGAGAAAAATTCAAGGCGTTGCATTTGCATTTGAAGGGTTAAATAAAATTAAATATAGCTCATGAATTCACCTGTCATTGCACTTGAATATAACAATTGTTGAATTTCTGCAAAAATTTTGGAAGAGGGGATAGGGTTTGAGGATGAGGAGTGTTCAAACCTAGAAAACTGAGAGAGAGAGAGGGGCTTGGCCTACGGAGAAGCAGTGGCCTGCGAAAACGAAATGGTGGGGATGACAGGTGGGAGATGGCGAAAATGGAGGAGTGGGGGAGGTGAAGCTTTGTGAGAACGATGAAGAAATGAGATTGAAGGTAAAAGAGAAAGAGAAAGTGAATGTTTTGAAAGAAGGGGGGCATTTTAGTCTTTTTGCAACATTTACAAATGTCAAGTAAGGCCTAGTTCCTTCATGGTCCTTTTGGAAATTTAGGTTCCTGAATTGTCCTTTTGTATATTCGGAGGGATTTAAATGACATTTTCCCTTTTTCAAACTTAACAAACATACACAAGGTAATGACAATTACTTTACCATGTGTGCATTACATTGCATTACACTTTAAAACTCTCATGCAATCGCATGTATTTATGTTTAAATATTTTCATTTGTCTACAACGATTATATATTAAAAGTTACTAACGATACACCTAATAAGACTTAATTGAGTTTTTTTTTTGGAAAATCTTAAGATTGCAAAACAAATCACTTACAAATTGATTTACTAGTTATTTTTGCTTGTACTAGTTTATTTATTTAGATAAACTAAAAAATTAAATATATTTAAATTAAAAAACCAATTTGATTTCTTTAATCTCTCATAAAAATCAACTAAATAATAATAATAATAATAATATAATAATAATAAATACTACTATTACACGTTAGGCGAGGAATAGTATAATTTTTCTTTTTTGTTTTTGGAGTGGTTTCTCATTAAATGGTTTCAAATGGACCTAACGTTATTGGGGAAAAAGAATCTAATAACCCGTTATGCCGGCAACCCGATTCTCAACAAAAGATCAATCATCAATCCCGTCCGCGTGCTCTCTGTCTCGCCGTCAAACTCGTCGCTCTGCCGTCAACTCGCCGTTACCCTACTCACTCTTGAACCCCAGACCTCGAAGATCGCCGTTCGCCGTTCGCCGTTAAAGTTCGTATCTTATCTCCTTCACGTCGCTTAATTATTCCGTCTTCTTTTATTTTCTCTATATGTCGGTCGACTTGTTATTTGTTTAAATGAAGAGAGAGATTGTTAGGTCTTTTCGTAGCGATCAAATACGCAATTCTATCCTCTCTTTTGTTTATTTCATTTTTGTTGCTGGTAAAATTTTGTTTTTTGTAACATGAGAGAATTTGAGATGTATTGAATAATCAATAAGGCGATAACTGAGTTTTTTTGTGATTGGAATGAAATTTGTGGATTTAGTGGTTTAATATTTGGTGAAGTGACTTGAATTTGTTGCCAATTCTGGTAATTTTCTGTAACAAAGTGTTGATTTCTCTGCTATGTTCTTTTGATCTCTATTGAATTTTGAAAATATTATAATTATGTGAAGAATTATGCCTGTGGCATTGAAATTAATAAGCCTCACTGTAATCTGCTGTACAGTGTTATATTTTGGTGCTTTGAAATTATTCAGAAAAAGGTTTTCTTTTACATATTTTTTTGTTGTTGTTGATTTTGGATGACAAACACTGCTTGATGTTTGAATGATGGTCACATGATACATTTATAATTATCCGGGAAGACTCCAAGCGTCTTTCTTCAGTGATTTGTTGATGCCCTGTATTTGATATGTTTTTCAGAAGAGGATCTTTTTTGTCTTCCAAAATTGATTTACACAGTCATAGTCTCTGGTTATACAATTATTTTGTTTGTGTACTAATGTCTCTTTTTCCATTATCCTTGGATTCTGCATGTTAGCTTTTAGTTGAATGAACTTTAGATTTTCAAAATATAATTTATCTTGTTGATGCGTATGTTATATTAACAGCTTTTATGATGTATTTTGGATGATTTAGATTGACTTATTTTAAAATGGCTTGATTGAAAGCTTGGGTTTCCATGAAGGCTTTTGGCCAGTTAGACAATTTAGAATTCTTTTTTAAAAATATAACATTTTATATTAAGCAATGGAGAGAGTAATATATGTCTACAAATTTTTGCTCTCTTTTTCTAGGTTTGAAATATTGTGAGGCATTCATATTCAGCAAATTAGTTTCTCTGGTGGTTAGGGTGTCTGGTTATTCAACATGCACATGGCTACACGTGACATGGATCCTGATATTGTTCGTTGGGGTCTTCATCTCCTTGATGTCTGTACGTTTTCTAATAGTGGTTCACCCAGTACCATAATTCAATATGATCCGGATTTAAGTCAAGTTGAATATGTTAGCGAAGGTTTTAATCATTATGAAAATGTGGAGAATGATGAGGCAGTTGCTCGTGCTTTTCAAGAAGAGTTAGCACGACTTGATTCCATGGAAGCTTCTGGGTCATCAAATTTAGAGAATCAGCATGATCGGACATCTATTCTTGAACAAGATTGGTCCTCCACCTCAAATAGGTCCCTTGACTTTGGTATAAAACGTTTGCTGGTGCATTTATCCGTTAGTCTTCTTTCCATGAGGCCATTTTTATAACGGTAATGCTATAATGTTCACCATATGTAGGCAGAGACACATGTGAAAAAGCTATTGATGAGAAAAAGACATGAAAGAAATAGAGAATCATGGTCATAGGGAAAAGGACAAAGATGTGGTACCTGAAATTGAAATCTCTGGCCATCTTCTGGATCAGACTTTCCTGTATTCAATGAGGATTTGTGGCATTCCTTGGAAATATCTGATGAGTCTGTCCTTGATGGTGAAGTTGGTAAAAGATTGAATCAGATGGTTCCCATTCCTGTAAGTGGAGCGAAATTGCTGTTACACATTTCTCCTTTCATCTATTATCTTTTTCTTCTATTGTATGTGCCATATATTATTTTTGTATCTGATCTCTTTTTCCGTCAAGTGTGATATCTTTTATGTTGTTAAAAATTTCATTGACAGTTTTGTATGTTCTGTAGCATGGCTTATTCTCTTATATCCACAACTTGTTACAAATACAGTAGTTGATTAATGCCAACATTTGCTGGTCTTCAACTTTATTTAATATCTGCTATATCATGTATTGTGTGATAAGTAAAACATTGGGTGAATGCTTTGGGAGGCCTTAATAAAAGGAAACTTGACATACTACTAATGCTACTGCTTCACTTAGCCTTGATGGGGAGTGAATTCATTTGCCTATACTTATGGATAAAGATGTGTTAAGTTGTCATACCTAGTGGAAATGATATAGAAATAAGTAACAAAGAAAGATGAACTAGCGCTGTTGTATTTACAGTTGCTCAATGCTGGTCATTTTGTGTGGTATGGTGCCACGTGAATATGTGGTTTAAGATATTAGATAATCTGGCAGATAAGATTTTCAGTTCCTCTTTAGAAAAGTTATAGTTGGTTTTACCCAACATATATCAGGCCATCAAAACTATGTTGTGACACGGAAGTGAACTATGGTTATGTTGAAAGATGGGAACAATAGTCTAATATCTTAAAGATGTCATCATGACTTTTCTTGATATTCACTTTGTCTTGTAATAATATGGGATTGCATGAGTTGCTGCTTAAATATTTAGCCATTTTATGAAACCTGAGAATTAGTTGGATGTAAACATAATTTGGTACTTGTATTATATATTTGTAAAGAGAGTGGATGCTAGTTGGGGTGATCAGTAATGGGGTGCAGTTAGAAATATTAGTAATCCTACGGCTAGATAAAGTGATAGGGTCATTCTAATGTGAGAGTTTAGTTTATATGGAATAACAGTTGAGATTCAACTATCTTGTTCTCTCATTGTTTTTTCTGTGGCCCACCCCCTTCTCCAAAGAAAGACAGAAAATCTCTATGATTCGCTTCTTTTCTGCCCTCTTTGCCCTTCTTTCCCATTCACAATCCAATAACAGCATGTTGTTTGGTTTTCCCTGATAGGAAGGCAAACTGTTATCCAACAGATTATGCAGTATTTATTCATTTTATGTTTGAGACTTGGAGTTAAGGCATGGGCAATATTAATTACACCTCATAACTTTATTATATCAATTCCTTTATTTGCAGCATGTTCCTAAAATTAATGAAAAGCTCCCGTCTGACGATGAACAAATATCGGATCATCAAAGACTGCTAGACAGGTAATGCTTAATATTTTTGGTCCTATCTCTTCATTGTATTGTCTACTTTACATAATATGCAAATGAAATATATATTTAGTTTGATGTATGTAATTTATGTAATTCTTCGCTAATAGTTGAATTTTTTATGGACTCAACACTTGGGGTGTCAATGATGCTATGCAGAGACTTTGCTTATGCACCAAACTAATTCAAAAACCTTTGGTATTAAGTAATAGAAAGGCTGTAACACTATTAAGTCATGATAACAAGTGAATGATATATAATATATGACACATCTTCTGTTTCCCATGATGCTGATTCCGTCCTCTTTACTTGTTTGTGAAAAATGTCCTCAGAGAAAGGGAAGTTGAGCTTCTCACTTACTCTGATATAAGTTATTAATGATCAAATATTATCATTTGATGAACTAAAATAAAAAAAATATTAGTGGATTACTTGCTTTAGTTGTTTCTTTACCTTTTGAAAACTGGAATGATGCCACACAGTACAGTTTTAATAATTCTTAACCTTATTACTGGGTCCATGTCCCTTTCTTTTGCCATTGTAACATATCTATTAAATATCTTACTAAAAAGGTTGGTGATTGTGTTTAGGCTTTCGTATTTTATTTCACTCTTCTTCTTTGTGTATACATCATGCATAAACTATATTTTGTTAATGTTATGGTTGTTGATCATGTTATCTAATTTT